>VZRN01000634.1:5218984-5258595 GCA_013397935.1 Dasyornis broadbenti | reverse complement strand
GCCGGGATGTGCCGGGAGCTGCTGGCGCCGGCGGGCACCGGCAGCCCCGGCCCTTGGGCAGCCGCCGGCCGGCTCTGCCTGTGATTTTTACCACGGGAAGTTTTGTTGGTACAACGCGTAGATGTAAAATTTTTTTTTCTACTATTTTATTTGTTATTTTGTATTAGGAGCCTTTAGCGCGTTTTAGGCAGCGAGACAAAATCTCGTTTACTGGTTTTGTCTGTGGCGTTTTAAATGCATTTAGAGTGTAAGTTGTCGTGGTGCTTTCTAGGTGGACACAATAAAGGACTTTAAAATGGATATGCTGGTTTTTCATACCTAGTCTGTTCTCTTCCAAGAGTCTGTGTTAACCTGCATGCTATATTATTAATTCGGTTTCTCTAATTAAGATTTCTGCACAAACATGACGTTTCTCATTGCATTTCTGTCAGTTGCTGCATTACAATTAGGGGGAAAAAATTAAAACCGTGAAGAGTCATCGGGGAGAATAATTCTTTTTTTGCCTTTATCTTAAATATTAAGAAATTAAATAAATTACACAACATCTGGTTTGTATTTTTCAGCGACATAGAAGTTTATTGTTACATTGCTCTATGTCTGAGCTTGGCCCTTTTGGTTTGATTAAAATCTCATATGCGCCTTGTGAATATCCAAAACACCGGCAGTGTATGATGTTGTGTTTCCCTTTGGAGCATGTCAACAAGATGCAAATTATTTAGAAGAAATGCACTATTTTAAAGGAGAGATTAAGGGCTGACCGTGCAGTTAGGCTTCACGTGAAAATGCATCACCTGAATATACTGGGAATAAAGGTGTGTGTAAACCGGGGAGATGCCTAACATTTGCAGGAGCACACAAAATGTATTCCTAAAGCTGCAAAAATAAAGGGCATGTATTTAAGCTGTAATTGGCGAGTTGTAATTGGCATTCTGTAGAAGTGCTGCTTATGTTATACACATTTTAAATATGGCAACAATGCCTGGAAGCCAGGGACTGGGAGTTTCCTTGTCCGTCTGGGAAGGTGAATGACACCCTGTTTTTCCTGGGAAGGATAGAAGTGCTGAAGCGTTGGTTGTTATCCTTCCTCCTTAAAATGCTTTTGGAGTGTTTTCTTAAACTTTCTCTGAAGTGAAAATATTAATGGTTATTTTTTTTGATACTTTTTAAATGAAGGGTAAACTAAGAACAGATCAGTGGTTATAGTGGGAGCTTTGACCAGTTTTTCAGTTAAGTGTAACTATTACATGTTTGTAGGTCATCCCAAACTGCCAACCATTATCTTTGATTTTGAAAAATACCATGTGCAGAAGTGATTTACAGTCGTGTCCCTGCCTGTAGTCAGAGAGGTCAGATACCCCTCCTTCTACTCTAAAATTTATTGCTTGTCTCAGCTGAGCCCCATCTAAGGAAGAGCTTTGGCATGAAGAGCTGAAATAGGTTGAAATGAACCTCAGGCTCATTAGAAAAGAACTGATATTTTTCAGAAAAGCAAAACCGTTCCAGATAGAGACATATTTTAAAAATGTAGCTGTGAGACACTGCTCTGGGAGTCTCAGTGTAGGTTGCATAAAATACTTCATTTTGGGATCTGATGATAATGTGCTCTTTCCTGGGCCAGGATAGCATGCTGTAATTTAAAAAAAAAGTCAATGAAAATATTAATGGGATATTGTAAAGTGTGTATTTTATTGGCTGATGCTAATAAAGCATTTTCACTGTGTTTAAATACCCAGAGGAGAAGGGGAATTGAGATGTTACAAGCTAGAGGAAGAGAGGAATGGGTAAGTTTGGGATTGTGACAGGGTATGGAATTGTGGCTTTCTGCCTGATTTCTCTCCTTCCAAACCCGTGATTGGATCTGTCTGGGATGGTGTGGGTGTGTTACACAGTGTACTACAGGAGGAAGCTGAGAAGAACCACAATTAATCACTGCACTGCATTTTTTATTGCTGTCCCCAGTAACAAGATTTGTCTGCATATGTGACATGTGGAACTGCATCCTCTGCACTGCTGCAACCTGTGAGCAGAAGCACTCGCTCAGGGGGAGCCGTGGGCCTTAGCCGTGGTTAATTCTCCAGCGGTAGCAGGAAGGGCTTTTCCTGCTGTCACTGCATTCCTTTTGGATCCCAAAGCTGAGCTAAAAACTAAACTTGTGATTGTATGGTTGATTCAAGTCTGCCCTTTGTCTGCAGTGAGGGTTTACAAGAACATTTTTTGTAGGGTTGGTACAGCTTCAGTGGGATTGTTGCCTGTGTGTCATCATCCAGCTCTGATTTCAGGTGCTATCCCATAACTTTGGTTAATTTTCTAGTCCTATTAGCTACCAGGAAAATATTCTTTTTAGTGATAATTTGCTTTCCCTGCTGAAATTTAGATTTAAATAGTAGTCCTACTTTGTACTGAATTTTTCTGTTTACACAAGGTGTTATACAGTTGTGTATCTATTTATTTAATCTGAAAATCAGTTGCTTATTGAAAAGGAAAAGAAGTCTTTGCATATTCTTGCAATCTCAGATTGATATAAATTAAGATAATGTTTCATATCCATTTGCACTGAAAAAAGGATTATGTGAATGTAAAGGCTGTGGTCAGGAAATACTAGATATGGCCTTGCTTCTGAAATAGTTAAATGAGCCATTTATGGTCTAGAGCTGCACCATATTTTGTACTAGCAAGGATTTATGAGCTGCTGTGAGAATTTTGGGTGGCTGTGGTAGTAGTTTGGGAGTGATGGAGTGCTGCACTGAGGTTCTGGAGCTACTCTGTGATCCTTACAGTGCTGAAAGAATTTGAATTTGGAGTGGAATTGAATTAGTAAAATCCTTGACAGCTTTCCTCATGCATGATGTTTGACTTTTTTGTATTCTTGAGTTCAGACCTCTTTGGGGTGGATCAGTGGCTTTTCCTTGCAATTGCCGTCATTGGGTACCTTGGCTGAAGGAGCTCAGGAGTTGTGTGAGGTCCTGGCTCTTCCTGGGCCCCTTGGTTCTGCCTCAGAGGTGTCTCAGATTTTGGCACTTGTTCCTGCAGCTTGGCTTGTTTCATTATTCTCCTTCCCTGGCTGTGTTGGCTCTTGAGGTGTAACTCCCTGCAGTGGGGTTGTCAGGTGTGCTCCACCACAAAGTCATTGGAATTTCCATCATAGTTTGGATTTAGATGCTGAGACCTGATGAATTATTGTGGTAGGGTCCTGGTAATTTCTTTTATGAGATCCAGGAGAGCAAAAACAAGGCTGTTCCAGGAAAGCACCATACCTTGGAGACTTATGAAAGATTTGTACTCCCTGCTCCTCTCTGCACCACCCAGCTCACGTAGTTCTGAGTTCCGACTCTGCGGTCACTTCCCACAACTCCTGAAGCTCCTTGTTTGCTCTGTGGTGCTGTCACTTTTTCTGATTCTTGGAAACTAGAGGGCAGGAAAGTACAAGATTTTCGTCTTGTGCAACAGAGATTTTTTTAGGCTGGAGATTTTTTCCACCTGTGAAAGCCTTGAGGTCTGTATGATTATGTGGGTGCTTCTGTGGAGTCACTTTGAGCTGAGAAGTTGTGCAAAGTCCTTTGGGTTGCAGCAAGTTGCAAAATAACTCAGAATCTCCACGCTTCAGTGTTTAGCAGCAATGCAAATAAAATGTTGGAATGCTGATTTTACCCTTCTTATGTTTTATGGGAACATTCTGTCAAATGATACCTGTTTTCTCTTACTCTGGAAGTGACTTTGTGTAGCTGTACCTTGTCAAAGAGCTTCAGCATTCTTAATGAAACGTACATGTTAAAATTGGTTTTGAAGTGCCTCATCCAAATTTTGAAAGAATCGGAAAAATTGATACTCCAGATTCAGTTCTCCACTTTCTTCGTTGTAGCTCCACACATGCAGAATCACCAGTCTTGATAATTAGTTATCAGGGCAGAGCAGAGGTGACTGCTCTGTGCACAATTGCTAATATTTCTTGCTCTGCTAAGGTCAAAAAAAATATAAACTGAAATAATAAAGTGAATTGTATGAAGTATTGCTTATGTTTTCTTGAATTTGTGGGTAAGTACTTCTCTGTGTCTGTCAGTGTAACACATCAATCCAGTAAAGCTGTTCAACACAAGAACATTGTTAAACATAAATTCTGATTTCTGTTTTATTGCAGTTATTTGTGAATGAATTTGGCTGAATATGGATCCAGGTGGCGGAAGTCTTGGATTGCAAACACAAGAATCCAAAATGCCTCACACTATGATCATGCAGGATTTTGGTAAACATTTTAACTATTAAAAATAATGAGTAAAATACAGGAGACGACCTTTTCAGGTATTGGGAGGGACCATGTCTTTATACGAAGATATTTGCATTTGGAGTACAATACTGAATAATGTTTGTTAGGTTTTTTTCATTCTGATAAGAACCATTCTTGTGAGTGTTTTCATTCAGATTAAAACCTCTGTTCATGTGTGTGTTAAAATATTTCACTGTGCATTCTTTGTTATGTCTAGAAAAGCAGCCTGCAAATATGACTGGCCAGTCCAGTGTGGTAATGAAAACCAGGTTTCTACCTCCAGCCATTCCTTGTGATGTGGCAAGTTGCTGGAAATTTTGCCATAAATATTGCATACAACTGGGTGTTTATTTTTAACAAGGCCCATGCAGTCCAAAGGATGAGGCCTCCTATTGTAACAGCAATTAATGGCTTGTTACTGCACTTTCAGTATCACGCAAGAGTTCTGTGAAGGTTCACATTGCTGCTGCAATGAGATGTTTTCTAACTCGGAATTAAAAAAAAAGACTAAACTGTAAACTGGCCTTCAGTTTTTAACAGATCCTCATTGCAAAACCTAAGTTTGGGATGAACTCCACATTATGCCTTGAAGTGCTATGTGTTGTTTATCTTAACTTGTACAAAACAGGCTGCTTTGGACAGTGTTTATCGGGTGAAATGCAAAATGTGGATGTTGAGAAGTAACAGTTTTACATCTGTGTTTAACTTGTCTGTGTGCTAACTCCGTTCCTTAGAGAAACTAGTTGCTGGTGCAATAATTAACATTTTTCTCCTGGTTCATGGTTGTTCCCTAGTGGCTGGAATGGCTGGCACTGCTCACATCGATGGAGACCACATTGTTGTGTCAGTCCCCGAAGCTGTCCTGGTTTCTGACGTGGTCACGGATGATGGGATAACTCTGGATCATGGCTTGGCAGCTGAGGTGGTCCAGGGCCCCGACATCATCACGGAAACGGATGTTGTCACGGAGGGCGTCATCGTTCCCGACTCTGTTTTGGAGGCTGATGTTGCCATTGAAGAGGCTTTGGACACCAGTGACCACGTTTTGACTTCGGACCTGATCACAGAAACCGTGCGGGTTCCCGAGCAGGTGTTTGTGGCTGACCTCGTGACGGGCCCGGAGGGACACCTGGAGCACGTGGTGCAGGACTCCGTGGCCGGGGCCGACTCGCCCACCATGGTGTCGGAAGAGGTGCTGGTGACAAACTCGGATTCAGAAGCTGTGATCCAGGCAGCTGGGACTGTCCCTGGCTCCACAGTCACCATCAAAACTGAGGATGACGATGATGGCAAGAGCACATCTGAAGACTACCTGATGATATCTTGTAAGTTCCACAGAGGGAGATGCAAGCAGCAGGGAGCTGAGCTAGAAGTGCTCTGGTGGGGAGAAGTTCCTGTAACTGGACTCTTGGAATGCTCAGGGAATAGGCTGGTGCCCAGTTAATTCCTGGTGTCTGGATTTGGGGTTTTTGATGCAAAGTCACTCATACAGCAAGAAAGAGAAGGACACTGATGCTGCTGAGTGAGAGTGTATATTTGCATTTCTGAAACTAGCTATTCCAGGAAATCAAGGAAAAACACCTTGGAAAGTTAAACATTCCATTTATTTTGAATATACTACTTTTTTCTAAAAAACACCATAGGTATATTACAATGTTACGCAGATTCATGTCAGAGTAACATGTTGGGCCTAATCAGGAGAATCCACAAGGAAACAGCTGATCTCTAGCTCAAAGTTTTCTCAATGTGTCCACAAAATCTGGTTTGTTTAGTGTGTTGAAAGTTACAATAGGCATTTCATTGTTGTGCTGCTGTGGGCTGAACTTGGAAACAAGGAGTCCTGTGCATGAATGGATTGGCTCATTAACACATTCCAGTTCCCACACAGCATCCAGCTCCATATCATCCTGTTGAAAGGTGGCTGAAGTTGGCTGCTGAAAGGACCTTGGGTACTTTATGTTTCTTCGGTGGTTAAATTATACCCAAAGTACCAATTGTTGCTGTTACACAAATTTGTATGATAGTTAATTTAAAATTTTTGACTTCTCCAAATCACTTATTGAGATGTGAGTAGGTCAAAACAGATTTTATTTAGTAAGAAGAAATATGTTTTAAAAAAGTCAATGCCAAGTGTGTCAGTGTCAGTCTGTTCACAACAAGCTGCATTTATTAAAAACTTCATGACAGAGGACATGACTCATTTGTGATTATAATGTTTTCACTCTCTTATAGCATTTATGTCCCTTACACAAAATATATTTTGATACTTATTTTCATTCAGTATAGGATGAACAGCAGTGATTCTTAAAGCTTTCTATCATGACTGTGTCTCTAACAGAAGCCAAAAATAGGGTTTTTTGAAAAAGAACTTCAAAAATTAGTCTAAAAATCAAATTAGACCTGCAACAAAAGAAAATCCTGTGTGTTTTTGTAACTAAAGGAACACCATTTTTTACAGTCAGTTGTTTCACTGAACAAATTCCTCCTTTCTGACAGAGTACTTAGGATGAGTTTATTCTGTAACTAGCTATTTCCCTTGTCAGTGTAAGTACAGTCATCTTTGGCATTCCTTCTGAGATAGATGAATGTGATTGATGCTGATGATCCTGCACTTAGACCAGAGCATCTGAAGTTTTCAGTTACCTGATGGCCCCACGTGTCTGACACACTCATGGTTCTGTCAGGTGTTCTCAAGCTTGCCTTTCACGATTTTTCAAAGCCACTTGGAGACCTAGTTTTCAGCAAATTAAATTTTTATTTATGTATAATAGTGACATGCCTGAATAGTCACAGTTGGAAACTACGTTATTCATCTAGGATTTTGTTCTAAGTAATCATTTAGATAAATTAAGGCAGTCATAGAATCATTTAGGTTGGGGAAGAGCTGGAAGATGATAGAGTTTAATCGTTCTCCCAGCACTGCCAGGGCCACCACTGCCCATGTCCCCAAGGGCCACATCCACACGGCTTTTGAGTCCCACCAGGAATGGGGACTCCCCTGCTGCCCTGGGCAGTGCCAGGGCTGGCCAGGCCTTTCCATGAGGGAATTTTTCCCAGTATCCACCCTGAGCCTCCCCTGGCCCAGCCCAAGGCCGTTCCCTCTCCTCCTGTCCCTGTTCCCTGGCAGCACAGCCCGACCCCCCCAGCTGCCCCCTCCTGTCAGGAGCTGTGCAGAGCCACAAGGTTCCCCCTGAGCCTCCTCTGCTCCAGCCTGAGCCCTTTCCCAGCTCCCTCAGCCGCTCCTGGGGCTCCAGCCCCTTCCCAGCTCCGTTCCCTTCCCTGGACACCTCCAGCCCCTCCATGTCCTTCTGGTCAGGGGGGCCCAGAGCTGCCCCCAGCACTGGAGGTGCCCCAGCAGCACCAGCTCAGTGTCCCTCTCCTGCCGGACACTCCATTCCTGAGCCAAGCCAGGTGCCATTGGCCTCATGCCCACCTGGGCACACCTGGGCTTGTGTCCTGCTGCTGTCACCAGCACCCCCAGGGCCTTTCCCAGCTTTCCAGCCCCTCTGCCCCAGCCTGGAGCTTTCCATGGGCTTGTTGTGACCCAAGGGCAGGACCGGGCACTTGTGAACCCAATTGGCCTCAGCCCATGCATCCAGCCTGTCCAGACTCCCCTGCAGAGCTTCCCACCCTCCAGCATCAACACTCCCCAGCTTGGTGTCACCTCCAAAGCTGATCCCCACATCTGGATCATTGATAAAGATGAGCTCTGTTGTGCTTCCCAAGTTTTGAGCCTGTGTTGTGCTGGGGATGCCAGCCTGATCCCACAAAGTGTCCGCTGTTGTGTTTTTCGTAGCAGAAATGAATCATTCTTATGCAGTTTTTAATTGTTTTTTATCATTTAACTATTACCCTTGAATTTGTTTTGTTTATGGAGATAATATGTTGTGTAGAATAGATAAAGGCTTCAATTTATCAAGCAGGTCAAAGCTCTTTTTATTTATTTACATTTTTCCAATTTCCCGATGTTGTAAATACTGTAGAAAGTGAACTTTGCAGTCTTTCATTTGGGGTGTATCTTTAGGACTGTTGAACTGTGTTATAATGCGATAAGAATTTCAAAGTACATAGCTGTATTTTAATGAAACTTAGCATTTAAAAAGGAGAGACTTTACATAAAATGCCAGATATGCCCACAGGGAATACCACAAGTTGTTCTGTGGAACACATTTGGGAATTACCAAAATACTACATTCCAGGGTATGGAACTGACCGTGGAAGTTTAATTCCCAACTCTTGTTGGGAGTTACAGCTTAAATGATAGAACAACAGAATAGGTTGCGTTGGAAGGGACTTTACTGAAAGGTGATTTTTCACCATTTTCAGGTGACATTCCCGTGTAGGTACTTTATACACTTTTGGTAATTACATTTTTTGTGTAAATACTATTTGGACAATAGTTAAGTTCGTCTTGATAGTTGTGTGACTATCTGTGTATGATTTTGTGATTGGACATTTTCATTGGAAGTTATCACCACTCTGCAGATAAATTCAGCTTTTTCAACCCAGCTTTATAGGCATAGAACTTAAAAAGTCTATTTTTGATATGTTCACAACACGAATAGCCCAGGGTGTTCACGATCCCTTGCCTTAAACCATCAGAACACCTTGATAGAAAAGAAACGACCCCAAAAAGTGGTGGCGGGCCCCTGACCCCTTCTGAGAGCGCGATGGCAGCTGGGAGCAGCACATCCCGTGGTGCAGGGGCAGTGGGCAGTGCAGCTGAAGCCTCCCCTCTTTTGTCTTTCAGGTTTGCGATATTCAGACCCACAGCGGCTTGCCAGCCCCCGCTCCGCGTGCCGGCCCCATGCACTATTCTGGTGAGCCCACCCTGCAGCTGGCCCGGGGGTAAGGTACTGTGCCACCAACACCTCCTTTGTAGTGTCTTACGCTGTTGCCTCGTTTGCTAAACATTTTAGGATTCCTACTCCTCTATTTGAACCTATGGGACTTAAGTAGATCAGACCTTAGAAAAACCCGGAGAATTGTCAAAGCATGGGACTTACCTTGCCCTCGTGTTGCTCCTCTGGTGGCTGTGGTATCACCAGCATAGTGCATGTGAGGCATCACATGGATTGGGAGCTGGCAATCCACGGTGAATCTGGACATCACACACCTGAAAACAGCCAAGCCAGGTAAGTTTAACACTGGGAGTGTGCTGAGTTTTCCTTTAAAGCTTGTTTACTCAGGAGGATTCAGCATCTGTTTATGGAGGTTCTCTGTTGTGTTTTTTCAGTTCATTTTAAGGGATGAGACAGTAACATGTAGTGCTTCTGGTGGATGAGTCAGAGCTGGAAGACACTTTGATATTCCATTGACAGAAAGTAAGCATTCCCTGTTCCCTGAGCTGTCCTTGGGAGAAGCAGCAGATAATTCAGCACTGAGGGGTTAGCAGTGATTGAAGGCATTTTACTGAGACAATAGAATATTTTCATGAGCTGTTTTAAAAAGCAATAGTATTTTGTAACCTGACAAAGATTACTTGTCCTGCTGTGTTGTTTTTCTCTTACCTAAATCTGTTTAAAAGGTAGATGGAAACCACGAGATTACTTCATATAAAACAGCAATTTAAGCAAAAGCAGTTGCCAGTTCGGTGTGTTTGTTGTATTTGAAACAAAAAACAACACCTTAACAGTCTATATTGGTATCATTTTGTCAGCCCAGTTGATATTTTCCAATTTTTGCTATATTACACATTTGCTTTTTTGGAAAAGTGATCCCAGAGGCCCTGGATACACAGACTTCCTGACAGGTTTCCATTTTTTTAGGCTAAAATTGTAAACACTGAATATCTTCAAAAACACACAGGATGCTTAATGGTGTGGAGGTAATGACAAATTTTAAAAATACTGTTGTTAGTTTGCCCCTCTAAAACAGGACTCCCTAGTTTTTAAAGGATAGTGAAGATTTAGGGGCTTTACATGAAATGTTAAAACACAGTATGTGAGTGTACATGCTATATTCATATTTTAGGCGGTTTTTTTGCTGAAAACATTCTTACGAAAATTGAAATTCCTCACTTTTTTACTTTATGGAATGTTTATTGCATTGCAGTTGATGTCCTGGTAACTATCAAAAATCGTGGGATTTTTTCTTACATTATTTCACCAGTCCCATAGTGGTGCAGAGTCACACGGTTTTAGTTAAATAGTTGGACATTTTGCCATAAAGAAAATATTCTATCACACGTCGTAACTCTACTGTTCAGCAGGAAGTTGCTGTTGTTAAATAACTTCCCAGGACAGAAATACTTACTTCTGTTAAACTGGTAACATGTTATGTTTATAAAATTTATGAGTTTAGAAAAAGTTGGTGTTGCTTGAGTTGCAGATTCGAAAACAACTTTATTACCATGTCCCAGTTCTAAATTTACAGGGTTTGTAAGCTTTGAAATTCTCTTTTTGGCAGCATGTGTAGTCATAGAGTCACATCCCTCCTTGTGCTGGGAGTCACCTCCAGTCCTTCAAACACTCAGACGTGCCGTGGAATTGGTCACTATTACGTTAAACGTGTTTATCTCTTCGCAGAACACGGATAAGAAACTTACATAAATGTTAAAAGCCTTACAGAAAAAAAATAGTCTTTAATAAATTCATGTCTAGTAAATGTGTGGAAATACTTATTCCAAGATAAGGGTATTTTAGCATCTCCGCTTTCCTCTCTTCTGACAACGCCATTCTGGCAGCATAAATGTCAATTAGCAGACGCAGTAACGCTCCCACAGTGCATGTACAGGGGTAGCACTGACCCGGTGAGGGAAACTCGAGTGTCAGGGCAGTATTGCAGGGTCTCTGTTGTGGCTCTCTCAGTGTTTGTGCTCTGGCTGTTCCCAGGGTCCTGCAGGTAACACCAACATCGTGCAGCACAGTCAGACTCTCACTCTTTAAGGGCTTGATGTTCCTGGCATCACTATCAGGAGAGATCTAGAATATTTTTTAATTAAAAACCAGAAACTCTCTTCCTGAGGAATTTTTTTCTCCTGATCTCTGTTTGATACTTTTCAACAATGCAATGAATCCGTTGGTTACAAAAAAACCCCCAAACTCACCAAAGAGCCAAACCAGCATTTTTTGAATGTTTTCCATAGAGGTTTCCGGTTATAGAGCCTGGTGCTGATAACAGCAAGCTTGTGGGATCAATCCCTCTGTGGATCATTCCCTTAAGAGTTGGACTTGGTGATCCTTGTGGGTCCCTTCCAACTCAGAATATTAACACTCATCAAAGCACAGGCTTCACAGAGGTTCTAAGATGAAAAAAAAGGTTTATTTGTACTTACCTGCATTTTATCTAGTTCTGTTCTCAGTAACTTCTGCACTCACCTGGTGCAGTCCAAGATCAGTGAACAGAAATGAGGCTCCCCAGCACTGTGAGCTGGCTTGGGGTCTGTGGAATCCTGTCCACGAGTGGGAACAGCTTGCTTTGGGATTGCTGAGGTGGATTCCCACGCTGCTGCAGGAGAGGCCCTTGCTCCTTCCCCAGCAGGCTCTGAGCACTCTGTGACTGCCCCAAGCATTCAAGGCTTAGCGTGACTCCTGTTTAGCCCAGGCTGGAGCCTCAGGGCTTAAAGCAGCTCTTGGGAGCAGCCACCAGTGCCCTGGGGCAGGGAACAGGGAGGGGATTGGGCACCACTGCAGCCATCCCACGTAATCCCTTTCCCAGGGATCGGAGGGCACCCCCATGGAGTCAGGAAGCTCTGCTGTCACTTCAGTGTTTATTTTAATGAGTCGGTTTTGCTTAGTGCATGCACATTTTAACGTTACGTGTGCAGTAAGTTGCTGTTGCCCTGGAATGTGTTTCATTCAGGTTTTGCCTACATTTTGTGGAATTCTCTGATCAGAGGACTTCAGTGGGTGTTCAGCATTGCACCGGTTTGTGTTCACCATCTGCACAGGAGCTGAATTTATCCTCCAAGAGCAGTGTGTCAGTAGATGTGTCAGAGAGATGCTGAGTTCAGTGCCCTCTGTGCTGGCAATTTGGGGTGTATCTGTGCACATCTCTGTGAATGCCCTTCGTACCAAAACAATGTTGTTTTAAATAGTTTGAGTGTATTTTTTTTTTTAGAAATTAAATCAGCATTTTGAATCTATAAACCAAATAGTGAGTGAGTTGTGTAAAGAATGAGAAGTCAGTCTCTCGCAGTAGTATTTGGATTTATTGTCACTGCATCTTTTATCAGCTGTATATTATGCATTAATCTTCATTAATGTGTGTGTTTTCAAGTGGGTAAAGTGGATAAAATCATAATTTCTTTTAGGGAGAAGATACAGTTAGATTTTTGATGCACACTTCTTTAGCTGGGAATATACTCCAAGTCATCACACTCCACAAGAGATTCAGCTCTTAGCTCTTCATGCTTTTAGTCACCAGTGTGTTAGTGAAGCTTTTGCGAACTCTTGGACTGTAACAGGCAATTCTGTGTTAATTTTTAACACTTTGTATAGGTGTTTGATTTTAATTATTGCTACATTTTTGCTTTGTACAAGTAATAGTTTGAGCCATAACCAGTTACCTCATACCCTTTGATGACAAGCTCCCTCTTGTGTCCTTCACTCTGTAATTCCTGCTGTGTTTCCTGAGTTGCCATAATACAGAACTTCTGGAATCTCTCTTAATTTTCTTGAGATGAGCTGCTTTTAAAGGCCTCTTATGAATACAAACCTTGCAAATAGTGGAGAAAATCATGCTACTGATTACTTTGACTTCTAAAAATGTGTTTGAACCTCATTATTATTCTCTTCTCTTTGCAGTGGATGATGTTGGAGAGAAACTGGACCATATAGGAAGCACTCCCTTGAAGATCAGTACCGAGGTGGCAAATGATGATGTTGCTAAAGACGATGGCTTCGGTTCAGAAGTTATCAAAGTGTACATATTTAAAGCTGAAGCTGAAGATGATGTCGAAATAGGTACCTTGAAATCCTGGTTATTCTTCCAGTAGTGTGAAGTGTTTCAGGGTCTTTTTGTTTGTTGTTAATTCCACGGAATCCAGTGACTGGAGTGTTCCGTAGAACATGACATTTGTGGAGGCTGCCCAGATGGGGCAGATACAGGGTGTGGATTAGTCTCGAGTTCTTTTTGATTAGCAGGGCTATTTTCAGGCAGCCAGAGCCCAAATGTGGTTGTGTGTCTGCAGCTGTTTTCTCAGCTGCTGCTTTTCTCTGACATTGCAAGGCTGCATGTCGGCACAGCCGAGCCTCTGGAGTGGGTCCCTCTTGGTGGTGGGAGCCTTTGGTGGCTCTTGCAGAGAGAGGGGAGGATTTCTGGGGCTGCAGTGAACCAAGGGACTCAGGAATGCTCTGCAATTCCCTTTCCCCATGGATAGACCGGCACTGCCAGTGCTCTGAGGGGCTGCACAGCTCATCTGTGTCTGTTCTGGAGAAAGAGAGTCCCCGCATGGTTGTTCTCGGAGCCGAAACCTCTGGATCCTTCCCCGGCCCTGTTCCCAAAACACAGTTCAGGCTTGAATTTATCAGGACACACCCAAAGATCTTTTTGCTCATCTCTTCCAGAGTATCAAACTTGCATGATTTTATGACAGACCTGGATGTAAAAACATTTAATTGGAATGCTATGAAAAGCAGTTTCGTTGTAAATGAGAAAAAAATACTTAAATGTGAAATTAATCTTACCAGTGGCTTTGTGCACATTGAATTAATGTGTGTCACTTCTTTTTGTTGAAGGCGGGACAGAAATTGTCACCGAGAGTGACTTTCACAATGGCCATTCTGTAGCTGGAGTCATTGAACAAGGAGGTGTTGGGAGAATGCAGCGAGAAAAAATGGTTTACATGGCTGTTAAGGACTCTTCTCAGGAAGATGAAGATATTAGTAAGCATAATAAGAAACCTCTTTGTTTCTCATGCTGTTTGTACACCAATATAACCATCATTCTCAAGGACATTTTTGATTTTTTCTGAAGGATTCTTCAGCCTGAAGTAGTAGAAAACTAAGCTCATCTTCCCTAAAAATAGAAAGCAGGCTATAATTATTTTAAAGGATGTGGATAATGCACTTTGTGCATACTGTGTGCAATCATTTCATTATTTATATTAAATTTAACATGTCCATGGATGAAGTTAATGAGGTTAGTCAAACTTCTATTATTTTTCTATTTTCCTACTGTGAATTAAACAGCTTTCTGACAAAGTGGCAAATGTCACCAGTTGCAAGTTTATGAGTTTGTATATTGAAAATTCGGTGGGCATTTGTTTTGGATTAGTATTTATTGATACATGTTTTCTCTCTTTAAGGAATGTCTGAATAGGCAATGATCCCCTAAATGCCAAAGGAAGAGAATTAATTTATAATGGGTATCAATCAGAGCGAGAGCAAATTAAATGAAGGAAAAGTTAGGCCAGGCAGAACAAAATTAAAGATTTATTCTCCTCCCTTAATCCAGGCTGTGCTGAAATAGCAGATGAAGTTTATATGGAGGTTATTGTAGGGGAAGAAGAAGCCACATCCCTTCCAGACACCCAGCTTGAGGACTCTGGCGTGAATAAAACGTTTGTCCCCGTTGCTTGGGCTGCTGCTTACGGTAGGAACCTGTGCTTCTTCCCTGAAAATCCCTGCCATTATTTCCTCCCTCATCCAGCTGCCGGAATCCCTGGGATGACCTCACCTTGTTCTTGGGGTTTGGAAACAGCCCCTGATCTCTGCCATCCAATGATTGCTGTGTGTTGAGTTTCATGGAGTAGAAAGGAAAGCTTGTTAGGAGAAGTTTGATTTTGTTTCTGATCCCAGCTCAGATGTACAGAGTGTGTGGGGTTTGATGCTTAATGTTGAAGATCTTGAACAACAAGAACAGCCCTAAGTATTTTACATTAGCTAGGAGGAAGGGGGAAAGACTGTAAAAAGGGAATAGTAGGAATAAATGTGTAAACATGTTCCTAATAATTTCAGTTTATATACATGTCTTAAACCTGTTAGTCCTTGAGGTGAGAAACTAAAAGAAAAATGGTGACTTGTTTTCAAACAGTGGAAATGTCATAGGATATATTGTGAATTCTATCTATTCTTTTATATGATTTCCTTGGATTTTGGTGTGTTAACGGTTCGTTAAGAGGGTACCAAGTTCTCCATAGTTGCTGTTACAATTAGTTAAGCAGGTTAGTGACAATTCCTTTGTGTGGTGATGAGAGCCCAGCAGCTGAGCTGGTAAAGAGGTTCAGAACCACAGAGCTTTGGCACATAACGGCAGGAACTTGCAGTGCAAAATGTGGAATATGCTCCTGAGGTATTCCTTGTACACCTCCCGGAACTGCTTTGGGCTGAGAGGCTGATAAGGACCAAGCCCTCTTATCTGCTCAGTTCTCCTCTGGAAAGATAATGTGCTTCCATCTCAGGAGCAAACTGTGCAGCTCAGATAACCTCTGCAGTGTGTCTGAGGGGATAGATGAGGTGAAAAGTTTGCAGAAACAAGCATGTTAATAATGAAAAGCAGGAGAGCCAGCGGAGTAAACATGCAAACACTGATGGGATGGATATTAACTCCTCCCAGAGATGGGATTTTGTCTCCTGGGGCTCATGACTGCACAACACCGAGCTGCACATCTCCACTTGGGTGGTGTTAACCTGTTATTTATTAGCTAAGTTAGTTTTCTCTCACTATCAGGTTTTCTAAACCATCATCTTTTAAAAGAATATTATTTTACATAACTAAAATACCATTTTCTGCAGGAGATGAAAGAAGGCTTCCCCGAAGATACGAAGATGGTCAAGCGGCAGGTGAGAACTTTTAACAGCATTAAAACTAAAACTAGTTTGAAAAGTTAGACATTTCTGTGTCAGTGCTCCTAATCAGAGAATGCAAAGAATGAGCCATAAATTAGATATTGAAGGACTCCCCAGTCTTTCTCTACTGTTTTGAATTAAAACAATGCTAGATGTCTCTAGGCCTTCGGAGCAGGTGGGGAAGTTGGGAGGAACGGCCAAGTTTTTAATGTAGTTTTGCATTAATGATAATGCAGTTGTTAAGAAGTAAAAACAAGTTAAATTAAAATCAAAATCAGTGTTTAGACAAGCATACCCTTGACTTTTACCAGGAAAGATAGATAGTGGTTCCTGTTAGCACACTTCTTTTTAATGTATGTTGGTGGTAGAGGAATGGGCAATGCTTGTTTTTAAAAAGTAGATAGTGCTGCTGTGCAATTCCAGTCGTCAGTCCCAAAGAAACAAGTTGTTTAAGGTTTTTTATGGTGTCTAATTTTTGTTTCTAGGAAATAACTTGGATACACGATTAGAAAACAAAAACGGTAATGCAACACAGTACCTGCAGATTTGTGATAGCATTAGCACTAATAGAGTGCTCAAACAAAAAACCAAGAAAAGGAGGAGAGGAGAGGCCAGGCAATGGCAAACAGGTAAACACTGGATGGTTACGGTATTGTCACGGAGTGCCACTTACTCCTGTCCTATTCCTTTTCTCTTGTTTAAGCTGATGCAGAATTAAAAGCTATAAATGATGATTTGCGTATTTCCTGTGTCCTTCCCCCCTCCAGTTCTGTGCCTAGAAAATGTCACATTTTGCTATTCAGAGTCAGTACACTCAGGGCTGATGCAATTCATTGGAATGTTGCAAGCTATTAAAACGTTCCTGTGGCTATATTCAGTGCACATGTAATATTCCTGATCTGTTTGAGCAGTTTCTAAAACAGAACTAAATAAACTATAGGTGCTGTGGATTGGTTGTTTTTAAACTACTGAGCCATTCTCTCTCTGCTGCAAGTGTAAGTGCATGAATCTGAACAGCACTTGGCTGATTTAAAGCTTCTTCATCAGTAAATGTGTTTCCTTCATAACTTGTTTTTGTTTGTTTAAAAACAGCTGTTATAATAGGTCCTGATGGACAGCCCTTAACAGTTTACCCTTGTCATATTTGTGGGAAAAAATTTAAATCCAGAGGATTCTTGAAAAGGCATATGAAGAACCATCCCGATCATATGATCAAGAAGAAGTACCAGTGTACAGACTGTGACTTTACAACTAACAAAAAAGTAAGTTTCCACAATCATCTGGAAAGCCATAAACTTATAAATAAAGTCGATAAAACGCATGAGTTTACAGAGTACACGAGAAGATACAGAGAGGCGAGCCCGTTGAGTTCCAACAAACTCATCCTGAGGGACAAGGAGCCCAAGCTACACAAGTGCAAATATTGTGACTATGAGACTGCGGAGCAGGGGCTCCTCAACAGGCACCTGCTGGCAGTCCATAGCAAGAACTTCCCTCATGTGTGCGTGGAGTGCGGGAAGGGCTTCCGCCACCCCTCGGAGCTGAAAAAGCACATGAGGACCCACACGGGGGAAAAGCCATACCAGTGTCAGCACTGTGTGTTCAGGTGTGCTGACCAGTCCAACCTGAAAACTCACATCAAAACCAAACATGGCACCGAGCTGCCCTTCAAGTGTGAGCACTGTCCCCAGGCCTTCGCCGATGAGAAGGAGCTGCAGCAGCACATGGAGCTCTTCCAAGGGCATAAGACTCACCAGTGTCCCCACTGTGACCACAAGAGCACCAACTCCAGTGACCTGAAGCGCCACATCATTTCGGTTCACACCAAGGATTTTCCCCACAAGTGTGAGGTGTGTGAGAAAGGCTTCCACCGGCCCTCGGAGCTCAAAAAGCATAGTGAGACCCACAAAGGGAAAAAGATCCACCAGTGTAGGCACTGTGACTTCAAAACGTCCGATCCTTTTGTGCTCAGTGGGCACATCCTCTCTGTTCACACCAAGGACCTGCCTTTTAAATGCAAAAGGTGTAAAAGGGGCTTCAGGCAGCAGAACGAACTGAAGAAGCACATGAAGACCCACAGTGGCAGGAAGGTGTACCAGTGCCAGTACTGTGAGTACAGCACCACAGACGCGTCGGGCTTTAAGCGCCACGTCATCTCCATCCACACCAAAGACTACCCCCACAGGTGTGAGTACTGCAAAAAGGGCTTCCGCAGGCCCTCCGAGAAAAATCAGCACATAATGAGGCACCACAAAGAGGCCATAATGTGATAGGTGAGCTCCAGAGGGAAGCGGTTTAGAAACTGTGATGTGCTAATTGGGGAAAAAAAATAAATCTCACGAACTGTTTCTCCTGGTTTCAAAGCTTGATATTAAACCATAACTTTACATTCTTTGTATTAAAAGTCTTAAAAGTATTAGGGTTGGCAGGGGATCTCATAGCCCTATGATTGTTGCTTATCAGAACCTAAAGAGCACTATAGAATGCAGAGGATGGATGAATGTCTTAAATTTGCAGAAGGATGGATGAATGTCTCCAAGTGAACAGTATTTGCCATTGCTGAGTCTAGAGGACAGGGCAGAGCTGATGGTGTGACCCATTCTGTCAGGCCCAACGTGTGTCTCCAGTATGGAAACTGATCCCTGGTGGGTGAGCTGCAGAGGGCTTGCAAAGGAGCCCACTCTTCACTTCTTGTGCAGTTTGGAACGGGGAGTTTTAGTCAGACACTTCATCACAACGTTTTAAATTGTGCCTAGAAGTTGAATTCCAGAACTGGTGAAATTTGGTGGGGGGTGTCCCTTGTTTGGTTTGGGTTTTTTTTTAAACATTTCATGGGGAAACTTTTTGGTTTCCTTTATTAGTTTAGGTCCAAGAAGCATTTTTTTACTGGTTTTCAAAGCTGCTAACCTATTTTATTGCAGGATATGATGTTTGAAATAGAGCATTATGTTTTGGTCTCCGAGGTGGTGTTCTGGTGCTAGGGTTAAAGATGTATATGTATATAATTTCCCTTTTTTTATCTGAAACTACAGTTGAATGTTGTTCAGTATGGCACATATAACAAAATTAACTTTGAATTTGACTTTTTTTTTAAAGGATAAAATGGATGCAGCTCATGGTGTTGTGACTCAACACTAATTTTTTTCCTTGCTACTTTAAAGTCTTCTCTAAAAAGAATATTAATAACAGTTGAACACTGTAGAGTTTTTTTAATTAAAATTCAGAGTACTTAGAGGTTCTTTAGGGCAGTGTTCTTAACAGGTAAGGCAGTTACTGTCCTACCTCCTAATATGAAATTTTCCATATAGGCATAAAATTGCACCTTTTAATCGATTCTTTTAAAAAAAGATCTATACCATGCTATAAACATTCATTTTCAATCTGTAAGAAAGTATATATGCAGTATTTAACCAGAAAAATCTGCTGCCACTAGAGTTTGGAGGTGGATCTTGAGTTTACAGTGTATACATTTAAAATATGCATCCCTTTAAAAATGCTTTGTGTTAGCATGCTGCAAATCCAATGGCGCTTATATAACGAGCTGGTCTAGGGCTATTTAATGAAAAACCTGGTCATAAATGTTATGCATATAATGTGTATTTTTTACTTTTTTTAGTTGCTTCATGTTTGCACACAGCTGTTCACATGAGAAATTGTAACTTCATGCTATATTGTGGCTTTGTGTTCCAGATAATGTTCATATTTTGTTTTTGCACCAGATGAGAATCAGTTCCTTGAGAATAAATTTTTTTTATATTTCTAAACTTCAGAAAGTTAAAATTTGGGAAATCTCTTAGACAAATAAGTGTTTTATGTGGCTGTAAAAAATTATGTACACGCTGTAAAATAAGATTGTCACTGTTCTGTGGGATTATTATTTCGAAATGTGTTACTCATCGTAACGGGCATACAATAAAACGCATCTCTTGCACTCCAGATTTTTTTGGAGTTTCCTTTTCATTTATGATGTTTACAAAAGTCTCATTCTCTGTAACTTTGCCTGATATTTGTAATTGCATTATTCACTAATTAATATGTAATCACATTTCAAGTAAACAGGTTACTGGAGGTCTCTTTATCAGACTGTTGAGGGGAGAACATTGAGTTTGATTTAACCCTTTAAACTTAGAGGTAATGTCTTTCTGTTTCTTTTGCTTATTTCTAAAATAATTATCAAATGTGATACTGACATTCCTCTGAAATTTTTTTTCCTTTAAGAGAACAAAAACTTCTCATGTAGTTTGGGAAAACCCAGGTAGGTTTTGTCTTTTTATCTGTGTAATAGAACAGCTTGCAGAATGAAATGCTAAAAATGTTGCTATCCTAAATTCCCTCTCTTTTTAGAATACTTGAATTACAACATCAGTAGTAGATTAAGAAGCTGAAGAAGAACCTGTGCTATTAAATGAACCCTTCATCGAGGATTTCCAACAGGCTTTGAGCCTCTGAACTCGTAGGCTTTGCACAAAAGGCAGAAATTAAACAGACAGGAATGAACTCATCTGGGTTTTGTCGCTGCTTTTCCTTGCATGCCCGGCACTCAGAGAGGAAAAATCTCAGTGATTTGAAGTTGTGGATTTCTCACAATGTCAGTGCTTTGTTGCTGAGTGTTCAATTGAATCCATGAACTGAAGGAGTTTCTTGGTAGCAGCTGAAGATGCTCCCTGGGCCTCTGCCCATGGCTGTGCTGGCTCATTTGCCACCCTGCAGACGGACCAATAATCAGGTAATCGTTCTGTATCGAAGCAGGAGGTTGGTTGCTGTTCTTGACATAAGATTTTAGTAGAAAGTGGTGGTGTAAATCTTCTGAAATGCAAGAATAAAATGTCACCTGAGACCTCAGCAGTTTGAGGGACAGTTCCTAAATCCTTCTCAGTGCCCTTTCCCAGTAAATATTTAAGAGCTGTGACAGGCAGGTCAGGGCAGCTTGAGCAAGCAGAGCCTCACAAACGTGTGCAGGGCTTGCTCTGAAATGTCAGATTTGTTTGGTGCAGCTTTTTATTGGGCTGACAGACAGCTGCAGTAAAAGGTGATTCACGTCCTCATCATTATCTCTGTTTTTCTTTCCTCAGGTTCCAATTGCCCCCAATTAAAGGTAATAAATGAGAGAGAAAACACGGAAGAGCAGCAGCAGAACTCTGGAGGTAAAGGTGAGTTACTGGGTGTGGGATGGTGGCTGCTCTAGTTGTCAGGGACTTCTCAACCAGGGCTTCCTTTGGCTTTTATTTTACAGCTGAGGCAGAGAAACGTCCATGTTGCAGAAAGGTCAGTCATACAAAAACGAGACAATTTTCTCCTTTTCAGTGCAAAACAAGACTCTGCATTCTGGCAGATAAAGACAGGATAGAATGTATATTATTGTAATTATATAAAGTAAATAGTGTCTGATTTTTTTCTAATTTGTTCCTGAAAAAAATGTCAAAGTCCTGGTGGACCTACCTGAAATTGAGGTGGGAAGTGGGCTAACATAAACTGCTTATAAGCAGCATTTACAGAGCTGACTAAATGAGAAAATGTGTTTCTGTAAACTCCAGCAGCAACCACTCTAGGTAAATCAGTTCCAGTTCCACAGCAACGTGGGCACAGCTGAGCCCACAGTAACAGGCACTTCATAGTGAAAAATACTACATTTTCTGTTTAAATAAATACGATGAAACAAAACCAGCCCACAAATAAATGGCCATACACTTTATTATCTGCTAATCTAATTCAGCTTTTTGACAACCGTTCATTGCTTTGTGTTTTCTGTGAGTACAAAGTGTAGTTACAGCCTCTGCTCTGCAGCATTTACAGGATCTGGTGATCTTCGGAGCCTTTGAGGAGCTGCTCCTTGCTACCCCCAGTACAGAGAGCTGGCTGGCCTGAGCAGCAAACTGGGCTTTTTCTAAGCAGGCTGCAGCTTTCCTGGCTGCCCCAGGATGGTGGTTCCACTGTGATGGATCAGCTGGATTTGAGAACAGCTCATGGTCCTGATGGTGGCCTTTGTCATGGAATTGTCTCACCACACCCAGCAGCTCCTATTCCAAGCGCTGTCCCTCCTTCAGGGAGTTCCCTGTGTGCCCCTGCTGTGCCATGGAGTGGAGGAAACAGGTTGGTGTCACTGAGGGGGTGCTCAGGAACTCCGTGGCTGAGATGAGCCATCAGTACCTGTGACCATTAATAACTCCTGTTTCTGCTCTCTGTAGCTTCATGTGAGCTGTGGGAAACACCCAGCCCTGCTGGGAGCACAAGGAGCGCCTGCACCCAGACCCTGCACAGGTAACTCTGATGGCATTAAACAAACATGGTGCTGTTGGTCTTGTTTTGGTTAAGATCAGCAAAGGTGAAAAGTCTTTTGATGGCAGTTTACTAAAATTATTCCTTACACTGCCACTGTCCCATGCCAGGAGCACGTTAACTCTGAGTGTAGATGCACCTTTCATTCACTGCTCTGCAAGAGGGGCTGTTTTAGAGTAATTACTGAATTCAGAGGGGCAAGGCACTCCTCACTCCACTGAGAGTATTTAACTAATTCAAGCCTTTTCCTGTAAAGCCAGGCTGAAGGGATTGACCAGGCTGGTGAAACTCAAAGAGCAGCTACAGGAGCACGTTTTACTCATGGCTCTCTCCCCAGTCCTGAAGGGCACAAGGCCAGCTGGACGTGCAGCTGTACCTGAGGGATTGCTGGCAGCTGCAGCCAGAAGAGGGAACCAGCCCCAGTCCTTCACCTGTGAAGATTCATGTGGAAGAAAAAGACCCCACCTAACCCCACTCCAGCCTTACAGATGTTTCCAGGACAGACAGACAATGATCCAGAGAGTTAGACTTGGGTTTATTTCACGGTTACACGTAGCCTCCAGCATTCTTTCCCCATTAAACGTTGCCTAGGATCTATATAATCTGTGAACAGAAATGCACGGCTGCAGCAGGAAAGCAAAGCAAGAACCCCACGATAGAAGAGCACCTTTGGATTGCATCGTTCAAACTTTCCCTGTAATTCTCTGTGCTGTGTTGCTCAGACAACTACTGAGTCATGAATACCAATCAGTTTGAAAGAATTTCTGTGGTCCTACAAGGAGCAGAAATTGTAAGTGGCAGGTTGGAAATTTAGTCCATGACTTATTTTCATAACAAAGTTCTTCTATATAAAAATATACCAAGTTCTTGAAAATTTGAAGCACAGCAAATAAATACTTACAGCTGGTTTAGGGCTGAAAATACATCACCTCTGAGGTCAGAAATGTTCCCTAAAATGAGCTATGGCCCAGCCCTTCACTGAACTGGGTCCTGCTGGCATTTGCCAGGGCAGAAGCTGGGTTTGAGTTGTGTGGCTGGTGCAAGTTTTGTCCTTTGTGTCCGAGCTTCCCAGACAGAGGCAGGTGTAAGGTAAGAAGCAGTTTCCAGTGAGGTATTTTTGAATTCCCCATGCAGGTGTTTCCTGGGGTCTGTGTCACCTCCAGCCTCCGTGACTCTGCACTGAAAGCAGCCATGGGAGGGGTGGGACTGACACCGGGGTCACTCCAGCTCTCAGTGTGAGGAGACAGAAGGATGGCTACAAGGATGAAAAGGTTTCAGTGTCTTCCTTCTGTCTCCTAGGTTGCCTCAGGACCGGCTGAAGAACAGGAGTTAGTCAAGAACAGCTGAGTCCACAGAGGGATGGCATCCCACTCTTCCGAGGGAAAAGTGAGTCCTTAATGTTTTTGGATGCAGAAGAGCAGAAAGTAAAGCATTTTTAGTGGTTGTGAACTCCTTGGAGCAGCTCTGAGGGCTCAGAGGTTTCTTTCATTCCTAAAAGGGACAAGCAGCTTGTTAGAAGAAATACACGAACCTATTTCTGTTATGAAATGAAACTACCTCTTGTAAAGCATCTCATTAATTTACCTACTTGTTTTCTCTTGTGAAGTGTCGAAGGGGACCAGTGAGGCAGCCTTTCCTCTGTACCAAACACTTCACTTTTCAATGTCTCTATTAATGTTTAATTGCTTGGCATTTCACTAGGCTGCAATGCACCTGGGTGAGTCCTAGGGATCAGTAATAAAACTCTGCTCTTTGCCAGTGACCTGAACCTTTTACTTTCTTAATCCTGCTGCAGGCAAGGTCCCCCTGGGGGAGATGCCAGGTGTGTTTCCTGCTTCTGCTCAGGCTGTCACAGAACTATGCCTTGGCTGTGGCCAGGGGCTGCTGGGACCTTGTGCCCGCAGCCAGCACCACTCCTGCCTGGCCACCCTGACATTTCTGCAGCCTTTACCTCGTAGCCAGACTTGGCACCACGAGCCCCTGCCTGGAACAGAAATAGCTTCTGCAGCCCTGTTTTCTATTTTTACTCTGAATCACTCCTTAAAATGTCAGCACTCTTCTGCATTCCTGGGTTAGTCACTGGCCTGGCTCAAGGTGAGTTTCAGGGATGTGGTGCTTCCTATGTTTTGGTAATAGCTTGGAGTCATTAATGCTCCTAATGCAGAGGAGCAGAGCCCTCCCAAATTCCTCCTCACCTGAGAGCACAGCAGGACACAGTCCCTGCCTACCTGCCCAGTGCAGCAACACCCCGGGGCTGGTGTTAGAGCAACGCTGCTGCTTTTGTTCAGGGTAATTATGTGCCACAGCAAACAACAAAAGGTTTTATTTGTACCACACCCACCAATTACTGCCTGCTCGCAGAGCCAGGACAGTTCCCTGGCTGCACTCAGTCACTTTGCTTTTTGCAGCGAGTTCAATTACCAGGAGGGCATCTCTGAGCTCTCAGTTTGGGTAAGGCTTGCTTTGAAGTCCAGTTGTTCATTTAGGGATTGCAGAGGGAACAGTCCATGTCCAGGTACACTTACGTGCTTCCAGATCTCTCCAGTCCTCTCAATTACAATCGTTTGTGATTTATTGACAGGCGATGTGACCTTGTAGTCATCAGACAGGAGACCCAGAATAGGATACTGATTCCTGTACCTGCAGAGGGTTGAACAGGTTGCTTAACAGCCTAAACAAAGCAAAGCCCAAAGGATGTGGTTTTAAGAAAGGTGAATACCACGTTACTTTTTAGTGATGATGGCTGTCACCCCAGGGGACTGGCTGCCTGATAATTTCTCGTGCTTCAGTCTGAAGAGCTCCTGAGAAAACCGAAGGCAAACGATGTGAAGTAACGTCTTCTGAAGTATCAGTTCAATAAAGTCACAACAAAATATTTGCAGAAATTCCTCTCAAAGAACAGTCTGAAAATCTGCCCTTCCAGAAGGCTGGCAGAGGAACAGCATTCAGTTAAAACAAATCCTAACCCCCATTCCTGAGCTGGGAGAGGACAAGGGACTTCCTGGTAAGGCTCCACCCACACAGTACATGGAGGCTTAAATACAAAATCTCTTAGAAGAGAAATAGTTTGTATTATTTTACCTCTTGCTGTTGTTTAATAAAAGCCTCTTTGTCCTCCAGCAGCGATGTCAGCTCGTGCAGCCTCATTTGCAAGTCGCTGTTGCTGCCCTCTCTCCTGGTTATGTCCTGCTGGAACTGGCACAGCTGGGACTGCAGAGCAAGGCAGGAGCTCTCAGGTGTGGGGGGCTCTGGGCAGGGCCCCTCAGCACCGACCCAGGGCTCCGGGGGTGGGATTTCATAAACACCAGCAACACTGAGATCCAGGGGTTTTCACATCAGGAAGTTGAGCCACACAATAAATTCAGAAAGTGCTAATTGGACTGAGTTCTATCCAGTATTAATTTAATGGTTTTATAATTCTAAAGCTAAACCAACACTGAACCAGTTGATTTGGCTTGCAGGGTTGGACACTTTTACCACTGATTTCCATGAGAGACATTTACTACATACAGCAGTGACTGGGATTTATTTTTGTGTCCTATTGAGTGTCTTTTGACTAATTTCATATGTTACCAGGACACACAACATATCCATTTAGGAAAGCCTGCTAATCGGATTGATCCCTAATTTCTTCACGTAAAGAACTGTTGGGGGTTTTTAAATCACAGGGTTATGTTCTATTGTAAGGGTTTCGAGCCATCACCAGTGCCTGTGAGTAGAGTAACTGCAGGACCAGAAGAGACCCAGGAAGTGCCTGTGGTGATCTCTCCTGTTGTAGCTGCAAGAGCAGCGGTCCCTGCCCAGCCCCAGGTGCCAGCAGAGCCCCTCACCCTGAGGCTGCGGATCTCCCTGTCCTTGTCCTCCCTCAGGCTGTTGATCATCTCCACGTAACGGCTGGAGAGCTCATCCGTTGTGGTCTGCAGGGTTGGGCTGGAGCAGCTCTGCAGCACAGAACCAGTTTTTATTTTACAAACAGTTTTCATCATTAGCTTTCCTACACTGATGCCTCTGAGTCTGGGACTCTGCTACTGCACCCAGCCAGGTGAGGCCTCACCTGCAGCTTGAGGCTCTGGATCTCCTGCTCCAGGGCCCTCTTGCTGTACTCCAGCTCCTTCAGCTGGCACTCCTTGTCCCCCTCGCTGAGCCGCAGGGACAGGAGCTGTTCCTCCAGGGAGCGGCATTTGGCAGTGCTGTCCCTGAGCCCTTGCTGGAAAGCACAGGGGAATGAGCACATGGAATTCCTCAGGGGAGGAACAGCATCACACACACAGCAGGCAGCAGTTGGAGTCCCCAAAAGTCAGCAAATTGCCCCCATTGTGACTGCCTGGAACAACACTGAAAACGTTTCTAGATTCACCTGCTGCTGACGGTTGTTCTCCCTCAGAGAAGCCAACATTGTTTCATATTCTTTCACTTGGGAATCCTTAAAAGCCAAATCCTTTTTCAGCAAGACATTGTCAGTTTCCAGCTTCTGCAGGACAGAAGTCAAAAGTTCACAGTCAAGAGCTACAATTTTTCAGTAAACTCTTCCCATAAAGTCCAATGCAGTCATTAATAAAGGGACATTTTAGAACTGAGAAAATGCAAAACTTTCTTGGAAGTTTGGGGTTTAGGTACATGCACACGATGCAGTGCCTGTGGCTTTGTGCTGGGATCCTGGACACTGCGCTTCCAGTCTGTCCCAGAAACAATTTAAATGGAAGCCAACAAAAATACCCCAAACAAAAACCACCCCAAAACTAAGCCCACTGCACAGACTCCTTGTTCTCTGCTCAACTTCAAACTCCTTCTCCCTCAAAAAAACTTTTGCATTTTACAGGACAACGCTGTGACAGGGCAGCCCTGCCTCAGCCACCAGTGCAGCCACAGTCTGGAATGCCAGCCCTGCCCTCCTGCTGCCAGGTGGGAACTGCTGGATGAGCCTTGGGAATGAGGAACAGGACTTACCCCCAGGTCATCCTGCAAATGGCAGAGCTCTTCCCGCAGATTCTTGAACGTGGAAAGCACAAGTCTCAGGGATTTGTCCGATGTTGCTCTCATCTGGGAGGGGAGAAATTAAACGGATAATTGGGATTAATTAGGCAGCTTTGTTTACAATATGCCTGACAAGAGGTAGAACAGAAACTGCTTTACAGCTGACAGTAACTTCTAAAACCATTGCATGTCCTTTGAAGCGCCCACAGTTTCTACAAGAAACATTTTCATTGCGCTTTGTTCTGCAAACGCCAGTGTTTCATGTCTGCCTGGTAACACAGGACAACGTTGTTGAAGTGGAAGGAACAACAGAGTAAGGAACTGCCTTTGTACACCAATAAAAGGAAGAATAAATGTGTTAATATTGCACAGTTATTGAGCTTTCAAAGCTTTGTGCTTACACAGATCTTTAAAAATTACTGCCCTGCCTGAAAAGGCACAGAGGAATGAGTCATGTTTGAGATCTGGCAAAGCTTTGGGCTCAAGGGTGAGGGAATTTAATTAACATTTTTAAAAATTTAAATTAAAAAAGTTCATACAACCAACTCCTCCCTTTAAAAGGAAAAAGATCCCAAAGATGAAAGGAGTCACCTGGATTAAAGAGAAAGGCAGAAGTGACCACAGCCCAACACTGTTCTCCTTTGGAATGTTAATTTTAATGCCTCTAATAGCTGTGTATTGATTCAGGTGCATTTCATTATACATTTATAATATTTAAAAGAAGAAAAATAGACTTTGAAAGGATATACAAACTCAAGTTGTGACTCTCCTGGAAGGGCTGAATATTCTGTGCAAAAGCTGTGTTTTTTCCTGTCTGGACAAAAATGAAACCCTCCTGTATGTTCTCTTGGCAGAATGAGCTCTCATGCCCTCTATCCACATGGGGATTGGCCCTTGTCCAGTTTTTTATCCCCACTGGTGCCGTGGTGTGACAGCCTTCATCCCTAGTGTAACTCACCTTTTTTGTTTGTTTTGTAATTAAAGTGGAATTTCAGTTCTGCCTTATGGTTTTGTTGGTTTCATTGTGTAATACACTACAGAACCGTTTAAAAGAAGGAATTGAGTCAAAATGGTGGAATTTAACTATAAAAACATAAGTAAAACCCCACTCAGCAATTGCTCAGAGCTAGAGGTTGCTAAATCCCAGAGGTGCCATGAACTCCTCCAGTGGAATTGTCCACATTTTTAGAGGAGCCTCTGGGCATTCCCAGCTCGGGATCCTGGGCTGTGCAAACCCTTCCCTCGCGGCGCTGTCCCTGTGGCCAGGGGGTCTGAGAACACTCTGGGTGTATCCTGACAACACCTGGTTCCCCAAAAGCCATTCTGGCTGCATTTTTTAATCTCAGGTGTGAGGATGTAAAACCAGCTGGACACAGAGACAACAGGAAATCCCTGTTCCAGCTTCCTGGGACAGTGCGCCAGCGTGAGGCCATGGAGGATTTGGGTGATGATGTCCACCTTCCTTGTAAGAGAAGCACAGAGTAATTCCAGCAGGAAGGGACTGCGGAGGTCACAGCAGGACAGCTGTGAGCTCAGACCAGGCTGCTCCTTCACTTCTTTTCAGTGGATTTTTTTTACCAGGAAGTGATTCCAGGTAAATCAGGCAGAATCACCCTCCCCCTACCTGAGGGAGCCCAGATCAGGACACTCCTGCTGAGGCTGCCCTGGATCCTGCTCTGACACACCTGCCTGGCAAGGGCAGCTCTAAGTGCTGAGCTGTGCTTTTGGCATCTGGCAACAAACGGAACCATTCCTGTTGTGGTTCAGGTGGAAAGCATTTTGTCCTCCTGGTCTGGTTATTCTGCTCCCTCCCCACTCCTCCCTGCCTGCTCCATGCCCAGCCATGGGGTTGGGCTGTGAGCAGGTGGGATTCAGGCTCTGCTTGTGTTTTTAGCACCTCCTATTTGTGTTTGGCTTTTAAAGTAAAGCCTTAATACACAACACAAAGATGAAAGGTCTCTGTTCTCCTGTCAGTGGTCAAAAGCCAAGCCAGTTTCTAGTGAAACTGCAGGAAAGCCCCAGTAAAGCTCAGTTTAACATACCCAGCTGGACTGTGGGTCCAGTTGACACTTCCCTTAAAGCCCCCATTGCACCCCTTTGCTCTAGAAACAATGGAATAAGGGAATACAGAGGGAAGGGGATGTTATGAACAAGTGCCTCCTGAGTGTGAGCCAGCTCCTACTGTTCCCAGCTCCTGTGGGCTGCCGAGCTCCCGTACCTGGAGGAGATAACGAATCTGTTGCTTTGTTGCCTCAGACAGTCCTTTGGGAATTAATTCTTCAATATCTTCAGTCTAAGCAAAGAAGGGAGGAAAGGGGAGACATCTTGATTAAGAATTTTGCCTGGTAGATAGTAATGTGGTTTCTTCATTAATTACACAGCTCTGCTATGAAAAACATCCTTAGTACAAGGCAAATAAGAACAAAAATAGATCAAAGTCTATCCAGAAAAGTTCCAAAGTCTTTTATACATGGGGCATGTACAAAGTGAGATTAAGTGATACATGAAGCATATATTCAAATCCTTAAATTTAACATTTGTTTTAAAAACAGTATTTAAACCAATCCTCTCTCAGGGATTAACAGCTGATGCTACAACAGCTCCCAGCAGTTTATGGTGGGGCAAAGGCTCGTGTTTCTGACCCGTGAATGGGCTGCCCATGAACCTCAGACGACCAACAGGAGATGCTGCCAAGACTCAGTGACATTTGCTTCCTGCAAGTAAAGCCTGGACAGGTATTCCTGCCCCATTCACACTGAATGCCTTCTAAGATGCGGCACGTGCTGCTCAGTAGGAGCTTCACTGGCCAGGGAGTGAAGGAGCCTTTGCAAAAAACACATTGTGAAAATACAGGGACCTGTGCAAGTTGTTTTTCAGTGAAACCAGTATTGGTACAGCAGGAAAGACTTCCAAAATTTGACTCTCACACTGGAAATAATGCAAATTCTTCAGTTTTCCTTTCAGTATTATCACATTTGCAAGTACCTGCCTGGCAGTAGGTTTCAGGCTCTGAATGTTTTTAGCAAGGAGGAACCATTAACTAAGAAAGACCAGCCTCCTTCATGTCCACTGGCCTGGCTTAATTTGCTTGAACCCCCCCACTGGTGTCAGGGGACACCTGGGCCTTACCTGGCATGTGAATTCAATGTCATAGTTCCTGTAAAACACAAAATCCAAGGATCTGTTAACACAAAGCTGCTTGAGAACTTTCAGAATTCATGCCCACATTCACCACCAAAAGATTATCTGGACAATACAGGGCAAGGAAGGGTCTTTATCAGCTGCAGTCATTATTTCCCTCTGAGGTGCCAGGCAGTGACTGCTAAACACCATTCCAGCGAGGAATTCCTGAGGAGATTGGAGTCCTGCAGCAGCACAGCCAACACAGGCTGACTATGGGCACTTCTTTGGGCAGTTACCCCAATTACAGGCAGTTAGCCCAATTACTCTCTTAATTGCCTGGGTAATGGTTTGCCCACAGCTCTGCTGCAATACACTGCCATGGCAGGGTTTCTGGGATGGTTCAATTCCCTTTTTCCCCTGCTACAGGACCACTTTTCTTATTCAGTGACCTTGGCAAGCACCAGACAAGACCAGGAGCGAGAGGGAAGAATGAGGGTGATTGGGAGGGAAAGGGTTGTGCAGGGCAGTGCCGGCTGTGACTCTCACTGCTTCCCACAGGTGGTCTGCAGGGCTCTGCAGAAAACGTGCTTGATGTTCATTTGGATGCAGACACTGAGCTTTATGCCTGGTGGTGGCTTTTCCTTTAATCCATGACACAACATCACAACAGGACAGAGGAAATGCAGGCATTTGGGTTATTTTGTCAGGACACAGCAACAGAATTGTGTCATGAAATCTATGTCAGTGCGTGTAAGCGATTGTTTTCTCAGTGTGCAAACACGTGTGGGACACAATTCTTAAGCATCAAATTCAATACATTTCCTTGGCTTACAGCGTTTTTATGCCCTCAGTTACTTGCAAATCAGATGGATGTGTAAAACATCCAGTCAATTCCAGCTGTCAGGAAGGAAAAAAAGAGTACAACCAATTCACAAACAACACTGTCCCCTCAACTGTGCAGTGCTGGATGTCTGGGACATGGGAACGACAGATGCAGTGGCAATACCTTCCCCCAATCTTCTCCACGTGCTGCAGCAAACAGCTGTGCAGGTCACTGCTCTTGCGGTGCAGCTCCGCCAGCAGCTCCCCGAAGAAGCGACAGTCCAGCTGCTCAGGGCTGTCCTGGGGGCAGCTCACCTGGCAGGAGACAGGCACAAGCGTCAGAACAGAGCTCCCCTCTTCGGGATGCAAGCTGAACATGAAAATGTCACAGGTAGCATGGATTTGGGTCCGGATTTTGCTCTTAGCGATTTGTTTATACCTTCCTTGGTAGTGAGTCTTCCGTGTCTGCTGGTTTTCAATAAACTGCACAGAAAGGAATCACTTCCTCTAGAACAACAAGAAACAGGCACTAATCCTGCTCCACAGCAATGCCACCATGTGTCACCAGCTCTATGGGAACATCAGCCCATCGGTGTCCCGAGCTGGCTGAGGGGAGTGGCAGGTTCTGCACAGGGCTGGCACTGAGCTCTCCAGGGTGCTTGTGTTTGTGTTTGTCACCCAAACCCCGACTGGGTGCACAGGAGGGACCAGCTGTGCTCCCTCCCCAGCTGCACTGACAGCCTACAGGTACAACAGGAAGCTCCTCTGGTGCTTCCTGTGAGTCTGTGTCAACAACTTTTGCATCAAATTGAAATACATTTGAAGCCCTCGTTGATCAGTGTAGGAGGAAAGGAATCCTGAGCTGATGTTGCCGAGGTTATTAAAGCAGTGTGTGTTCTCTCCCAAACTCGAGGCAGAGGCTGTGCATCCCTCAGTCTCTGTGTACAGACTGACAGGTGAAACCGGACTGAACTAATGGCTGAAGAAAAACAAAACCCAAAAGCCCGGCGAGACTGAGCACCGTGAACACCCTGGGCCAATCTCAGCCAGTGCACAGCTGAGCACAGGTCTGTGACAAGGAGAAATAAACACAACGCCTCCAACAGCCATTTCCCCCCGAACAGCACAGGACAGAGCCCAGCACAGCTCCAGACAGACACACAGAGCCTGGCTCCTTACAAGGGTGCAGTGCTGAGAGCTCCAACAAAAGCTCTGAGGCTGCAGAGACACAGAACCGTGCGCTCTGTCATGGCCAGAGCTCTGCCTGTGCCTCAGAACAAAGGCCGGAGCCCTCACCAGCTCGGGGGCGGCCGTGCCCCTCCTGCCCGAGTGTCCCCGGCCATCGTCGCTGCCCGGGCACAGCTCGCAGGGGCTGCCGGTCTGGGTCTGCTGGCACTGCTGGGTGACCTGGAGCTGCGGGCACGGCGGGCACTGCTCAGCCTGGCACACCTGGAACTGCTTCTCCTGCGGACAAAAACAGCCTTGTTAATGCCGGGCACATCTGGATGGGCTGGGAGAGTAACCTCAGCACCGAGTGGAATGGAGCTGTGACTGGGAAGGCTGGTGATGGCTTCAGATGTGTTAATAATCCAAATAAAATTGCTTTTATTCCCAACTGAACATGACTTTGCCTCACACTTTCATACTGCAGGGTTGTAATTCACCAATTTTCCCTCCAATTTTAGTAGCTGCAAGTGAAAAGCACAGGAGAGACCCCTTTCCCAAGGTGGATGTCCTATTAGACGTGAAAATTTCCTTCCAAACCAAACACCTAAATCTAAACATACCCCAGGACCAAAAACCAGAGGTAAAACTGTGGTTTCCAGGACTAGACTCCACAATTTTTTATTCTTTTCTTTGCACATCACCTGCAGAAATAAAGAAGCTCTTACAAATATTTCTTTTTTCCTTTTCCACTTCAGAGACTGGATATCACAGATAGTTCAGCTGTCTAAAATCCAGACTGTCATGAAAACTTCAGTTTCAAAAAACAAAGTAAAAAAAACCCAGGTAAATCACTCTGAGATATGCTAAATTTCAAATTTTTTTCCCTGTTGGAAATGTTTCAGAGCAATAAAATGGCGCAATATTTTTGCTATTGACAAAACACCAATTTTAAGATGAAATTTCAGACAGGTTTACCAAATACACTTTTTCAAGAGTGAGTTAAAAAAAAAATCATCTTTTTAATTCCTTTTTTCTAAAAATTTATCTTGGTTGTTCTGTTGTGAAGCTACTGCAAGAAACTAATTCCCAGTCACTATTCAGATACAGACTGACAGTATTAGAGATACAACACCAGTTTGCATTCTTAGTTAGTAATAAATTCTTAGGAAAAATATGGCAAATATTCCACCTTCTGCTCCCCTTAAATATTGTTTCACTTACTTTGAGAATGTATCCTAGACCACTACAAGGCAGTTCTCAGGCTGGCAGCTACTCCCAACAAAAATAAACAAAAAAACTGGAACCAGAGACATCAATTTCCTGCTACCACCTCAATTTTCTTTTTGCAATAGAGAATATAAACACCAAACTTACTTGGAGGGGATTTAATAACTCGTATTTTCTTATTGTTTTTTCATAGATGACATTATTTCCAGGACAGAAACTGGCCCCTCTAAGAAAAGGGGATAATGGCTCCTGTAAAACACATAAAACCATTCATAAATCTCGTCAAACGGCAATCTCAGGATTAGTGTAATTTTGACTAAAAAGAGAGAATTTAAAGACATGTGAGATGTCCTGTAGGATGTGCACATGTGAGTGTGTGTCCATTTGGAGACAAAGTGGCTGTGCTTGCATAGGAACTATGTGAGATACATGTAGTAGAAACAATTTGTAATTAATCAGTATTTATAAAGATGTAACTGCTGAGAGGTGGGAGCCTGAGTGGCCATTCTGTGGTTTTCAATCCCCAATAATTGCATCTCTCACCATCACAGGTGTGAGCTGTGTGAGCTCACAGTGTTTATCATCCCCCGTGGAGGCAGCTGGGGGAGGAACTGAGGGAACTCCAGCACAGTTTCCCTACCTGATCCGGATTCTCGATAATGATCCTTCGAATGGTGCCCTGCGAGGAAGGAAGAAAGCTTCAGAGATTCCTGCACTTCAGCCTCTAACACCTTTTCTGGCAGAGCTCAGGCCTTCGTGGATTCCCAAAGGAATCTCCATATGGACATTGGCTGTAAATACACTGGGATCCGCTGGCCACAATCACCTGGAGATGTTTTAAATCCAGGGCCTTCCCACCCCAAAGGAATTTGCCCATGTGCAGCACAGCCAGACACAACCCACAGCAAGACACAACCCATCATCTCCATTTTAAGAGCTTGGTTTTTGTCAATGGCCTCTTTGCAGGTCTGAGGGAATTAGTCCTCATTTTCTGTAAGTGCAGCAGAACAGGCTACAAATCAAAGCTGGATGAGGCTTCCTGGATTCCTGTCCCAGCCCATCTCTTTAATTTTCAGTTTTTCATATTACATATCAAACTCAGCTGGTGTAGATGGAGATGCATCGTCAACTCTTTGTTTCACCAAGGCATGAAAATCTGGATTTTGCTTAAACTCAGAAATGAAAGGGCACAGGAGCTGCCCAACAATCCACTGGGTGACATCCAGTTCACACAACTCCAGAATTGCCACCTATGGGAATGATGCCCACAGGGAGCATCTGCACATTCCTAAATGAAAAATGAGATGTGCTTTTTTAAATTACAGAAATCTGTCTCTGGCAGCAGCTTTGTTTCCAAGCAGATTTCTTCACATTTTGCCCCAGCACTGTCTACAAGCAATTTCAGACACCGTCCTCCACCAGTTCTAACAAATCACACATTGCTTCAAATCTTCACATCCAGATCTTTACCCAAAGAAGCTGAATTCCCACTGAATCCAAGCTAAGGACTGGGTAATTTGTCAGTCTGCAGTATACTGCTTATTCTGCCCCACAGCACAAACCTCCAATTTTCATAATGAATCACTTCTTCCCCAAACCCAGGGGGAAGTTTTTGTTGCTGCAGTTCGGTCTCAGACACATTCTCAGCCAGGTGAAAGCAACTCTGAAGTAGGTCAGGTTTCCTGACAACTGTTGCATAAGTTTAAGAAGCCTGGAGCAGTTTTCCAAATCTCCTACAAGTGAATCATAACATCACCAGGAAAGAGAAACAAAAGTAGAAAAGAAACTGTTTCTGCAGCAGTCAAAGTAATTAAGAAATTTCAAAATAAAAACTGCCGCAGAAACTTGGGCAGCTGCTCCCACCCCATGTGCCAGAGGGAGATCGGGAACCAGCAGGATTCTGAGGATGGGGACACAGCACTGAGAAGAGACAGCGCAGAGGTGGAACATGCAGCCCAACCCTGCATCGCTGACACCCGCAGAGCTGGAACTAAAAAGTAAAATACTCAGCAAAGGAACGGCCACTGGTTCTTCCTTCAGCCCAGGTCAGAGCGGGCACAGCCGATGCCAGTGTCCGCGCTGGAGCTCTTGGAGCTGTGACACAGGAGAGCCGTGGGCCAGCAGGGAGTGCTTCACTCCGAGCTGACAGGGCAGCACAAGGACACCACATGGCCATTGTGTGACAGTCAAGAACAGCTTTGGAGTTCCCTGGAAAGCTGGACAAACGTGCCAGGACTAAATCCCAGAGCCGTGGGATACATAACTCACAGTCTAGAGAGGATAATGCACCCAGGGTGCTCTCAGAGGACTAAATCCACAACGGAGGAGTGTGGAGCACTCTAAGTCGAAACAGACTTTATAATATTCACAAGGACAATCTCATTGTATCTGCAATATTATACAGAACCGAAGAATGTTCTGCTTGGATGAAATTATGCTTATTTTTGAGATATCCAAACTCTTTCATTTCCAAAGAACTGCTTTACAAACATGGATTTGCCTGCCCTTTCTCCAGTTCCAGCCAAGCAGGCTGGACTGGCACAGGCTGGGAGGGGATCAAGAGGCAGAAACGCTGAGTCTGTGCCAGCCTGGATTGCCCACACACAGCTCCTGGCACTCCAGTAGCACCTCCAAGGCCACTGCAGTGTCCCCCAGAAGTGGGGACACTGCCATGGAAAGGGATCTCAGGCTATTTCCATTTTCCATCATTCCCAAGGGGCAGAGCTCAGGCTACGCTCTCAATGTAGTCAGAAGATGCAGTGTTTGGAGATGCAGCATTTTCTAACTTGGAGAAGGAAGCGGAAGGAGGAATTCCAAAGGGAAAGCCCAGTGCTTTTGTTGGTTTCAGTGGCATGACTGGGTTTGGGATTTATAACAGCCTGACCAGTCAGTCTAGGTCTATTTTACAAAATCACTGAATGGTTTGAGTTGGAAGGGGCCTTAAAGTTCTTCCCATTCCAACCTCCTGCCAGGGGGTTTATAAGGAGAATTTCAAAACTTTCATAAATATTTTTGCTGGTCCTTAAGATTTTTAAATAAGATTTTTTTTTTATTATTTTAGAATAAGCATTTGATAGATTTATCCACTTACTGTGTGCCAATTTTATGCAGAAACAACCAGTCCACTCACTTTTATTTCAACAGGTTCCCCTTGGCTTCAGCTAACCCAGAGATGAAGGTGAGAATTTCATCGGTGTCAAAGGCCTTTATCCACAACACACTGTCTTGCCAATTACAAGCAACCCAGTCATCTGATTGTAATTTATGAGTTCCAGTTGGCAGTGAAATGGGGAAATGGAAGGCCGTGTTTGAGGGCTGTTATGGCATAGACCAACCCTAAAGCTGGTTAATATTACACCATTTTCATGGGAGCCCTTTGCACGTCACAGAACTGAGCCCAGCCACACAAACATCTCGCTCCCAAAAACCCTTACATGGACAGAGGATCCCTACAAAGCCTGTCAGGGTTTTGCCCTCTGTGAACACCTTGCCTGTGCCACATCATGTATTCTTTTCATGAGCACGGTGAAGGCATTAATATGCATAAGCCACACTGAAAGGGAATTTAGTCAAAACACTTTTCATTTAGATCAAGCAGAGCAAAATTTGCTGTGAATTACTCCAAGGACAAAACAAAGTTACACCGAGAAAGTAAAAAAACCCTGAATGCTGAACCACAAAAAGTACCATCCCGTGTACTCTGTGCACACAATTTCAAATTCTCCCTCCCTGCAGCTTATTAAAAATGTACACGAGCACAAGAGCACACCCCACACGTGACTGAAGACTAGCACTGTATCAACAGGGATGCAGACTCTGTTATTGTTAATCCACAAAAGGTCTGCAGAAGCAAATCAAATATTGCTCAAAGACAGCCCTTTGCCTTACCTGCAGTGCAAACCTGAAACTACAGCTCTGGGCTGCCACTAACCCCAAACTCTCGTGTTACAATAGACATGCCTGTGAGTTCGGGATCGTTCCATTATCCCCTTTACGTGGCCCTACATGATCAGCTCAAAGGGCAGCTGATCCACTCTTTGGGAATGTCCTACACCCCTCCCAGGGCTTCTCTCTGGCAACTCCCTTTCAGCACCAAGTGTGCCACTTCTGCCTCCTCCCAGCTGACTTCCCTGTTTGTTACTGTTTTCTGCTTTAATAACTTCCTAATAATCTGTATTAGGCGCCTTCCCTCTCCACCACTGAAACTGCAACCCACACAGGGCTTGACTGAGCTACACCCTCTTGTCTTTAAAGTCTCGTCCAGCAAAACACTTCAGCAAGAAATTAGTTTTCATCAGCAGGACGTAATGGATTCAGTGACTACAACAGATGTTGAAAATTAAACACCCTCCATAGAGCAGTGACAGCATTTGAGTCTGTAATCCTTGTTCACGTACTTATCTAGGCAGAGGAAGCCTGGGACTGCAGTGTTTATGCCAATGAATATTTAATTAATTAACTGCAATTCAGACTATCATCCAGCCTAGCTGAGCAGATCACTTATCTGGGAGGTGAGAGCCCTGTGTTTACACTCCTGCCCTACATCTTGCAAAAGAGGATCAACAACTTGGATGCAGAGAGAATGGCTCTGCCATAACCAACTCCTGCAAAGCCATGACGATCACAGACTCGTTCAGGTTAGAAAAACCCACCAAGATCGAGTCCAACCATTCCCCAGCACTGCCAAGGCCACCGTTCGACCATGTCCTCAAGTGCCACATCCACACATTTTCAAACGCTTCCAGGGATGGTGACTCCACCACTTCCCCAGGCAGTGTATTTCAATGTTTAACCATCTGTACCATGAAGAAATTTTTCCTAATATCCAACCTAAACTTCCATTGATACAACTTGTGGCTGTTTCCTCTTGTCCCTGTATAAGCGCAACCGCTCGCTTGCTTCCTGGGATTTACATAAACCATCCCGGAGAGGAAGGCAGCCCTCAAAATATGCAAATATGGCTTTGAAAGGAATTCAGGTCTTGTATTGATCTTAATCCAGATTCTTTTTGACAGGTAAATATAACACAGGAAAGAAAATTCAGTAAGAGTTCACCTTGGAACAAATGTGTGTTGCCATGTGAGTATGTGTATGGCAGAGCAATGCTATCGATGTTAACGATATTCTGCTGTATGAGGAAAAAACGGTTTGAGAATTAATTCTGATCTCCTTTGCTCGTTTTGTAGTCAAATCTGTTCTTAAGCTATTGGTTTCTAGTTTAATATACCAGTTGCACGTGTTAAAATGACATTAAATTCCACCGATGCTTTCAAGCCATGCCTCGAACACACACACAACAAACCTGCTGAACTGCACTGTGAGGGCTTTCCGAGCCCAACTCCAATCCCTGAGTCGCGGACCTTGCTAAGCACCATCGATTCAGAGAGAACTAATGAGCACGGAGGCTTCGTGCTCTGTTTACACGAGCAGCCCCGAGCCAGCAGAGCCGCGCCGGTGACATCCCGGGGTGGGACGGGAGCACCAGGCTGCGGCAGGATCGCTGCTGTGCCACAACAGCGAGAGAACCGCCAAAAACGGGGCTCTGCCTTGAGAGGGTGCCGGCGCTGGGCGGACACGGGCGACACCGCGCTGGGGCCGGTGGCGGTGACCGCATCCCTGGCCGGGCCAGCCCGGCGGGGCTGGGCACCGCGGCTGCAGCGGCTTCTCCTCAGGGAACCCAGCGCGGCGGGCGGAGGGGCCGGGGCTGCACCTGTCCCACCCAGGGACAGCCCGGCCCGACCCTCAGGGTGCACCCATAGCTCCCGGGGTCGGGCTCCGGCTTCGACGGCGCCTCATCCCCGGCAAGAGCGCGTCGGGGAGGGAGCAGCGCCCGAGGGGCTGGGCAGGAGCTGGGTGCCGGGGCCAGAGCAGCGCCCGAGGCCCGGGCAGGGCCGGTCCGTGGCCGCGGTACCTGTGGCGGGTCGCAGCCGTAGCCGCAGTCCAGCGGCGAGGCGGCCCGGGAGGAGCAGGAAGTGCTGACTCGGCGGCAGCCCGGCCCGTAGGTGCGCACCCGGTCGTAGGGCACGGCG
>VZRN01000634.1:5148467-5218779 GCA_013397935.1 Dasyornis broadbenti | reverse complement strand
CTCCCGCTTTACCTGCGCGGGCCGCGCCTTGGGCGGGAGCCCCGGCCCAGCCCCGCCCCGGGCCCGCCACCGCCATCGCCACCGGCCCGTCCAGGGCTCCGCAGCGACCGCGCTCCCGCCGAGGCACCGCTGCCAAACCTCGCCAGGCACCATCTGGAGAAAGAAGAGCCCCACGCTGTTGAGGAAAGTCCTTTGTTATTGTTCTCTTCACAGCGTGTGTAGGGGCAGTGTAAATCCACACTTACCTGCTACTCAAGTGACTTGAATATTCTTTTCACGAGAGGTTATGAACCTCGCCACAGAGCCTTGCACACCTGCAGGAGCTGTGGTCGCCTTTGTCCCCTTGCAGCAGACTGTGCCTGAGCAGCAGCTGCCAGGGAAAGGAGCCCGGTCTGTGAATGCATCCGTGCACTGCAGAGCACGGGCTCCCTGCGGTGACAACTGATCTGAGCACCCCAGGATGGGCTGGGTTGGAAGAGACCTTAAAGCCCATCCCATCCCACCCCCTGCCATGGACAGGGACACCTTCCAGTAGCCCAGGTTGCTCCAAGCCCCATCCAACCTGGCCTTGGACACCACCAGGGATCGAACAGCCATAGCGGCTCTGGGCACCCTGTGCCAGGGCCTCCCCACCCTCACAGGGAAGAATTTCTTCCCATTATTCCATCTAATCCTGCCCTCTGTCAGTGGGAAGTCATTGCCCCTTGTCCTGTCATTCCCAGCTCTCATCATCACGGATGGAATAGCACATGGCTCTTATCTAGAAAGGATGGAGTTTGTAACTTATTCAAAATCTCACTCTGCAGAAAAGAATGCGAACTTGGTTTCTCAATCCAGCATATTTTGATTTGGATTCCACTGGCAGCATCAGGCAAGCCGTAACTGAGAACATAACTTTGTTCTGCAAGGTCATGTAGCAATAACATAATTGTAGAATCTTGTGTAATGAATATTCTTCTTAATAATAAACCTGAAATTCTTAATTTTGCCAGTTTGTTTCCCCTACATGCTTGCTGTGCTGTAAGGCCACATAGTACAGTCACACAGAATAAAAAATAATTTCTATAGTACCATGCAAGGGCAAAACACCTCTGAGGTGACGGAGCAATACCTTCTGCACTGTTCCACATTGGCTACTCACTGAAAGCTCTGTCTCCAGAGCTGAAAAGTGTTCTCCAAATCTGCTCAACAGGAATTTGGGAAGATACGGATTTTAGGGTGAGTGCCTACAACAATCCCGTATTTTAAAGCACTGTGACAGCTGGAGATGAATTCATCACATATGAAAAGTTCCACTTTTCCTTCAAGCATTAAACCCAAACAGACACTCTGCTTTACATAGGAGTGTTTATAAAAAGCATTTCAGGTAAATTCTATCCCACTGGTTACAAAGGACCTATACGCAAAGAAAATCTTGTCTTAAAACCTCATTCTTGCTTCACCACCTTGGAAAAGCTGTTAATGGCTTCTCACAAACAATTTTTAAAAGGCCATTTCTTGGAAAGCAATGAAATATGATTACAACAGGCTCTGTTTTACACAGACCATAAGAAATTGTTTTATGCTTCAGTAGGAAACTACAGAAACTGCAATAATACTCCTCAGGGAAAAAAGGTGCTGTAATATAAAATGTGGAAACCCTGTTGGTTTGCCAGCTCAGGAATGTCACCTGCATGCAGCACGTTGCCCTGCTTAATAAAGAAATTTCTACAAGGGTCAGCAGAAAGCAGGCCCCAAGTCATCCCATTGTAATGGAAATGCAGAACAACTTCCGGAAAGCTTTGTAGATGTGGTGAGGATTATTGGAGTCATAAATAACAACAGCAAGTAATACATGCATGGTGATCTGCACCAGGTAATGAAAAGAGCCTCTAACAAAGCCTTGGAATTTTAATGTGACCAAAGTTCCATATCCGTCCAAAGCCGGGAAGGTGCTGCACTGTGGCGTGCAGGGTGTTACCTGCTCTGGAATTCTGGCTGTGACAGCTGGGGCTACAAGGAATAAAACTGCTTTGATATAAAATAGAAGAGAAGAGTACTCCCTTGGGAAGACCACGACAAGAAACAGTGTTTACAACATTTATATTTACATTATTTATGGGGTTGGGAAGCTCTCTGAAGGACTGAGGCAGAGAGGGTTAAGAAGCCTGGCAGGCAGCAGCACCCCATAAGCAACTTGATGGGGCAGAGATAAAAATCTGCTTTCAGCTGAAGGAAGGCTTTAGAGCAGGGAGTGGAGTCAGAACCAGCTGGTGAGCAGAGGTTTTGTTTGTGTGACCTTCCCTTTGGAGGCAGAGCCATCCTGCACCTGAGGTTTGGGGAAGGTGCCTGAGTGCAGGGACAGCCCAGTGCCCCCACTTCGTTCCTGTGGACCTCTCAACCCTGGGCTTCCTGGGTCTGGCTGTGCTGATCGTGGGACAGCCCCTGGCAGAGGGAATCAAAGCACGAAGATTTCTCTCTCCTCCTTCCAAAGGCTGGGACAGCCTGGCTGCAGGGCTCTGCTCTTGTCCCAGCTGAAGCTGAGCACCTGTGATTGCTATAGAGATGGTGCAAGGCATTTTCAGAGAAGAGAGCAGATGTCTAGAACTTGCTGTTCAAATCACAAGTACATCATTCCCTTTTGAAAACTGAGTTCAGAAGTGTGTGTTTATAGCAGAGATTATTCAGGATGGTCACAGCCCACTTTATGCAGGTCAGGCTTCATGGCTTTGCCCTGTACCTGCAGATTCTGCTCCCTAGGGTCCACGCTGGGGCAGAGGGGATTTGGAGGAGCAGCAGGAGGTGAGTGGGGAGGGGGAAACAACAGATGAGCACTGAGCAAAGGTCTGGCTGGGGAAAACCTGTCGCGTGTTGGCTCTGCGGCACCTGCAGCCCCATCTGCCGCCTCTCACGGCAGTTCTGGGTGCAGAAAGCTGAGAGAAAGGATGACAGGTTGGTTTTGGTACTGCCTGACCCTTTGCCCTTGTGGTTCGTGGCTCTGCAACGGCAACATGCTCTACTTCCCACAAGAAAGGAATGAAAAGCACGAGGTGAAATACCTTGAATTGTTTGGGACAGCACTGGCTGGCTGTGCAGTCCTGCACTGGAGCACAATGGGCTGCTCAGAGCCCATCCTTCCCAGTGAGCCGTACCAGCCCTCCTGGGTGCTCACCCACAACGACTCTGTATCTGCTGTATTATTTTCAATTTCATTGAGAAATGGATTTTAACAAGGTGCCTCGCAATGCAGAACCAGCAGGATTGGATCTGAAATGCTTCTTACGTGATTTCAGAATTATAATTCTCTTTATACATTCAGTGGTAGGAAAATTCAGTGAGCAGGAAGGGTTGAACAGAGTTTAGGGTATGGTTTAAAGGCTAGCATTTACCTTGCTGGCATGAGCTCATGATCAGACTATACGGAGTGAAGGAAAACTCTCTTATCCCATTAATATGTTCCTTATGATAAATTGTGATATCAGTTGTAGTTTATACACTTCAAAAAGAAATGGAAATTCTTGGACTATGGAAAAAAAAAATTTAGATTTTAAAATTGCATTTATTGATTAATAGCTAGGATGATTTATAATCTAAAATTGTCAAGGAACATGCAAATACACTTCTACTTTTGCTGTGCCACCAGAGAGGAAAAATAATCCTTGTATTACAGTATAACAGCAGTATGTGGAGTGCCAAAACAGAATAAAATGACTGTTCTATAAGGACACTGGGTTTGCGATGGCTCTCAGTATTTTCAGCTACTCAAAAGATTGTATTTCGTGGTATGAAATGAAATATTACAGTGCTGCACTTGCCCTGAAGCAGAATCACTCCTTTGTTCTAACCATTCTCCTGTTTGAATTGTTGAGGTTATTTAACAGTCAATTTACTTTGTTTCAGATAGTTAATACTATGCAGGAGATTGGTGATCAAGCAAAAAAAAAGCCCCTCATTGAACAACTTTTCTCCTATCCATTAAAGGCCTTGTCCAGCATGCTGAGGAGTGAATGAAACACTGCCAGTTATCCTTTACCAAATATCAGCTGCAGAAAACCCCTTCAGAACATAACACTGCTTGATAAATACAACATTTTACCCTGTGGGGAGGCGTAGTACAAAATCAAAAGATGATGCTAAACTTTCCTCATGACGCTGCAGAAGTCCTCTGAGCACCAGCAGTGGTATCTGTGTTATGCTGCCAGCTCTGATTTATAGCTGAGGGCTGCTGCAAGGGAACTGCCAAAGGAAAGGGCCTGCAGACATGTGGAACACGTGAGCAGCTGATCTGGGAGTTGAACACCTCGGAGCTGCACGCCAAGGAAAGAGATTGCCTTCATTATGACCAAAGAGCAGGAAACCCGTTCAATTCCAAAGCAACAATTTGCATTTGCCTCTCCTGGACAGACTGCCTGGGGAACACTCCTCCTTGTTAAGGGAGATAAAGGAGCTCTGCTTGTGGCACGCTCAAATAAGTGTTGGCACCTTGGAGTTTTTGGGGAGAACAAGATGGGGATTGGGGAGTTTATCTTTGCTGATACTTGTACATGACTAAAAATGTGTTCTAGAAACAGCTGGTCTGTCTTTAAAGAAAATCTGAAATCATTAAGCAAGTAACACAGAAAAGTGTTTAGAATATAAAACTACTAAAAGTGAGGGAGTAAGTTCTTAACATCCGTAAATAAAATCTGCTATCGATTTTAGAGACTGTTTTTCTATCCAAAAACCTATTAAGATGAAAGAATGCTTTAAGATATACTTAATTTCTGATGCATCACCATTTCCATTATTCAACTGCTATGGAATTTCTGTGGCTGAGGATGAAGGATGACTGGAATTTAAAATAACAAGTGTAGTGAACAGTTGTTTGGTCAAAGTGTACCATAGGCATACACAGGCTAGAACAAAATATCTGAATATCTGAGGAATCTGGGCACAGAAACTGGAACAGGGATATTTTAACTGCTTCATACTACCAGACCACTAGTAACTACCAGTTCTTTAACTACTCACTACTCCTGTTGTAGCAGCCACTGACTGAAATACCTTGTCCCATGTTGGGACCATAGAGCTTCTCCACCACATTATTTGGCTAAATACTTTATCGATTAGAACATATTATATAACATATATTATTATACCATATATCTTTCTGTCACGAAATTTGGGGTTTTTTTCCCATAGTTCCTCTCCCTTGGATTGACCTAAGTTTTGATATATTCCTACAATTTACACCTGAAATTTCAATTTTCTGTCAGTACAGAGTTTATGCTGTTTTGACCCACCATGGAAAAGATTCCAGGTTATGGATGCATTTAGCAAGCTTTTGGTTTTGCTGAAGTAAAACACTGTGCAGAATTTAATTCTGAAAAAGTTATTCATTTTGGGCCCTTACCAATTTTGAGAAAGTTTGCATTTCTGACTTGTCTCTTACTGAGCAGGTAGAAAGCAAGAAACCAACTTGATAATTTTTTTTTTCCCCTGTAAAAATCTATAAGATCTATAGTTGCTTGTCTGGGATTTCAGAACCAGAGCTCCTGACAATCCTCCCACATCTGTTTCATCAGCTGATTAAAATGCAGATCTCTGAGGAGGTAACACTTTTTTGGATGCTGGGCGTTCCTCTAACCAGCTCATTATTAAGAGAACAACTTTATGCACCATCAGCAACTTGGCAGCGTAAACATGAAACAGTTCTTTTCAATAGCACTTGATGTTTTGTTTATGGGAACTTCCATTTACCAGGAGACTTTATGGCTTTTATCACCCGTTTGAGCATAAAAGTTTTTGTTATCTCATAAAACCTTTTAGCACAAGAAAGAATTCAGATAGGAGCCTTATGTAAAGCGATGAATATTTGGTTTCCTGATTGTGTTGTATGATTTTTGGTGGTTTGGATTTTTTTTTTTTTTAAGCCCACAAGCCACTTGACAAGTTCTAACTTATTCTTCCAAAAGTGAGATCCTTGTGTTGATAGGGACAGCGTGTGCTGTTACGTTTAATTTTATAACTACTCTTTATTTACATTTCAAGTTGGAAAAGAGTCAAAATCAAAACATTCCAGTCAAATACGTATTTTGATTATATTTTTGATTTCACAATTAGAACAATTGCAAGTTTAAACCCACAGCTGCCGGATTTTTTGAGGAAGGAATTTTTATTTTGACACAGCTCCACCATCTATTCTCTGACTTGCTTTACTCTGCCAGCACAGCAACTGTTTCGCCCCCAAACTGGAATATAAGAATTCATTGTACCCCAGTAAAGCTGAGCCTGTACAACACTGCTGGCAGAACCAGTCACTGCCCCGAGCCAGTAAAATGCGCCCAGTTTTAGGAAGCACAAACATTGATCCTGCAAGTTTTTTTCCTTCAGGATCTCACCCTGATGAACCATGGTTTCAGGAATCATGGTGGTACAATAGGGTAGCACACAACTCACCATTTTGGGGATTATTGCACTTTCTAGTTTTAACCTCTCCCTCAGATTCCTCTTTTCTCAACTACTATAAATCTCGTGCTGGCTCAGCCAGCCACACACAGCTGGGCTGTAAATGATGTTTGAAAACACTCTGTGGACATGGAGGCTGCTCGTTTATCGTGAACAAGGTTCTGCTTTGCACCTTCCTGCCAGGTAGGTCTTTATCCTCAGAGTCTGTGGAAAGCTCCAGAGTGAGAACCAAGTCCATGGAGCAGTGAGAGATGAAAGACTCTTGGCTTTCACTAATTCCTTCTGTTTCCTCATTGACAGAAACGTAACCAGCGAGTGGTTGCCAGTGATCCCTGGATATTGGCTGCTCTAAGCAAGCAGCACTCGGAAGAGCTTCCCTGTCGTGGGACTGCTGATGATTTACGTGGGGATGAGTCTGCATGTGCACAACACCACCATTCCATGTGTTATTTCAATCTGCATTAGCTGGTGCTTTTGTGTTTATAGCAGATTATTTGCTTTTTCCTTAAACACGTTTCCATTTTACAAAGATGCCACCAGATTGTGTTTTCTACATTACCTCATTCACACATTGCTAATAGTTCAGCTCTCCTGCTCTGCTTGCTTTCCGCTGTCTGGTTCACACATAATTGTTCTTTTACAACTATTTTTATCCGTGCATTATTATATTTGTCAAGAAAAGTCTTGCCTTGCATCATTTGTCAGGTGTACACACCTACTAAAAAGGCACTTACCACCACAGAGACATTAAACAAGCCTCTCTCTGCTTCATGTGCTAGAGCTGCATTAGCTCTGTTCTAAATAATCTGCTTTACCACTCAGTTTCTTTTGTCCTGAAACAATGGAGTAACACAAACCCTTCCTGCAAACTGCACAGGCATCAGCACCTTCTGGAGCCTGCTGGTGAAACATCAGTTCCGTGCTGCCTGAAGCACATTTCGGTGTTCAGAAAGACAATTTTTCATCTCAGTTTATCTTGAGATAAGTTACTTTATTATGAAGCAGGAGTTCAGCTGCTTCTCTTGAGAGAGGAGTTGTGTTAGACCCTTGTTCTCTCCACGCTGTGTTTGGAGCGGTGCTGGCAGAGGTGATGAGATGTCCCCAGAGCAGGGCCCTGAGCTGAAGGCAGCTGCCATTGCAGCGATGTCTGCACTCGTGTGGAGTCACTTCAGTCCCTGACCTGCACGAACCGAGAAACACCTCGGAATATTCATCAGCTCCTCACTTCCCTGCTCGGTGCTGCTGTTGGGCCAGGGAGCAAGCAGGATCTTCAGTCACAAACAGGTTCAGGCTTTAAAACAAACTCAGAGAGGCTTACAAACTTGAAGCCAAAGGAGGCTGTTTTAAGACTGCCTTGTTTGCATAAAATCTTAAAGGCAACCTGAGATATTTGGGAATGTCTGGAAGTGAGAATGGTCCCTACTTGAGAGAGACACTGCTGAAGATAACTTGAGATGTTTTTACTTCCTTAGCAAGGCAGGTATTGCTCTTCCATGCTTCCATCTGAAAAACAAGATGTATTTATTTGAGATAAGAATATTGGAATTTTCTTTTTCTAAATTAAAACCAGAAGGATAAATAAGAGGCATGCCTCAGACACGAGGTCTGCCCTTGGGGACGGTCTTTGCCATACCTGGCCTTGTTCACTTGTCAGCTCTGAAAGCTACTGGTAAAATTCTTGCCTAATAATAACAACAACAACAACCACCACCATATAACTGTATCGGAAAAGATGTTCCACATTCCCTGCAGCCCAACTTCTCGGTCTCTAAGGATGATTATCCACAAAGGAGGATGAAAGCATTTTACACCACGGAGCATGGGGCTAAAACAAACGGGGTGTAATAGAAAGAGGCAGGTGCATTGCAGAAGTGAGAGTGCAGAGAGAGCTGTGTTCCTCAAGGTACTGATTCCCAAACTGCTCATTCTGTGGTCAGTGCAATTTAGACTATCACTCCCAGAACTCAGTAATTGCCTCATTATTTTAATTGTAAGTCAGCTGTCAACCCAACTGATCGGCCAGAAAGACACAGAAGGACTTTCTACCTGAGGCTGGAGTAGGAGGTGACATCGGGAGCCTTCCTAAATGATCCATCAGTCCCTCATCCATCCATCCATCCATCCATCCATCCATCCATCCATCCATCCATCCATCCATCCATCCATCCATCCATCCATCCACCTATCAGTGCTGTTCCACAGACATGGCTGCTCTGTGAGTATCCAGCCTGTAGCTTCAGAGACTCGGAAGAGTTCTGGAAAATCATCAACTATCAATAATAAGTTTTTCTAATGACAGGAGCAGAAGAAAGAATATTCTTTAAGCAGGAGGACTGGTTGGAACCAGTTCTGCAGGAAGCGTCATGCACCAAAGATCAAGAAGAATGCTAATGTGCAATCATTGAACAGAATAGGAGCCAAAACTTGATCTAAGGCACGTAATGAATAATGCTCTACAATCAGCTTCTCGACACCCACAGCCTCTCTAAATTTATAAGCCATACATGCCATTGGATGGAATTTAAATGCATTTGCCATCATCGAAGGGTACCATCCAATCTGCTCTAACACAGGACCATATTGGGGCTGAGCAGACCATTCTGTTTGTTAGAAACCCACCAGAATGTGCTGGTATTTATATCTCATAAAAGCTGTTCAGTAAACACAGCACAAAGACCTCTGATTTCACCAAATGCATAAACACGTGCGAAGAATTTCATTCTAGGATTCGAACACAAGAAAGCTCTCAGTCAAATGAGCTTAACCACCATTCCTCCCATCCCAGGGAGTTAAATACCTTTCCACTTGGAAAAACTGTCTTGGCCTCATGGATTAGAATTTCTGAGTTGAAATTACAAACTCTGAATTCGCCTGTGATGGGGATTTCAAAGGAAAATGCAATATTAGATAAAACAGTTTGTTTTTTTTTCCCTGCAACATCCTGATGTCGTCTCTGTGCTTTAACATTTCTGTGTGGACTTACATTTGTTGGGGTATTTTTATGGATGTGACAGCTCAAGCCTGTAAGAATGACTTATAATTTCATTTATATTGTAAAGATTCTTTGTCAGTCTTGGAAAAAAGTGAGAGAGAAAGAACTAAAAAGCCCCATGACAATCTATGCCATGTCCAATTGTAAAACCTGCTTCTCCGAGCCACACAAACTGAACTGTAATAAACCAATAAACCCAGAGAGAAAAAGCATGGCAGGGTCATCACTCCTGCCTTGACAAGGAAAGGGAAGGAATCTCTGAGGCTGAAAAGGAACGAGGCACACTTTATTTCTGTTCTTGATTCGTTGGCAAGGGAAGGTGGAAGGACCTTGAGGGATCAGCTACACCTGAATGCATCTTCAAGTTTGCCTGTCCCTTTCTAGCGACAGCAGAACCTCTATAGACAGTCTGCTCCAGGGCTTAACTGTTGTCACCAGAGCATTCTCCTCAAGTTTATTTCCCTTGCTGCCTCTCAAGACCATTATTTCTAGAGCTGCTTGTGGTGAACAGAGGGAAAATTGCTATTTCCTCTCACAGGTTAAAGACTGTACGAAATCAAATGTACTAGTCTCAAAGACATTTCCCCTGAAAAAACAAACCAAGCCAGACTCTATAGAAATACCTGACAGAAGGAGAAATCAGCTCTCTTGGCAGGCTCTGGCTCTCTGGGCAAACCAAACACATGCAGTCAGAATTAGTCAGGGCTTGCAAAACTATTCCAAAGAATCCCCAAATCTCTTCACTTGGCCTGGAAGGTGTTTGGGTTTGCCCAAGGCGTTACAAACGGCCCTTAGGCCAGCCAGGGTGTTTGAGAGCTGATTGCAGGGACAGGGGTCTGGTTCCCTGCACGTCCCCTTCCTGCAGCACAGACCTTCCCAGGAACGTTAAACCAGGAAGCTTTGCTGTCAGAAAGCGGCAGGAGCCCCATCACAGCATCACAGCAGTGATTTACTCCAAGCTGCTGCCTTCAGCACGGGAATGCCCCTGACATTTCAGTTCAGATTTAGGATTCAAAACCTTCGTAGAATCCCAGAATGGTTTGGGTTGGAAGCAACCCTAAAGCTCATCCTGTTCCACCCCCTGCCACGGGCAGGGACACCTTCCACTGTCCCAGGCTGCTCCAAGCCCTGCCCAGCCTGGCCTGGGACACTTCCAGGGATCCAGGGGCAGCCACAGCTGCTCTGCAAACTACCGACCCTCAGAGAGTCATAGTAACTTTTATAGTTATTGCAGAAGAATTTTGTTGCAGGACACAGAGCTGAATCCCTCCAAAGCTGTGTGAGCAATATCTTACACTGTAACTCAAACCCACAGCATCATTGTAAAGACGGCACATTTTACTCTGTGTTGTATTTGTAGACAAACAATAAAATATAATGTTGAGAATCTTCAAATTTTTTTTCCCTAAACTTTACAAATTATTAATTACAATTTCTGTTCTGTTCCTCACTTCTCTCACTGAGATCGATTTTGTGTTATCATTTCTAGAAGATGCCTCGTTCTGGGATTCGTAAAATATGAACAACATTTGAAAAGAAATCTTAAATTTGGAGTAACTTTGTCACTACTGATTGAGCCAATGACTGAACAAAATACAATGCAGAGGGAAAGTGAGTGAGCTGACAGAAATTACCAGAAAGGTATTTATAGAGGGAAGTACAGAATATTTACAAAATAAAATAATATTTCACGTAAGTGGTCTGGCTAATTTTAGCAAAATATTTGTCTGTAATTCAGTTTAATAATTGAAATGTTTCTAGTCTGGTAACACCAGAACAACAGAATGGACCACGCTGTGCAACTTTCTCTCTAGACTAGTGCAGAGATGCATTTCAGAATCACCTCAGCCCAGGGCACTGGGGAAGGTAAGTGACAAGGCAACTTCACAGTGGCTCAGCCTCAGAAAATTTTGGTTTGTTACCTTGGTGTTGTTTTGAGTCGATGGCAACAAACCCATTGTGCAAGCACTTTAGAGAGAGAATTATGGGTATAATTCAGGAATAAGGTGCTTTGTAGGGTGGAGTTAAACTTCAAAGGCGGTGAAATAAGGGCCAGTCATCACTGCAGCTCACAGCTGTCCTCCTGTTGTAATTAAATAGGACATTAATTGCCAAGTGTTATGACATTTAATCAGCGATATAAAAAAAAAAATAGTATTAAGAATGATAAGCATCATCACCAAAATTATTATGAGAACGAGCCGAGATCCCATGCCCAGTGTTTCTAAAAGTTGGTACAGTCAAGTCATTCCAGAGTGTAAGTACTGTCCAAAATATTTTCTTGGAATGTATCCAAATTTCTTTCTTTAATGAGAATTTTTGCCAAGAATCCCACGGTCCCTACTCGCCAGATGAAACAACAGCTGTCCTCTGCCATGGCGTTGGATCTATTTATCCCCATAAAGATCCGAAATAATCTTTTTGCTTTTTAGTCAGGACACCTTCATGCAAAATTGTCATTTTGCACCGTATTACAGGGGGCAGACTAAGTGAAGGGATGGCAAGCGATTCGTCACAATGCATGAATAATATTGCAGCTGCAGACCCCAGAAAGGATTCTTGACTTTTATTCTCTGGTTTTACACCACTTTCCTTTCCCACATAAGAAATTGGATTAGATACATCCATTCCTTTCTTCTGTAGCACAGGAATACATAAACTGGCCTTCAATAAATGGATGTTTTAAACCCTGTCCTCCAGGCCTTTGGAGGAAACATGAAAACAATGAAAATATGAGAGAAATGTAAAAAAAAAAACAACAAATAACCAAGTAAAAACCCTAAAAACCAAAAAAACCCCAAACAACAACCACCAAACCACAAAAAAACCCACAAATCAGCCAAACAAAAAGCCCACCAAAAAAACCAAATAAAAAAGTGCATGTTTTGAAATATTTAGGCTGAAAAAGAAAGGATGAGTCAATGGATCTCAGCAGCACCTACTGCAGGTTTTGTCTCTTTCCCTTGCGCATTCCCAGTTCTTACAGCTCAGGCAATTCTTACAGCTGCTTATTTGATGCAAATTTCTTTTGTTGTGAGGTTTTTGCCTGTTTGTTTTTCAGGGAGCCACTTCCAAGGAGCACCAAAACCCACCAGTGAAATCCTTGTTGCTGCTTGGGAGAACCTTCTTGGCTCTTACAAAGAGCCCTTGGGAAAGGCAGGTGTCCGTTATGTTCCAAGCACATTCCGTAAGGACAAAAACAGGAATGGAGAAGGACCATTAGAAGGAATCATCACTTTTGAATGCAGAGGTACAGTGTCAGCTCATGCCTGAATTCCAGGAGCCACCCTGCCAGGGAGCAAATTCGCTCTCGGGATCAAGGGAAGGAATGCAGTCACAAGGAGCCGCAAGTATCTCGCAGCTCGGTGCATGTAACCACCCAGAAATGCTCCTGCATGTTCTGCAAACCTTCCATGGTGCAAGCACCCTGGATATCCTGACACATCCCCTCGCTCAGGCACCGGGGCAGGAGCACTGCCTGGTGGGAAGGAGGTGCCTCCACAAAAAAAGAGGCTTTTGCCATTATTTTCAAGGACAGCCAATTAACCTCCCTTTGTATCATCTGTTCTTGCCAAAAAGTGACAGTAAGGAATTTTCTTGTGAACTTGGTCTTATCTTCAAGACTACTAATTTGGCAAAACAATTACTTCCGACCGCTTCCTAACACTCCCCAATTAACTGGTTTTTTCTTGTATTCTCATGTGCATAGCAGCCAAGTGGGAGTCCTAGCAGCAGGAGCATTTTACTGGATGTTCTGTGCCGTTTCCCACACTTTGCACTGGTGCTATATTTGTTATTTAGAACAAGCCCAGATTGTTCCTGGAACGGTGCCTATAGAAACTCCTGCTGTAATGTGTTTATGTGCTCCATAATTACAGGCAAGCTGCAACCTGTCCACAGCCACTGCAGAGCCAGCTGCATTATCAAACACAGGAGCCAGTGCCTGGATTAACTATTCCATCTGATAAATCCCCTTTCTGCAGCAGCTCATGCCAGAGAAGTTAAAAGAACACAGGTTGCATTTTTGAGCTTCAGGAGAAAAGATGGGCACTATACAACATTCCAAGCCAGTTAAAGGACATTCAAAACTACTGAATTCTCCCCGAAGCAGCAGCGGTGTCAAGGCACCAGGCTGGACATTAGGCCAAGATTAGTTAATGTCAGTTAAATCTGCATTTGAAAATACTTGACAAAAACCACAACAAGATAGAAGGAACAACCGTGGTCCTCACCTGCCAACAGAGCTTCACGCAGCTGAGCCTGTGTACACAAATAGAAATGGTGAAATCTGGTTATAATCCTAGCAAACAACACGTTATTGGAGGTTTTCATCTAAATACTGTGTCAAGATAAAGAATTAGGACAGTCTCAGTACCTGTAGGGGGAAAAACCTTTACAGAAATAGATGCCACTAATTTTCTGTTCATTCATTCTGATTCAAGGCAAGTTATCAAGAAGAATTTTTAAATCATCGTAGTATTTATAAATACTTATAATCCTATCTATTAAAGATCTTTTTCATGTGTGATGTCTGAGACAGATTTATAAAATCTCACTTCAAAACTATCTCACCTTTTGCTTCTGTGCCATTGTCTAAGCTGTTGCTCTCTGCACCACCACGACTCAGATAAAAGGGGCTCTGCTGGTGGTTTTGGATATTCACTCCCATTAACAGAGGAGCTGAGGCACAACGTGCCATGTAAACCATCCAAAGTGCAGAGGCACAGGCAGGGCAGGGGCTGCTGGTGCAGTTTGCCATTTTATGTTTTTTTTTCCTTATAAATTTTATTTTGAATGAAATCCAAGCCTAAACCATGACTTTTGCAGTTATGAACTGGATGTGGCCAAAGGACCACCAGCACAGCTGGTGTGACTGCAATGAGGTGCAGATGGCAGAAATCTTGCAGCAGCAATCTTATAGAATTTGGTAGGGAAACTGCACAATCTGCCTTATGAGCTCACCAAGGCCATTCCTGCAGGTGTGGGGAAACAACTTCTGCTCTCTCATGTCTGACAATTCCCAATTTGTAACTCCAGAAATATTGTTTTACATGTGAATTAAATATTATTTTGTTGGTTTAGTCTTGCTCTGTACTTACAATCAAGTGCAAGAAATAATTACACGGTATTTTGATAGGGAGCTCCCATTGAGTTTTGTGTTTTCTATTGCATCATGACGTTATTAAAGATTATATAAGAACATAACACACACCAGCACCTCTGACACAGGGGAAGAAGGAGGAAGTAAAGGAGAAGTACCTTCCTGAGGTCACTGTGATTGTAAGGGCATTACAGACATGTCTGACATTTAATCTCCCACAGGGAAATTCCCAAAGAATTGCAAATTAATACCTGAATTCTGAGCTCTTACAGCTCCAGCTCTTCCTTGCGAGGTCTCTGCAGGTACACAAAGCTACACAAATTCTTTACTCAGGGAAATGACTCCACTGTAGACCTCTTCTTTTTTTTCAAATTAAAGTTTTCTACAGCTGCCTGGCGTTCCTTTGAAGGAAGTCTGTCTTGTATGTAATATGAATGACATTTGAATCAATATAGGAAATGTAATACATGTCATTTCACTAGACAACGTTAATTACAAATACACCCAATTATCTCTTAACAGCCGGGATTTTTGTTTACAAACATGGCTAATGTTGTATATTTAATGCATTTGGGTTCATTCTAAGCATTAACGGGACCTCAGTACATGAAGTATTAAAAGCCATTCCTACACCAACCCCCAGGACGTGAGTGTGCCAGGCAGTGAGGCAGACCCGCCGGGGCAGGACAGTGCAGATTCTCAGCTGATAGGAAATTGTGTTTATACGGGATCAGGCTTTTTTCTCTCAGGTTCTGCTATGAATTTCAGGTTATCCAAGGTAAACCATCTCTCTGCCTCCTGCTGCACTGCATCACCAAGTGCACAATTCCAGGGCCTTGTAGCAAACAGTCCCTTCTCACGTCAGAGGCTCCAGGCAAAGCTGATCCAGCTCATCCCATCCCAGCGGCTGCAGCTGGGGGCCTTTTGATGTCCCTTTTGCTATGATGTGTAAATACCTAACTACAAATGCATGTATGTGTGAATATGGATTTAGAAAATAGATTAGGCAAATTATTTTCTGCAATATTCTCCCCACTACAGCCTCCTGGAGCGTGATCTTGTCCCAGCTGTTTGCTGAGTGTTCCCAGATCCGAGGGGGCACGTCGTGACCTCAGTCCCACAGCGTAAATACAGAGTATCTGTCCTGGAGTTAATGGAATTACTCCCCTCAGAAAAACGTAAGGGAAGAATTTTTCCCTTCTGCTTTACAGTGGCAACTGAATTTCACTGATCCAGTGAGGACGGGGAACTCTCTTTGATTAGATTTTACACCAGGAATACAAATGTCGTGTTCTCCTGGTCTACCCAGCGTCATTAACACTGAACTACAGCTGAGAAATGTGTACAGAAACCAGAAACAAACACAAATCCCACCTCCCACGTTCCTGCACTCCAGCAGCTCCCAGTGCCTGATTCTTGGAATAATCCAAGAAGCTATCCTGATTCTTGGAATAATTCTGCTGACGTGCTCAGAGGATTCCCAGGGACAGGGACAGTGAGTGCTGGCGCTTTGTGTGAAGGCACATTCAGATGGAGAGGAGGTCACTGAACATAATTCTGCTTATGAAGACGGCTGCTCCTTTGAGTCAACCAATTCTTTAATTATGTGTTACTCTTCAGGTGGAATTTTGGATGTTATTTTCTTTGATATCTTTATGACTCATGCTTCAGTTGAGCAAAGCAAGCTTCAATTTGCTAATGCAAGTGTGTACAAATTTGAAACTGGTTGGGTTGGGTGTGCCTGCCTATAGAAACACACATTTTCTTATAGTTCTCAGTGAATGTTACTGGTGCAAAATTATCTGGCTACATCTTAGCTGAATTTAAGTATTTCATAGTTTGAATGCCATTCTTTCAAAGTTAATTCAACTGGGTGATTTCTGAGCTTCAGAAGAGGAAAACTGCAATAATTGTGAAAAATCCAGTAAGTGAGTAAGAAGTTGTCTATCCTGGCCAGGCCACTGGGGTTATACAAGCAGCTGGCATCACCTCCCTCACATCTGCTCTGCAGGCAGGCCCGCTTCCCCCACACAGCCTGGGGAAAGCAGGGGGCAAATGAAATGGTTTTCATTGAGAAAATGAAGATATCATTCTTTTGTTTCCCTTCAGGCTGCAGCCCATCCTTTGCCAAGCGTGGAGTGAGCCTGCTCCCTCGTCACCCTTCTGCAAGGACGCAGGGGAGCCGAGCCCACAGCTCATTCCTGTTGAGATGGGAACATTTCCAGCACCATTTGCAGGGCTTCACATCCCTTTCATGTGGCTGTTCCAGCACAAGTCAGACCAACTCAGCAGCGGGCAGCCGGGCTGCTCGGGGCTCTGCTCTCCCATCGCTGCTCCTGGCCTTTGGGGCAGAGGCTCCCGCCCTGGCAGGGATGACCTGTGCAGCGCAGCAGGAGCTGCTCTGCTGCTGCTCCCAGCCAAATGAGGGAGCCCCAGAAGAAGGGAAGGGAGAAGAGACTTTGATCCAAGCCCTCTGGGTAATCCTCCCACCCTCCCCTCCCACCTGGGACCACCACCAGCTCATGCTGCTGTGGTCAGCACAGGACAAAAAACAAATTCAAGACTTCTTCCGGAATCTTACCAACACATGGGGACTTCTGGGAACAGCTGCAGAAATACGGGTTGCTTTTAAATGTAGGTAACTCTGCCTGGTGCATTTCCTGGTACTACAGAAATCCTGATTTATCATACACCTGCAATGTAATGTAGGAGAAAAACAAGGCTTACAAGTCAATATTTCAGTGTACTCATTCACTGCTTTGCAATAGCATTTGTTTATTATTTGTAAATGTACAAATATGTGAAAATTAATTGTACCATTTGCTTTCTCAAAATAAATATGTTTTTTCATCTACCAATCCAAATGTTTCCAAAGAACTGAGTGATTAATATCGTCTCTAAAACTGTGATTATGTCAATAAACATAAAGCAAGATATTGGACTAAGTATGACTCCAACTGTGAGTGATTTATGGTGATAAAAATACACAGATGCCATCTGTACCAACAGAAGAACACTCGTCACAAATTTGTCTTGTGGTAACACTTCCCTCCCATTTATACTGAAACGAGCACTATTCCTTTTCCAATGGCACTGACAGTAAAATATGGCCACTTTTCAAGTGAGTAACCTACCAGCGGGAGAAATACACCGAAAACCATGAATTAAACTCCTTCTTTGACTCGCTCGAGGCCTCCAGGATGTCCCACTGAATGCTCACCAAGCACGAAGCCCGTTTTGGCAGCCCAGCTCTGCTAACTCAGGAGCTGCTTCCACACGGAGAGCTTTTCTGGGGGTAACACCCCTTACCTTTTGCAGCGAAAATCAAAACGACAAAAGCCCCTCAACCAGAACGGCAAAAGCTGTGGGTTGAGAAGGCAGCCGAAGTCATCAGGCTGACTTCATCAGCGCGGCTGGTGCTTGCCAGCTTCTCTGCACTTCAGCATTAGGCAAGAGGGCCATGGGGTATGCACCGGGGAAAGCAGCGCAGGCAGTGAGCACTCCGTGGTGAATATCAGCCAACTTCAAATGCTGACAGAGACATCCAAAGAAAAGGAGAATTTAAATAGGAGCAGCAGTTGCAGAAACAAAGATGTGATACCCAAAGCATTATTAATTTCTAACCATGCACTAAATACTGAGAGTCTGACAGTGGTGAAGGGTTACATCATTATTATCATTTATTACCGGGTGTAACAAACCCATGGCACATGCAGGGGAGGGTCTGCCTGGGTCCCCCCTGAGGATGTTCTGCCTCTGCCTCGCATTCCCAGTCCTGCCCTGACTCTGACCGTCCCTGCATGTCCAGAGGAAGGGAGATCACAAACACCCACAGCCTTTCAGAAATATTTTTCACTAGCAGTGGCCTAAAGTATGCCTGCCTTGGGCTCTAAAATATAGCAAGAATGTAATTTAAAGTGGAGAGTAAAGCAGTATTTATTTCTGATTTTTGTTCTGTCGCTGTGCTTCCACCCCCACTTCTGTCAGTGCTCCAACCCCGCAAAATTTCCTTTGTATCAGAAAGCTGACAGATTTAGCTCCTGAACACTTCAAGCTACTTTGCTTGCTGAAATTTAGGAAAACAGAACAGTTGTCATTCAAACATACTTTGCAAGCAGCAAGCCTGTTCACTTTCTAATGTTTACTCCCCAAAAATCAACACTTCAATGACATGTCCTACCGACATCATAAACCCCACGCTCCAATCTGACAGACATGTGGAGCAAACGTGTGCCAGAGCCTGGCCTTCCAGAGCTCTCACACAGCTGATGTTGGGGATATGTGTAATACCATTTTCTTTGCTGTTCTGAACCGTGCAGAGTGTTTTGGTCCAGTGGTCACTCTTGGTCAGGTTATGAATTCACCTTCTTGGAGTGACGGCTTGAGGACAATTCCACCCGGAGCAATTCACTGCACAGGCACTGCCACAGGAATGGATAAGGAGCGGCTCGCCACGAGCTGAAGGGCTGAAGCTGCTTCTTTCATGTAGATTTGATGGTTCTGGCGTCCTTCAGGACCACAGCAGGGTGCTACACTCCAATCCAAGAGCTTGTTGCTCCTTAACAAGCTGGGAGATCAAGAAGCCTCCCCTGGGCAATGAGCATTTTTTCATGAGCTCACTCCTTCATGGTTTCACATCGTGCTCCTCACTAAATCTGCTGAAATGAAGTGCACTGAAAGCCACACATAATCCCATTTATCAAGGACTGGGGAAGGACACAGCTAAAACTCAGTTCTTGATAGCTTTTCCTCTAAGAAACCAATCACTTTTGAGATTCCATAGAACTATCACAGAAATGAGAAATAAATTTGCTGACTATACACCAGACAACCCCCAGCAGTTTTGTTTCCATCTTTTAAGCCTTGCCACTCATTCTAGGGGGTAGATTTTTAATTCCAACTTTGATGCTGCTCTGCTCATGAGCAGATTTTCCATACCAGCCAAATGCCACTTGTGTGCCAGCAGGACATGCAAAAGTAGGTGATCTGAAATGATTCTCCCTAATGACATTTTCTTTCTGGATGCAAATAAAAGTTGTGTCTGAATGTGTGTCTGTATAATGCAATTACATGGCTCGACACAAGCAGACACAATAACTACAATCCTAAATTAAATAACTGCACATGAAAATTCCACGAAAATGTAGTCCTGGTATTTAATATCCCTTGTTCACCTGTCAGCAGCCAGCATCATGGGCTTTTCTCTGCTGGTTTGCCAGTCAGAATAGTGCAGTGTTCATTCCAAAGCAGGAAACATTCCCTCTTAGCATGACTGACTGTGGATATTTACTAAAGTTAATGCAAAAAACCCAAGGAAGCAGGAGACACTTTTCTACAAATGTGCCTATAAATATGTACTACTTATTAAGTAGAAGTTGTATAATTTCTTATTTTTTCCATGCTGCAAAATAGTTTAAACATTTTTTTCTTGAGAAAAGTGATGGAAGATTGTTTCAGGTATCTGCAGTTATCAATATCCCCCATCCTGAGAACAATACCACATGAATAAATTGAAAATGTGACCCAAGACTGGAAAAAATGCTAATTTTACATTGCTGTAAATCTCCAGAGACAAACTCCATCCATACGCCAACAGTTTTCATACTTTCCTACCTCAAAATTAATAGAACATGCCCCAGCTTCTTTGAGTCCAAGGCCGGGTTGGACGTGGCTTGGAGCAGCCTGGGACAGTGGGAGGTGTCCCTGTCCATGGCAGGGGTGGCACTGGATGGGGGCTTTGAGGTCCTTTCCAACCCAAACCATTCTGGAATTCTGGGATTCCACTGAGGAAAGAACAGACACCTGAAAATAAATGTCTCACTGTAATTTGGATATAAAACAACTCACGGTGTGAAGATTAAGCAAGGTTCACAAAGGGTTTGTTTCTGTTTTCTGAGGAAGCAGAACAAAGGTAATCATTTGATAATCTACAAAACCCCATTATGGCACTCATTGTGGGTACCCAATTCCGTGCTGCTGACAAAGGTTTTACTTCTGGGTCTCAAATTTTGTGCCCATTTGACATCAGCTTGTGCCACTCACTCACCTCGGCTCCTAAAGCCTTCACCTTTCGTCCACCAGTGGATGCTCCTCATGCTCCTGTTGAAAATCCGACAATTTCCAGTTAACTGAAAGAAAAATGCCCAAGGCAAGGCCCGGCACAGGAGCGATGGTGACATTCGGCTCCCTGGGAGTGGCTGCACAGACAGAGACTGACAGCCCATGCCACCCCCTCAGCAGGGCCAGGTGCTCCGGGAGGGGCCAAAGCCCAGCCTTCAAAAAGCCAGTTATTGAGCAAAACCATCCCAAGGCAGCAGATATTGTTCCCCCATTTTACAGATGAGGTTCCTGAGTGGTTGGATGAGAACCCTTTTGGGAGGAGCTGGGAAGGAATGCACGTGTTTGGTGTGACAGACCCAATTCTCATCCTTGACCGACAGAAAAAACCTCATCCCGACACGTGCCTGTGGACACTGCCACCTCCAGCACCAGCCTCGGGGTAAAGATTTGGCTTTTCACAAACTCTGGCAGGTTTTCTGGGAACCTTTGGCTCAGGGGGACTTGTCTGTGTCCCCATGGTTTTGTTGGGACTGAGACCACACACCTTTCACAGTGTGATGCTGTTTCCCTCAGGGGCCAATGCAAGCAAAGCTGTTGTAAGGAAATCTGGCAAGGGATGGGTAGAGAGGAATGTGGAGCTGGATATGGAAATGGAGATGAGAGAATCCATCAAACTGAGGGTTCCTGTGGGTGGGAAATGGCACAGAGGGCAGGGACAGGCTGGGTGAGAGAGAATGAGACTGAGCCCTGAAACAGGGAGTGTCCAAAAGGGAAAACCTTGTGCAGATGAGTGCAGGGAGACTGAGAGAAAACAGAGTGGGCAAGGTGGAGGAAAGGATGTGCTAGATTGCTGGGACAGTGAAAGAAGAAAAAGAAAGCAGCAAAGGACAGTCATAAAGAGGAGAAGGAGCTGCAGCTCAGCACACCCTGGTTTGTGTGAGTACACAGAAACCAGCCCTAACAAGCTGCAAGGATGTCAGAATTTGGAATTCTGCTTTAAAAACTAACCTAACCTTTAAAAGTAAATTTCAAAATAATCGCAAAGGTCACATTTTTCAAGACACTCAAAATGCAAAAGACACGCCCAAATTACTTCCATTAAAATATATGCCTTAAAGTCAGTCTTGGTGGGATTATTTGAATTCACAGAAGCAGAATTTCTGCCTTTGGATGCATGTAAAGGCTCCAGGTGTCTGAGGAGACCCGGTCAAATCCAGTCCCGGAGCAAACGCTGAGTGCCCCGGGCATTCACGGCCCTGCTCCGCCGTGTGTTTGCAGGCACAGAAGGCGCAGAGCGCTGCAGGAGCTGCAGGAGCCGCAGATCCATCAAATCACCTGGAAAACCTGAATTCCGTGGGTGACGTCAGAATCGCCGCTGGTGGGAAAGTGAGAGCACAGCTCTCTCTGCTGGTGCTTTCCTGAAAAAGTAGTGCTGGAATAGGAACAACCAGGATCATAGAGTCTGTCCCGAGCTCCGGTTTGTTCAGCTGCAGTTTCTGCCCTCCCCCAGTTCTCTGCTGACCTGTGGCTGCAAAAGAGCAGAATTTGGTCAAACGCTGGTATTAAAATGCTCTCAGATGTATGAGGGTAAGCAGGCTGGATTTTGCTGGGATAAGCACTCCCCAAGGTACTTTAAAAACCAAGCAAAAAGAAAGAGGATTTGCTCTGTACCTCCCGGGGAAGGAGAGGACTCATTTAAAGAAACGCCACCAGCAGTGACAAAGGCGGCTCTCGTGGCAATTTTCTGCTCCAAATAAGCAAAACTCCGCCTCTGGATGACTGGGAGGGTTCCTGCTTCATGCTGTTTTACAAAGTGAATGAGAGCAGGAGGTCAGCAGCTAAACCGGATCTAAACGCTGCAATCAGTGCTTCACCGAGTGAGAGCACCTCGTGCTCGAGATGGGCTCCAGAGAAGCCCAGAGCCAGAGCCCAGCCCCTGCCAGCTGGTCTTGGTTCTTCGCTTTGGGAGTGCAGGACAGACAGATCTGCTCACCGTCCTTGAGGAAGCAGAGACTCTGACATCTGAATTCCCGGGACTTTAGGATTCCTTTGTGGGTGCAGAGCACAGCGAGCAGCCACTGCAGGAGGGTTTGGCACATTCGCCATCCCTGGAGATGCTCCAGGCCCGGCTGGACCGGGCTGGCGGCAGCCTGGCACGGTGGGAGATGTCCCTGCCATGGCAGAGCGGGGCAGCTGCTTCCTTACCCAGCCTGGGCCAAACTCAGCGTCGTGAGGAGGAAGAAGAAGAACAGAAGAAATTAGGAAAAAGCACATCAATAGGGCTTCCCTCTTAAGCTTTTGATTTCCTTGTTATAACCAAGAATAAAACCCCATGAATTCAATAAATGTGATTATAAACAGAATAAACTCACTTTTAACAAAGCCTTGGTTCAAGCACATCACCAGATGTTGAATTGTTACATCAAATTAAATTATGCCTTCACCAATTCCAGATTATTTTTTCCTATAGGGCTTTCATGCTTATATGAACTGAATATATTGCTTAATACATTTTCTTTTCATATACAACCATGGCAATATTTTGCCAATGTTTCCATGCAAGCATCCCTACTACAGTATTATTTTTTTATATATGTAGCATAGAAGGAACAAAAATAGTGCCATTTTGGGGCCCTATTTCTACACAAAGGATAGAGCATTTATAGGATTTATTAAGGCTAAATTATCAAAAACTCAAAGCAAGGTAAATTTTCAATTTGTGGAATGTGAGCTCACATTGCCTACAGGTAACACGCAGAGAAATGTTTGTTTTGCGACATCTATGAATAGAACTTGGAGTTATTTCTAAATGCTACCATGATACAAAATTCACATTTCTGCAAACGAAACTGGTTTTTATGTTATGTTACAGTAAAAATCAAGACACACATTGTGAACAAGACTTTCAGACCAATTAGGCATACAATTACCCGTGCAGGAGGCATGCCCAATTGTGCAGCTAATTTGTGCATGAAATCACTTTGATTGCACATCCTAATGGGATAAATGTGTGTGCAAATGCCTGCAGCCATTGGTGCTACAATTATCCAACGCACATCCATGGCCACGGCAGCTGCCTGCACAAATGAGATGCAGCCTTGCAGACCTCCCTGGGCTTGGGCTTTCATCAGAACTCCTGTTTGTTTTCTCCTACCAGGTCTCTTGGACACGATTTCAGGAATTTCATGCTTATTTCCTATCCAGAAGAGGAAAAGCTGGGAATTCTTGTCCAGAGGTGCAGCACCTTGAGTCTGCCTTTGACAAGGGAGAAGATTAAAAATCTACAGCAGCGTAAAACACAGCAGGAGCATGGAAGTTTATTTTCCTGACTCTTACCTGAATTAGAATGACAAAATTGATAGGCTACAATCGTGGTGGGAGCCCTTGGCCAGCAGAGCCCAGGGAGAGCCCATAGAAGGTTCTGGACCATCCCCGCTGGCTCTGAGCTTTTTGTGGAGCTGCTTTCACAAACATCTGGGACAGCCATTTATAAAATTAATAAGAGTGAAAAATCTTCTGCCTTCTCACAGAGGAATCAGTAATTCCTGCAGACATGACAACCATCCCTGTGCACCTCAATGGTCACAAGCTTCAATATTAAAATGAAAATAAATTCTTCCATTGGAAAGCCACGGAGTTAAAATACATATCCATACTTCTAAGTAGGGGCCCAAATCCTGAATGAATTCTTAAAAGAAACAGTCGTTTACATTATTTCCTTCAAATTTATTGAGCTCTCTAAACATACAGCGATACATAGAAAAATGCTTTTCGATAAGAAGGGACTGTTGACTCAAAGGAGTCTGGTGGGGCTTGCACCTCCATGGGAGAAAGGTTCCAAAAAGTCCTTTACAGCTCTGGAAAATCCTCATCTGAACAGAGACGGAGCAGCTAAGAGAAAGCAGAGGTGTAAGGGTGGAGTTGATGCAGGCTCTGTGTTATCAACCCACCAAGGGCACTCAATCAAGTGCTTCCAAGCACTCCCAGCAATTTTAAGGATTTTCTTCAGCCAGATGAGTTTATTCTGCTAGCAGAAGGTGTGTTACTGTGAGTCTATCGTAGAAATTAGTGAAACAGCTTCCTCCCTCGATTGTTGTGTGCAATTCTGGTCACATTCTTGAAAAAAAAAAAAAAAAAAGACGTTCATAACAGACCAAAGAGCTCTGTACAAGAGCAAAAGAAATGATCAAAGCTATGAAAAAACCAGGAGTGGAAAATAGGACATTTTTCTTTAGTCAAGATGAGTAAGGGAAGAATGATAAAGAGATAAAATAGTGAACATAAAATAGTAAACTGTTCACTCTGTTTGCTCTCATAACAGAGGCAGAAAATTTAAGTACATTTAAATCTAGAAACCCCCACTCTTCTTAAAACTAAAGGATAATGAATCTGTGAAATGCATTGAAACAGAAAGCGCAAGAAACAAGGATCCTATCAATATCCACGTGGAACTGCACATCTCTATAAAAATTGCTGGTATCTGTCATTGCACCAATTAACTTTTAGGAAGGTTTTAGATCTCTTCCCATGCTCAAAAATCCTAAATCTCTTCAAGTGAATTATTTTGGTTAGAAAAGCCCTGGTGCCGCCCAGCCCTGCTGCCAGCCTGGCCTGCAGTGTTTCTTTTGCCAGCGGAGTTCTGTCTCCTCGGTCTGTCCTTGCAGGGAACCTGCCCCCTCCTCCCTTGATTTCGCTGTCTCCTTACACCTTCCATGGTTTCCAAAATGCTTTTGGAAACAACATTATTCCTGAGCCAAGAGAGAAGTGAACTTTGGAAATGGTAAGGCCTGTCTTGAGCAGGAGCATCTTCATTTCCTGTTTTCTGTCACTGAAATGTGTCTCTTTAGGAGCAGCCCCTGGGCACAGCAGTGGCACTGAGCTGAGAGTCCAGGCACGATGAAGGTTTCTGCCTCGGTGCTTTGCCCTGAGTTACGGCCACCTTCCTCAACAGTCGCCCAGTTCGCCCTCCCACACGCAGTTTTACTTCAACAGCTTTCACTTGAAAACTCTTCCTTTTATGGGTTGTGCAGAGGTAAATCTGATGCCCAAGACCCCTCAATCTCGTGATTTTGGGCAGATCACAGCCTCCTCGTGGAGTTTTGTTTCCCCCAAAATGGGGGATCAGCCCCGTCTAAGAGGTGTCCAAGTGTGCACCCCCTGTGCCAAGAGCAGCATCCCAGAGACACCATCAAAGCAACAAAGGAGGCCATGCATTAGCTCCATAATGTTGGGAGGGGGTGGGAGAGGAGAGATTTGGGTTTTGATCGCTTTTATACCACAATAAAGATGGAGGGATTGCAGTTTGGGCACTTGTTGATATGCATGGAAGCTCCAGAAGCTCCTGTTCTTGCCCTGCAGTGCATCTGTCACGGCTGTTCTCTTCCAGGACAGAGAAAAATGACTCAGCAGAAATTGAAGTTCCTCATTTCGATGCTGCAAGGGCTCATATTCATTTCCAGGGCAGCTGAGAGCCTCAGAAGGATGGTTATTGTCAGCGTGCAGCATGGCTGCCCCCCTGGATGCCCTGCTGAGGCCACTCCATCAAGGAAATCACAGCTCTCCTGCTCGCTGTAAGTGATGCCCTGCTGTCCCCACAGCCTATTACACCGGACCTGGGAAATGTGGCCCCTGTCACCTGGGCCATTCGGAATTGCCAGCTGTGGGCTGCCAGCAGCTGGAGCACAGCTCTCCTTCCTTCTGCAGAGGGCAGTGTTCTCTGCACGCAGCGGACGAGCAGGGCTCTGACATGGTCTGGTACTCCCTGCTGGGAGAAACAGCCTGGGAAGTGTTCCAAATTCTTATACCTGGACTCCAAAGCCTGTCTATTGCAAATACTATCCAGTTCTAGCAGGAGTAGGGAAGAAAAATTCATTTCTCCAACGCAGGTTACAAAAAACTTGTGCTTTTTCTGGAATTTTTTTGTTTTGTTTGTTTTAATAATTTTTAAAAACGTTTTTCCCATGGAAATAACGTGAACCAATAGATGCAGTTAAACTAGGTGTCACAGACAGATCCTGTGATTATTGACAACTAGAGCTGCAGACATTGGTTTTTTTTTTTTTTTTAATTTTGAACTTTAAAAGTGCTTGTACAGAAAAGGCAAATGAAGCACCCGGGGTTCCAGCATAATGGTCTCAGTCAAAAAGATCAAGAGTACGGACAAGTGGAAAGGGAAATGGCGTAACTGACACTGGCCAACTGCAACTCTATTCCCCCACTGCTTCACATTCAGAGAACTTTGTGTTTCTCTCTAAGTTTCAGCCCTGAGCCATAATTGTTTTATGTATCCAGCTTCATATCTTGACAACATTTCAGCATTTGAATTTTTTTCCTCTGGAAAAATGTATTAAGTGGTAGGAAATGACAAAGTAGCCCTCAGAGCCAAAAGTACTCGTCAGCAGTAGATAAAAAACTACTAAAAATATTAATCCAATAAATTATCTAAATGCATATTTCTCTTACATTTCAGCTTCAGCAGAACTTGCTCCTTTTGGTGCTCTCAGTGGAAGGACAAGAGAGGAGAGGGCTGTGTTTCAGTTTAGCTTCACTTCAGTGACTCCTGGTTCTCATTTAACATCAAATCTCTTTCAGTGCTGCTCGGTTCCTTGCACTCTTTTATGTCCATCAGCTCTTCCCCAGTCTAAGTAAAAACAGTTTTGTAGGTTGTTGGAAAAGAGATTAAATCACCTCAGCAGTTTGGGCATTTTCCCTTCAAACCCTCCAATCTCTCCTAGGACCCCTCTCTTTTGGGGCTCTGTTCCTCTTATGACTTTGCCACAGTTGAACCTATGAATTAAAACACAGGTCTGTAACCACAGCAATAGCATCCAAAAACTACCGCACACTTTTAACTTGGAGAGCTGAAATTCACTTTAAATGAGCCACTCTGGTTTCTGTATTTTAGTCACAGAATTGCAGTCTTTAACTCCAGCAGTTCCTTACTGCCTTGTCTGGGCTCACCTTCTTTACTGTAGGACAAAACTCAGCTTTTGAGGAGTTTGTGAGAAGGAAGAGCCAGCCCTCTCCCTGGCTGCTTTCCTCAGTTTCCAGTGATGAGCTGACTCTGCTGGAGGTTCTCGTCCTCGCTGTGCTGGCATGAAGGGGCCTTTAGCAAACAAACCTTGATCCAATGGAGTTATTTGCAGGCAAACAGTTTATGCTATGAAGTTCTCTTTTAGATGTACGGGTGTTTCATCAGCCTGACACGTTTGAAGCTTTCTCTACATCCTCTGAGTTCTTCAGCACTGTTTACAATTTAAATACTAGAATTAATGAGAACACATTGCAGAATCAAAAATTAACCCTCCCTGGGCTCAGCAGGGCACAACACAATGTTCATATTATTATTAAATTTATCCTACATTGCACAGCATTTGCTGGGAGGTTCTGTTGAGTCGTTTAGGGCCATTATTTTTAAAGCCCTTGCGGAGTCGCTCCCTGCCTGGCCACGGTGTCCGTGCTGTGGCTGGAGCCCTTTTCCCGTTCTCCAGCAGCACTAACCCATAGCTCATTGTCATGGCCAGGCTCCAGCAGCAGCTGCATTACTGAGCATAATGGCCCTGTCCTTGGCAGTGCTGATGAAGCCAGAATCATTTTGTCAGTGGCAAATGTTCCGAGTGCTATTGCAATATTTATGTTACATTATTGATAAGAGTATTGAAGACATTCTACTTCTCCACCCTGGCAGAAAAGCTGCCTTTCAGAGGGTATTTGCCATTGCTGGCTCCTGTGTGAGGGCTCAGATCCATTTTACACTCCCTGTTCTACCCTCTGCTCACTCGTTGTGCTGGAGCACAATTGCCCCTCCAATGTCGGTTCCATCTGGGCGAGTGCCGTTCCGAGCATTGATTCTGGAGAAAGATAAAATCCGTCTAATGATACCTGTCGTCCATAATGCAACGCTGACTGTCAAAAGGACTGGAACTCCCTACAGACCTTTGCTTTTCTATGCTTTGCCCGGGATTCCTGATTGCCAGTCAGCCTGTAAGTAATTATCACGAACTCTACTGCCAAATGAAAACTAGAAATTGATTCTGGTGGAAAAAGAGCAAATACGCACTTGGAAAATCCCTAATTTATAAGGACGAGACTCATAAAAAATGGAAATATGGTTACTAATATTTATTTCCCTGTGCCCATTACATTTTGAACAAAACTGAATGGATCCCACTAAAGCTAATTTCCATAGGCTGAGCTTTTAGGGGAATAGCACTTAAAAATGAAACAAAATATTTTTAGAAATACTGCAGGCAGGACAGGTTATGAGAAAGTAGGCAAGGACAATTTGGTAAAAAGTTAAAGGAAGATTTGAAAACATTTTATTACTAGAACAAGCTCGTTCCTAAGAAGTTCCACACATTTCAAGAAAATCTCATTGGAAACAGAGTCACTGAGCTTGTGCTAAAACCAGGATTGTAGAATGGCAAAACGGGTTCTAACCAGGGGAGTTATCAATGGAACTACTACAGCGCTTGTTTATGATACTCAAATGAATAGTAACAAACCTAAAAAATTAAAATAATTCTTCATTTATTGAAGATGGACTTTTCTTTGACCAATTTCCAGTTCTATATTAATCCTGCTAAACTACTGCCCTGAAAGGCTGGGTGTGATGAACAAACCTGGTGCCTTGACTGAGAGAGAACATTTTCAGCTGGATAAAAGTCAGCAATGCATTTTAAAGGCTGAGAATTTTGGCGAATTTTCCTGCAACCTCTCAGTTTTCTTTTTCATTTTGTGAATACCTACAAAATTGCTGCTGAAAAGCACAGTTACCCAAATCCTCCCCAGCTGACACGAGGCATCCGTGTGTTTTCTCATTCCCTTTGATGAACACCGAGCAGCCAGCGCAGCCATCTGGTCAGGGAGAGAGAAATTGTGTAAAAATGAGATATGCGTGTGTAAATAAAAGATTGATGAATGAAGCCCTGAAAGCTGAGATGAAAGTGAAGCAGAACAGACAGGTAAATCATTCTGATACTTATGTTAGTGCTGAAATTATGTTCCTCTACTTTCTTTTTTTTTTTCTTTCTGCTGACAGCAGTGCAGGTGACAAAAAATACTTTCAATTTTGCTGCTGACACGAGTGCTGGAGGTTAGCAAACTGTTTGAGTTCTGTTGCTGAAGAAGGATGCTTTAGTCAGGAGAAGTGAGAAAGTTTTGTGGCTTCATTTTTAATTACTTGGTTCTTTAGTTATGAAGCTCCAACTTCAATGTTACCTCCAGAGCAGCCTAGGCTGGCTTGCCAAAATTGAGATGTGTTTAGAAAAAAATACAAGTTCTGTACATTTTCTGGCAGAATTTTAAAGCTAGGTTCCTTTCCCCGTGGGTCTCTGAATTTTCAATAAATCAAATAATAATTTTATCTAAAGTAAAAGGAAGTAAAATCCAAGCAATTCTTTACAGGCAAGCTTCACCTAGGAGCCCATTAGACTGGAAATGCAGCTAGGATGTGTTTTTATATGAAAATTAAGTTGATATTTTAGCAATGAAGGAAAAAAGATGGAGATATGCAAAAACCCCCTGCAGCTCATTTTTCACATGAGCAATCACTGCTGGCTGGTACAGAAAGCTCTCTGAGTACACCCAGAGCTCCAGCACTAAGGAGAAGGAGCTGGTGACTCAGCTAACACCTGAAACATCTGAAATACCCACGGCTGATGTGGTGGTGCATTGGGCATTTTACACATTCAGAGCCAGCAGCAGCCTCAGTTCACTCCTATTTTGCATAACTTCCACGGAACAGACTCGTGGTGTAGATCAGCAGTTTCAGGCTTATTTCTGAGTTTGCTGAGCACCTTCTGCACTGTTTGATATTTACTGTAAATTATAGAACCATGCAGTCACCACGCTTGAGAAGTCTGGCCTTTGGATTGACATTTTTGTATTCTGTGGCTGTTGGTTCCCTTATCGTTTAGGATAAAAGACATTTTTTAAAGAATGACCTGAGCCAAAGATGCAGGGTCTGAAAACAAAGGCCCTTGGAACTTCTGAGCTGTCAAGTGACTGAATTCAGTGCTTGTGGCTCAAAAATCGCGTGGTGAGATGTAAAATCCACCCTGAGATGTAAAAGACCTCCCCCACCCACAGTCTGCAGAAGCACGTCTGCACCTGAGCACCTCTGAGTCCATCTGAAAAGCCAGAACTTATCCTGTGTTTATCACTCAATTTGACAGTTGTTTTAGGGGGAATTTTCAAAGGCAGATGCAAGCATTTGACACCAGCTCTCCTCTGAATCAGAGCTGTGGAGTTCATTCTCGTGTGGAACAGGGAAATGCTGTCCTCACAAATATATACAGTTTTAAATATATATATATGTATATACAGTCGGTTAAACAAAACAAAAAACAATCCAAACCCTTTTACACTTGGGAGTAGCCATTCTAGATTCCATCTGGGCATTAACATCCCTGGGAATGGGAAGTTCTTGAATGAAACATACTGCAGCCTTCTTGACAGAGAAATGCTGGGAGTTCACCACACAAATTACTATAAAAATCAAAGGTATAGAGTAACTTATCTCTAATTCGAGCGAGAAGGATGCAATGGGAACAATGCTGTAATCTGTGCTCCACCATTTGTTCCATAGGGAAATCAATTAAGTTCTTCAATTTGTTTTTTCAAGTTATAAACCAGAGATACTAAATATCAGTCACTGTATCGAGCCAAAAATCAGAAGAGTGTTAGAGGTGGTGGAGAAGTGTAATTATCATGAATCCCGTGGAAAGAAAGGGGAATACTCTCCTGAAATGGAAAAGATTATTTCCTTTGAGAAAAGGCAAGATTAAGCCATGATAACATGAGAGTCCTGGCACATTATTTAATAAAACATTTACTGGACTTTAGTGAAACAGAGACAGTCACTGCCTGGAAGAACACGAGACAACAAAAGAGCCCAACAAGGTGTCACAGCCAAACCTCAGCCCTTCACCTGCCAGCCATGCTTGGGAATCCAAGCTCTGGGTGGAAAAGGATCACTTTTGCTAAACAGAATTCTGCTTCGGTTGTAATAAATTCCAGACAATGGCAGGATCTCCAAGACACCAGTTCTTCATTCAATCTTGGTTTCTCCTGAGTCTCACAGTTTGAGACCCCTTCATACAAGAGAGGGAATTTCCCAGGAGGATGAAGGCACAGGGCAAGGGAAGAGCCACATGAAGGTGACTGGAGGCAGAATGAAACTCCTGGGCTCAGGAACCCTGGAAATGCTGTAGCCAGCCAGGACCTGGGCGAGGCCAAGGGGATTTCTTAGGCCAGCCTGGGGCTGGGGGAAGGCAGTGCCTAAAGGCAGCACAGCTCAGCACTACCTGTGCTTCTCCCTGTGCTCAAACTCACACTGAAAGCAGAAATCCATGAGGAATGAAGGTGTCCTCCTCCCTTCCTGGGATTTCTCTCCCCTCTGAATCAAAGAAAATAAAAATCCCCATACATTCAGAACCAGCAGCTTGTAGAAAAACTAAACACCATCATGTGATGGTACACAACAGTGTCAGATAAATCTGTTTTGATGGTTTTGAGCAATTGCTTTCAAAACAGAAAGTGGTGCTGAAAAGGAAGCCATAGGAACATATTTTACTTTGAAGGGCTTTACGGAATTATATAATCTGTAAAAACTGAGAGGTTTGGCCTCTGATCGCTTTCCTTCCGTTCCTCATGGTTATTATTGCCTCATTATACCGTCGCTTGTACAATGTTTTGGCAGACATTTACTATTGCATAAATTAAAGTTGCTGAATCTAGTCATGCCTACAGGTCTTTATGAAAATACCAGCAACATTTTTATTTGAATGTCAAAGTTTGTCAACCATTAAACTGATTGATTTTTCATTATGCAATTCAATAGAAGAAGCAATCTCCAGTGTGTATGCAACATTACTCAGAGGAAAACACGCATCTTGGAAAAATCCTTCCTGCTTATTCTTAAAGTCTCTTCACAAAGGAACTGTGCTTTAAGGCTGGCTTCAGAGATTTCATTAATACACTTACAACAGGTAAGATGCTGTAATTCAATTCTGTGAAAGAGAATGAATTCATCTGTGGTAATCCAAGAATTCCAACAATCCTGTAAAACCCCTTCCAAATGGCTTTATAAGTGAAGAGTCTGTTGGGGTCAGGAGGAGGAGGTTTAAGCCCTGCAGTGTGAAGGCACCAGAGCACCCCGAGCCCCAGGCAGGGTCAGCACCGCAGCTCAGGCTCCAGCAGGGATCGAGCCTGCCTGGAGCCAGCAGCAAGCGCAGGGAATGACTTCCTTACCTCGTTAGTGTTGCTCTTCTCTGCAAAATCCCCGAGGAGGACGGGACAGCAGAGCCCAGAAGGAACTCCAGAGCCACCTCGCATTGCCCTGACCTGCACAGAATTCTGCAGCTCCCACCCAGAGCTGCATGTACTGCGCAGGGCAGGGTGAGCTGGGCAGTGCTGGGGGTGCCTCCGCTCCTTCCCTTGGCACATCCCTCCCAGCTGCAGAGCTTCCAGCAGCAGCTTCCAGCTGTTTCAGTGCCTCGCACCCGGTTTTACTCCGTGTGCACCTGAAGAGGAGGGCACCAGCAGGATTTACATTTTTCTTGACTTCCCGCTTAAAACTCCAGTGTTATTCTTGGCCCGGCACCATTCAACCTCGTGGACGATGTTTGACTCAAAGACTAAAGAGTGTAAAGCACACAATAAAAAGACCCATTTATTTAATCCGGGCCACTTTACAAAGTTTAGAAAATGAGGCCTGCAAATACATGATTCAAGGTGTAAAAATGTGAATTAAAATTAGCACGTGCACGATCTGGTCACTGAATATAAACTGCGTTTAGAAGTTAAGGACAACGGTGAGATGGTATCCAAAACAGGGCCACGCTTACTGAGTCCAGTGCCAAGCATCCAACTCACTGCTTTTCTTTGAAGATCTCCCTAGAAAAGGTAACTTATGAAAATAATAAATTATAAATGCTTAGAAAAATGCCATGAGTAAAGAAATCCATTGAATTCATTATCCCTACTAAAGGGATACAAAATGGAATACAAAATCCTGCAGTTATCTTGCACTTTATAACCACAAATAAAGCACACATCTGTATTTGTGATAAGAAACTGAGAGGTGAAGCGCTAATTACTTGATTTATAAGCAGTACCACAGAATAAAATTTGGACAAGATTCCAATTACTTAAATTCAGCGTTCCAAATTCCAGTTGTCTTCAAGGACAATATTTCAAACTTCAGAGTTTTCTGAGATTCCTGCTTAGTGTTGTCTATTTCTTTTATTTTTTTCCCCTCAAAGGAAAGAATGAGTTAGACTCTACTGAAAAAAAAAAAAAATTAAAAAACCCCAAGTTTAGTGCATGCAGCAGCATTTTTCAGACTCACTGGACCATGGACAATGAAACTAAAAGCTAATGTCAGTTTGGAGTAAGTTTATTTTTAATTTAATAGCACAGTCAGAAGCACTTCACTGCAAAAAGTTACAACTTTCATTATGTCTATAAATAGGCAACCTACTGAATTATCAAATAGAATGCTAATGACATTAGCATTAAGTCCTAATTAAACAATGAAGCAATACGCATTACAATCTGCCAGCAAAATATGCATAATCAGAAAAAGATTTCAAAAAATAAGGATAATTTTGTTATCTTTATTAAGCAGTAAATACAGAGCTTGTGCTGATTGGTGAAACCTCACTTGAGAAACACGGGAAATGTCAGGAATGAAACAAGGGACTTGAATAACAAAACATCTGCTGTCCCAGTCACGTTACAAGACTTGTGTTGGATTTTTTCCTCACATCATTTGCCCCTCTACTCAAGAATTCCTGCTATCCATTTTTACAGTTATCATTGCCACTGTTCATGTTCTTTCTCAAATACATTTACTTTTATATTTCATTGACCTCCCAGAAGGCTTCAGAAAATACCCGTCACCATTTTACACCTTCTTACTACAATATTAAAGGAAAATGACTCAACCACGTTCAGTGAGGAGAGCAGTGCCAGAGCCAAAACTTTCACCCATTTCTCTGGAGCCCCAGCTGGATCCATCGCCCAGTGCTGGTGTTATTCCTCAGGGCAGTCCTGCCCTATCCCCCCTCATGACTCTTGTGCACGTGTTTTCAGACTTGTGCATGCCAAGAGATCCCTCAGCAGACAGGAACATCCTCACAATGCAACTGAGAGGGCTCCTGGCTTTTACCATGCTCGTATTTTCACTTTAGATTCAGACTGAGAGTCTGGCAAGATGTTTCCTGGCTTAAAACTTCCCTGGAAAGAAAATAGATCATGTACAAATGTCACCAAAATAAGTCGTTGTACAGGGCCTTCCTTAATAGTACATTTTAAAATATTTTTCATAAAGCCTTTTTTTCTGTCTTAAAAATGATGTGATTTTAAACATGTTGTATTCATTATTGTGTAGTATTTCAGCATCCAAATATGGCACAGGAAAACACCCCATGGCTTAAGCTAAGAAGTTGCTGTAAGAATCCCACTGTGGATTCTCCCTGAATAATCTACAGTCTAAGAATGATTCACTGAAGGTACTTAGCTGGGGCTTACACAGACTTTTCCTCAAGAAATAAAGGCTGAATTCGCTGGATAATTTATTCACAACAAAGGAATCAACCACGACTTGCAGTGACTTTCACGCTATGGAAAAGCTCCCAGAGCGGGAAGTGTTTGGTTGCATTGGGCTGACAGCTGGTCTCTCGTCCTGATTAAATGGCTTTCCCTTGGGTGAGCTCCAGAAATATGCTTGGGTTTGAGGCAGAGTCGATGCAGAATTCCACCTCAGCCATTACAGAGTTTCTAATGCACAGAGAGGCTAAAACAGCCCTGGAGTGTTTGGATCTGGGATTTTTTCAATTTTGGTTTTTAAGAGAAGGCTCTCCTTTCCCAGGGCTTAAGTTCCCAGTGATTAAAATCTTGTTCTTCGCTCTGGACATCCAACTACCAGCTCAGCTGCAAAACCCACACTGGTTTTATGGCTTCTGAACTGGTGTGGAGGTGCCAGTGTGCTGCAGTCTAGTACAGCGTTATCCAGATGTTCTGTCATTACCGACCTCAGCTCCAGGATGGAGCCAGCAATCCCTTCCAACAGAGCAGCATTTCCCAGCTTCATGCTTACACCAAAAGAAAAGGAATGAGGCAGAGCTCATGAGAGAAGCTTCCTGAAGCCAGAGCAGCAAAAAAGCAAAAGGTGCCTTTGTTTGACACCAGCTGCTGTCAACAGCTCAGCAGAGCATCCTCTGATTCAGGACAAATGGAGGGCCCGTAGGCTTGGCTGAAGTCTTAACCAGAACGCAGGAACAGCTCTAAGGCCTTCTCCAGAGACCCAGACAGACCATGAATTGTGGGGTGGCACTTCAGAAGGAACTGGGAGATCCTGAAAATCTCTGTCTAAAAATGTGAGTGTTCTGAGACTTCCTGAATTGTTTAGTCAAACACATCTGGCTCTGATATACACTCAGGCTGATACCTTCCATCTCTTTTGTCAATGCATGCAAGAAGTGTAAAATAAATTGTCTGTTGGAGTTGTGACAGGAAGAGTATTTTCTATTAAAGTCCCCTCTGATCAGAACTCCCATGCAGTCAACAACTGCATCTTCCTGATACTTCACTGTCAACTTCCTAAATCTCAGATGCCATTGAGATTTACAACATTCCTGCTGGGCTCCCCAGCTAGATTTTGAAGAACCATTCACTCTTACAAACAGGAACTGGCAGCCTGTAAATAAACATAATGGTGGAATTGCTAATAAGCTCTATTTCCACCACGAGTTATTTTGTCGCTGGAAATGAGGCTGACAACATGAATTCCACATGGCTGACCATTTCCTACCACTCACCTCTACAGCTCAAAGAATCCTTCTGTGGTAACTTTTCATCACTTTAAAAAAGTTCTTGAAATCATACACCTAAGCTAAGATTTCCATCTGATTATTGCAGCAATCTATTAACGTTTCATGTTTGAAACTTGCAGTGTCACAACCACTTGTCCATCTTACCACAGACACTTGGCATTATTACTTACCCAAGGAATGCAGGCCACTGCTCTGCCACCTCAACTGTTCCAGCTATTTTTGACAATTCTAGCAATGCAGGTAATTCTAACTTTTGGACATTCTATAGTGGCTGGTTGCTGCAAAAGTTTAAATTATAAAATACCATGAATTAATAATTTTGTCATACAATACACATATATACACACGTTAGAGAAAAATCGTTAGGAGTTGTAGACACACAGAGATCAACTGTGTCATGATGTGATCTCAGCAAATTGCTCCCTTGTTGGACAATTGGCAACTGCACTGATGGCAGGCACAAAATCCTCAGAAAAAATGAAAACAAGGACATGAAGAGCAGGCAACGCCCCAGAATCTGCAGAGCTTACTGCTAATTAATGGCTAAAGAGAGCACTCACTATGGCAGAAAAGCCAGGAGAGATCTCTGGAGCAGTTTACGGTAGCTCCACACCAGACTTTTGACATCCAAGGGATGACTTGCTACTGACAGAAAATCATCAGATAAGTAAAACCCAAAAATGCACTGCAGAGATTCATATAAAATATCTACAGTAGTAACTGAGTGAACAACAACCCACAGAATGAATAAACTTATCCACAGATAAAAAGAATCATTCTTATTTGTACTGCAAGGTATTGAAGCACATAAATGAGTGTTGAAGAAATGAATTTTATCCTTTCTCCAGATGAGATTATGGATTGTAAGCGACCCAGTCTCTTACTGTGTGAAAACAGTACATTAATACTCCTGACTTGTATTAATCAATACATCACTAGCAAATTATTCTTGAAATAAAGCTGTTGCAACTCACGTTGCTGATGCAAAAAGATTTAGAGGGGAGAGTGCGGGGGCTAAAATACAGTGAGATCCAAACTGAGGAGCTGTGCAAGCTCCTCAGTATTGAAGGGGAAACTTGTCCCATCTACAGAGAGACACTGGGGGAAATCGAACAAGATTCGGTTTATGGGAAATATAAAATAAAATGTGGAAGATGAAATCTTGAAAATTCCCCAGATCCTCTCCACAGCATTCCAGTGAACCAGCACATGCTCCAGCATATTTCCACACGGGAGCTGGCAGTGCCTGGATGTTTCTGAATCAGCAAGGCTAACACGAAGATATTTTTTTTCAAGGGTCAATTTTCCCATTGATGCAAGGAGGATTTACACATGCAAGTCCCATTAACATTAATAGGAGTTGCCCACATAAATCCCCGTGCAATGATAGGAGAAAAGACCCCATAGTCTGCAAGCATCCAAGTTCTAATGATTACCTGTCAAATGGCCCTAAGCATCATCATCACCAGAAAAAGCAGACGAAGCAGCTTCATGGCTGAGAACACCTCCAAAGGAGCAGTAACCACCTGCAGTCCCACAGCCAAGGCAACGCCACAGAAGGGAAAATGGCATAAAATGAACTGTTTGAATATTAAGGGTTAATCCAATTAACCAACTTAAAAAGGAAGTACTCATTAAAAAAGGAATTCAAACATATCAAAGCAGTCCTTAGGAAAAAAAGGTGTGAATATTGTATGAGCTCCAAGGTGCTTGAAGGATAATACAGCTACTTGTTTAAAAATTCAATTAACCTTATCTTTCTTTAACTTGATTTATTAATAACCCTACAGATAAATGGCCAGTTTTTAAAAAGTCATGTTATCTTTTGAATACATCCTGTATGACAAGCCTTAAAAACAACTTCAAATAAGCCTAACCCTCGCTTTGCATGCTTGCATCATTTAAAGAAAGGACAAAATGCAGTTCAGAGCATGATTTCTGTAAAATCCCAAGATCAACAGCCTGACCTACTGCTCCTGCAAGTGAGCTATTGGGTACTCAAGTACCATAGGAAAAACATTTTATGTTTCCATTCACCCTATGAAAGAGACATGAAAACAGTTTTTAAGCAATCAATGTAGTGTAAAGTCATAGCCTCCAACTTGTACCTCACTCCGTGGGATCTGAAATCAAATCTGCACTATTTCCAAAGCTGGCTTCACACGGACACAGAGCACTCAGCCATGGCTTTGAATCAGCTCGCTAACATAGGTACCCATATGGGCAATTGCAGGTGTCTTCGTGCTGAAAGCAGCCGAGAGAATGAGGGAATGATCAGGAAATCCCAGCTAACAAATGAACTGCTTCGAAAAGAAATGGGAAGAAAACACAGGACAATGCACGTGCAAGCAAACCTTTAATTTTCATCAAGCGATTTCCTTGTAAACACAGATGAGAGATTCAACCAGGACCCCTGCTTTTGAGACAAACAGGGACGAGCTCCTCCGCTTGGCTCTTTCACAGATCTGCAGATGTTGAATACAATCACCATACACACATGCTTTCCAATGCACATTGACATTACAGCTAAATGAAGAGGCAGCTTGCTTATTAATATATGTATTTATAAATAACTGCTCAATCGCAAGCATCCAGAGGTTACAGTTGGTGAACACTGAGAATTCCAGCCACGTGTTTTTCTGAGGACTTTGGGATTTGCACAGACACACACGTACTGATACCTATCCAGCAAAGGATGCAAACACTAACCCTGAAATGCAACCTGGACAGTGGATATGCTACAGGACAAAGAGAACGGTATCAGTTATGCTGTAAAAAAATAAATAAATTACCCTTTCTGGCCTGCAGCCCGTTTCAAGGCAGGCACAGGCACCACGGGACTGTAGAGCAGCCTGGCTGTGGCACAGCCAAGCACTGCTGAATGTTCATGACTCAATGGTGTTTTTTATTTACTTACAGTATTTAAGCACTGCTGGAACTGGCTCTACCTTCATGGAGAAGTTTAAACCCCAACTCATCAAACCCTACTGATCTCTAGACACTACTGATCTACTGGGTGTGCGTTTTAAAGTAAATCTTTAGGTACATGATAAATACTTTTCATATCTGATTTCAAGCAAGGTTCAGAAGAAGTGCAAGTTTAACATGGTCATTCACAACAGCTTTCTCATTTTGTAGTATTTTCATACAAACTAGGTTTATAAATAGTTCAATAAATTTTATTGTATAAATGCTTCAGGATTTATCATTACAAAATGCATAGTTTACAGCTATCACACTAATTTTAATCCTATTAACTGGGATCAATACAATCCTTTGGAATTATCAGTTGAACTTTCTCTCCACCACAAACCCCCTCAGTTAACGGTCATTTAAACTTCTCAGATCCAAATTTCAAAAAGTAACTACTGGCTCACTACAGGCCCAAACAGTGCAACAAATCCAGGGACACTAAAACCAGGTATGCTCTCTTTGAGTTTTGTTGGGAAATCTGGCATTAAGGTTACATTGTACCATTTTCCTGACTACAGTAAATGAAGTCACTAGTGAAAATATGTCATCTGTTAGGTCTTATTAAAAAAAAAAAGAATAGTTCCACGTGAGGAACATCTTCTGGATTCTATTTCCTAATTGGTTATGGCATCAGTTTCAAAACCGTACAAAAAAGCCACTCCAGAACTGTCAGCATTATTGCCTGTAAGTTCCATTTATGAGACCACTGAAGGACAGACTGTGAGCCTCATCTTCAGCTGTATAATTAGCAGAGATCCAAGGATTTTTAGGAGATCATCTTCTAACTGGTAACCAAACTTGCAGCTTTTTCTTTTGCTTAGTTTTGACTTGTTGCCTCTTTGAAACATGGAGGATTCTTTCCAAGATGTAAAACAAAAGCAAATTCTCTCAATAAATCACGAATCCTGTTTTAGCACTTCAAATCCAGATGCTTCATTCTGTATTTTTTTTTTAGCTACAAACCCCACTGGATCTGGTGGACCTATGACTGTTTAGAAGTGCCTCAGCTATCAGTGAAACGACTTCAAAAAGATGATTCAAGCTAAGGAAAGTAAGGCAATGGCAAATAACACATATCTGGGGGTCTGAAACCTCTTTTTCTTACCCTTCCTCTCTTGTGTTCTAGTTTGGGTCAACCTCCTCTTCCAGTAAGAGAACACTGTTCATTCATTCATTCATTCATTCACTCATTCATTCACTCATTCTTCCTTTGTAACAGCAGCACCATCTCCACTGCTGCTCTCCTCAGCTGGGGATTCAGGTTTTGTCTCTGGTGAATTACTCAACCCAGACTCTTCTGCCTCAATCTCATCTTCATCATAAATAATATCTTCTGGATTCGGTGCTGGTGGGCAAAATTCCTCTGTTGGAAACATTTCTCGGAAAATGGTCTCAGCCTAGTCAGGAAAAAGAAGAATAACATAAACTTTACCTTGAAATGTAACACCCTGAGGCAATATTTTACAGATATTTAAGATTAACCTCCGTTCTTTCAAATCAATAGTGATTTAGTACTTTGACAGTATTGTAAACACATGGGAAATCCATTCCTTCTTGCAGACCTCGAAAGAGAAAAAGCAATTTATCTTTTTACATTGTTCTACTAGGAAGTCCCAGCACGGGGCTTTGTAAAAAATGCAGGTCATTCCATGCTGTACTGAGAATGGGGAAAAGGATTTTTTTGGGAGCCAACTGATCTTTTCCACTATAAAACTACCCCGAGCTGCAGTCAAATGCAGAGCATGGGAAAGATCTCCCAGAGAGAAGATTTATTTGATTTATTAATGAATAAATCACAGAACAAGCAAACTCCGAGAACTGTACATATGTACAATCCATATCATGGCTATTTGGGTTTCCTTCTTAAATTTAAAAATACCAAAACAATTTTTATTTCTCTTTTTCTGAAGAGCTTAAAAATAGCTCAGCTGAGAACTACTCTCATCCAATGGAGTCTTACCACTGAAAATATATCTAAATATATTTGTAGTTTATTAAAACCTCCTGTATAGAATTCCCAGGTATTACGTGCACAGGCCTGTGCGCATGAAGAACTGTATGCGTGAAAAGAACTGTATTTTAGATAAAAAAACAGATATAGTTCAAGGAATTAATTTACAATGGCACTTGCTCTTCTTGCCATCAAGGTTTAGAAATTCAGTACACGCAAGAAGTTTTTTGGCCACTGCAATGGAAGATAATGAAAAGAAACATGTTCTTGGAATACCAGCATGGTTGTTATTACAACATGGAGAACACAACTACAAAATCTGAGAGAAAAAAGAAACAAAGTAACACAAGCTTAGGATTCCAAAGAACCAGAAATTTTATAGAAAAAAGGAGGCCAAAAATCCTTCAAAACCCCACAAGAATGCAAGAAGCTCTATGAACTAGTGTTAAAAACTTTTACATGTACTTGTACATGCACGTATTACGTGTAATCTACAAGATTATCTTATAAATAAATTAAAAAGAAAACAAGCCTGAGACTTTGGGAATTTATTTACTGAATCCACATGCCCTCCACATTTCCATAAAGGCTTCCCTTTCCACGTCCTTAAGCTTCCAAGGCAATCTCAGACACCTGAGGCAGCTCATGGCTCTGGCTGGGGTTTCCCAGAAGGCAGAGGGAGATTCCCTCTGCATGTGTGTGCTCAGTAACCTATCCCCAAAGGCAGCCTGTGCTCAGAGCTCCCACACAGGCAGGAATGCATTTAATCTCGATACTCCTGCTGCTCCAGGCCCTGCCCTGCAGAGCTGACAGGGGTCACTTAATGCCAACTGCAAAGGCCCATTACACGATGTGGAATCCTGGACAAGAGGGAATTGTTTTCAGATGAATCCATCACTGAGCATGTACCCAACAGCTTTCTGTGATGAACTCCACTGCCACCAGCGCTGCATTTCCATCACCAGCACGTGGGTGCAGGACTCCATTATTAACTGCTTAAATGACCCTGTCTACTCTCAGTTCAATTTCGTTTTTCATTCTCCTTCTGAAATTTTACTCTTCTATACTCATGCAAAACTGTTTAAAACTTTTTATAGTAGTACAGGAGAAAGTGGATAATTCCATTCTCTACTTCAAAACCACGGTTTTATCATTTGAAAGCCTTGCCCAGTAAGCCGGGGGAGCAAGGGGTACAACATTTCAAAAAAGATGGGGTTTAACTTTTTCAAGGTAAGAGAAAAGCTTTTACAGGGACCACTACCAAACTAACACCACACCTGATTAACTCTGAAATCCTTTCAGATATAGAAAAGAAACACAAACAGGTTGAAGGACAGTTTTAGTACATCCTCTCATGACCATGAAGATGCCTCAGAAGTCTGAAATATGTCAGGGAATATATTACTTCAGCTCATAATAATTCATGTCAGGTTGCAGCAGTGAAAACACAGAAAAGTGGAAGCCAGATGCGTTACTGGGTCCACACATCCAGAGTTTGAAAGAATCATAACTGGCATCTTCATTTCATTTAGCCTATCCTCAGGGCAAGTAAATGCAAACATCAACATTAATTCAGTATCACACCAGGAACTGGAGACAGAATTAGAATAAAACAAGAGTGCAGTAATTTGTGTGCCGTGGTGTAGATGGATACTTGTCTGTAAGAGTTGTGGTGTCGTGCCTTCCCAGTAACGCATCACCAGTGCAATCAGACAGCACGACAAACAGAACTCAGCAATACTAACGGTAATGAAAAAATAAATCACAGCACTATCATTAAAACACTAATCCCAAAATGATTAGAGAAATTAGATATATTTTTGCAAGCTATCTCCAAGATGAATACACATGCTGGGTTTTTGGTTTTTATTAAACTGTTCTGATCCATGAATTTGCAAGTATCTCCTGTCTGGAGAGTCCCATGCCATTCCTAGGAGGATGAGAGTGATTTGCGAGCGGAAGACACACCAACCTACAGCTGTTTCCCTCCTCCACTTGTCTAGAAGGTCCCAGCATGGTGTGACTTCTGCTTTATCTTCAGCCTATTCTTCACTTTGCTCTCACAGATGACTTTGAATTATAAACATATTCACACTGAAATATTTTCCACTTTAACTTGTGACCATTTGTTACAAAATTTAAATCAAGTTCAAAAAAACGCAGCCTCTCTCTACTTTTGTCTAAAAGGCAGTGATTTAGGCTCTTGATGGCTCCTCCTCTGAGACCTGCTTAGCATCTCTCTCCCTGGTGGCCAACAGATTGAACACAAAGTGTTTAAATACTTCAACAGTATTCTTAAAAAGAATACTTCAATCTATCTCACCGTTATTCACGGGTAAGAAAAAGAGCTCCTAAGGGAAGACAAACCCGAATGTTACAAAAGGTGGCTATCAGAATTAGAAACAGGGGTTTAATTGTATTCAACCAGCTTTTAACATATCCTGTTTCAAACAACAGCTTGGAAAAAAAATCTAACTTAGAAAGGAACTAATTTACAATTTAAAACTGCTACCATAATAATTGTCTTGCATTATTTTTTGTCTTTATCCCTCTGGGAGGCAAATTATTGCCCTGTAAAGCAAAATGAAGGGTACTATTAGCCCTTAATGACACTGTTCTGACCCTGCAGTTCAGGCTATGTCAACCTTTCCACTTCAAAATCTTATTTTTAAGAGGTTTATGACTTAAGTCATAAAAAATCCTGCAACTGGTTTGAAGATGGCATGCACATTGTCTGAACATGGCCATTAAAAAACCAACTTTAAAAACGCCTAGTGACAGTTAATCCTCCAAAGCTGTGAAGTGTTCTCCTGTCTCTGAAGTGCCCTGACACCACAGGGGCTGCTGGGGCAGATCTGCCTAAGAATTTGTATCTTCCTTATGCAGGTGATCTCTGAAAGGAAAATTCTGTAATACAGCGATACCAAGGCAAAGAGAAGGTAAACTGAGGCAGGAGGCCTAATCTACCACATCACTAATGATGCTGGGTTTTCCCCAAAAAGTTTGTGGTTTGTGACTGCGTCCTGCAAGTATTAAACTTCTTTGGTGCTCCTTCCTACTTGAACTGTAAATAGGATTTTCTGGCTTTGATTTGTTCTGTACCTCCTCTTTTACCTTTCAGGTGCAAGACTGTGGCTATTTTCTGATCTCTCCATCTACCCAGTTTTATCATTTTGGGGAGTTAGCAGATCTATTTTTGCATAAAGCAGAATAACCCAGACTGCATTGGACCTCTATCTTTAAAATTGAAGTTCTGCAACCAAAATCTGCTCTCCCAACCTGTTTGACAGCACAGTCATTTCCTAAAGCAGAGTCTGGCCCAGAGCACACATAAACGTTGGAGGGTAAGCCAGTATAGGAACTCTTCTCAACTCCTGAAGAATCTCTCATGTTGAAGTAGACTGCCCAGAGGACTCTAGGTTTCTCCAGTTCTTCATTTTCAGTCTCTGAAAAGGAAAAGGAGTGTTTGCAGTGATCAGCGTTGTTGTGTGGTAAGCTGAAGATGTCATCTAGCATACTGCAAGTCAAATTTTCACCACAGAATTACTGTAATAAAGTATTTTTGTTCTTTAAAAAGCCAATTATTTAACTTTCCATCCTTTTCTGAGATTCTCCTTCATCCTGCTTCCCCCCTCCTTTCCCACCACAGCTATGCCAACTCTACCCCACTCTGTACCCCCTACACCACGGCAGGAGCAGTTATCACTACAAGCACCCTGCCAAGGAGCTTGCTGTGAACTGAACACCTCTCCACATTATCTCCTGCACTGTGGATAAACTCCAGACTGAGCAAGTCCTCCCCAGGCCCTGCCAGCCATTGCATTCCCCGTGCACAGAGATTCTGACCTGCCATTTCTTCCCCTCTCATTTCACAGTTTATCTTTGTACGTAGAACCTCTAAGCTGGGGAGGTGCTGCTAAATGAAAATAACTGACTCATTTGTATTTGTCTTCTCTTACTGAGGATTGCACTGTGCTGCAATACTCAGCATGAATACAAATTTATCACAAACTCAACTTGCTCATAACCTGTCCCTTCCTGCAGTACTCTGCACATTCCTATAATCCCTCTGCACACAGGCAGAAAAACCTCTGCGAAGATGAAGGTCACTTTTGAACAGTGCAGAGTGCAATGGAGGAATAAACAACACAGATTCTGAGCTAATAGATACTATTTGTTTGGAATATTTGCTGTCCCCTTTCTTGGATTTTACCTCCTCTAAAATAAATGAAGCTTGTAAAAGACCTTGTGAGATTTACTTCTTTCCAAGGAAGAAACTTCTCGATAACAACAGCATTCAAAACAGTATTTTAAAGCAGTTGCATTACAAAAAAAGAGATAAATCCATGCTAGTCCTTCAGTATCTTTTTATAACTGTCAAATAGTTAAAAAAAAATAGATGCTACCCATATTGAACAGTTTGAAATATAAATTAAATTCATCAGCCTGTGAAAGTCTGAGCCTTAATACAGGGCAAGATGCTCTTTAATATATTTAAAAGTTCACATTGCTCATAAAAGTTACTTCTTCCTCATTTAGGCAGGAAAATGAATGGAGTCCTCTTCTCCAGGTGACTTTGCCTCTTTGACCTGCCATGGCCCAGTGCTCACTTTATCTGGTGATTCATTTTCAATAACTCCAACAGTATTTGTTCTGACATTTTAATTAAAATACGACCACTACCTCATCCTGATGATAAAAAGGCCTATGTGTCAGGGAAAACGGGCTTTTCAGTGCCTCAGTGCACCTGAGGACCCCTATGATCACAGAGTTTCTACAGAAGAATTTCAGTCAGCTTCTAAACAATCTATCATTTCGAAACTGGATCACTTGAAACATTAAGATTAATGCTACCCCTCCCCAAATGATTAGAAGACACTAAGCTGATCTTCTCTTCACCAAGTCTTTGAAACACATGGCACTGTCTTGAAAATTGAAGATAGAAGTTAAATTTTAAAAATTGAAAATTAGCAGGCTTTAAATTAACAAATACACTAAATGAGGAATGTCTGCAACTCTCCAGTCTAATGAAGTTTTCTATTTACAAACTCAAGTTGTTTTCTACATATCACAAGCAAACCAATTATGAATATTATAAAGTACATGTTAGTAACTTGCATTAGTAAAACACATGTTAGTAACTTGCATTTATACCAACAAAACCACTGTCACTGAGAGTGAGCATTGTTTTCTCACAGAACTGTGATTTACTACCTTGCAGCATGGGCACAGTGAATTTAAAATGCTTTTGCCAGGGTTAGAGCACAGCAGCATCTCCCATATGCACTCTGCCTACTCTGCGAGCATCTACCACAAACAGAATTAAATCAAGAGCTCAGGATTAAATTTCAAAAACTTGTGTGGAATTAACCCAAATATTTCAGGAACAATTCCCTTCTAGGCAGCAACTGCTTCATCAACAGCTGCTTTCCTCTGGGGTGTGGAATTGTCCATCTCAAAGCCAAAGTTCATAAAAGAGTAGCTGGCAAGGTTTCCTTGAATGTAGGGCCAAGCAGTTCATTACTGGAAATCTATCTTTGTGATAACAACACAGAACAACTTTGTGCTTCCACTGCTTACAGCAGAACCCAGAGAATTTCAATTAAAACAGCAAACAAGGAAACACTTGAAGACAAGAGGCTGAGCAACAGCCTGAAAGCAAGAGGAGGCAAAAGCAACCCAAGCAGCTTCCAGCACTGAGCACACCTGGCGGCTGGAGCAGAAAGGCAGATCACTGACTTTTGGGGTTTGGTAACTTTTGTAAGGGATACCCAGCTGGTAGAAATCACTGAGAACAGGACAGTGTGAGAAAATGAGCTTCAAAAATATTTCATTTCACTACCGCACCTTTCCAGGATGCGCTGAACAGCAAATGCATTTCATGGCAAAAACAAAGCGTGAAAATTAAAAAGGTCCCATGCACTTACAGTCATGTCCTTGGATACTGAAGTTAAACCACAGCTGAAGAAGTCAGTAACAGACACTTTGGTAAATTATATTTAGGCAAAACTGTATCTTCATGCCTTGTTTACTTATTTTTACCTTGTTCTGTATTTAGGTTGAACAACTTCTGTACAACAGGCTCTAAATCTTCCCTTGCAGTTTTAGTTGATGGACAGGTTAAATGGACTAAATCTGCGAAGAGAGAACACAAACTAATCACAATCACAGATTTATAAATAACATTTACAGTTTTTATACGGCACAGCATGCTTTTAGAAATCACGGTTCTTCATACAAATGACTTCCTTTAAGGCAGGGAAGCGCTGTATTATGGACATAGTGTACGTACAGCACACAGAGAAATTCTCTGGAAACAGCTCAGCATTCTCTCGAAGGTACTTCTGCAAGGTATGTTACAACGTATGCAATCCCTGGTACAACATTTTGTTCATCCATCTTCTTAGATGGGAGAAACTATTGCCAAACTATTCCTTTATTTGTTGTGTTTTGCAAACTCCTGCAGTTGCTGCCTCCTCAGGCAATCCCTTGATGCAGCTCCTGACCTCCTCTGTTCGCTGGCCTCTGCTCAGAGCCAGAACCAGCTGCTTTACCCCACCTGACTTTCCAGCCATTCATTCTCGTATTTAAAAGCCTCATCTTAAAGCTTTTCATAAAACCACCTTAATGGACTCATTTGCTACTGGAACTTCTCACCAGAGGAGTTATCTACCAGAGAATCACGAAGAAATTGAATGTAACTTTGTACAGCGTTTAAATTGATTGGTTTTTCCCTCATTACTGTAAATTTCTGATCCATTCTCAGCAATGCAGAGCTCTGGTATTATTTTAAATCCAGATGACATTTTTCTCTGTTCTCTCTGAAGTCTGGCTGTGTTTGTTGTCATTATTTTTCACTACATCACACAGATCCTGACCCTGGTTCCATGAGGAACAGAAATTTAACCCTTCATGCTCCTTTACTTACAGGTTGCCCACAGAGAGATTCTATTAAAAAATTAATATTCATTTTTTATTCAACCCAAACCAAACTTTCTGTCTGAAGGAGTACGTACTAAAATAAGAAAAAGGGTGGTGATAATCAAAGTCTCCCCCTAACCTTAACTAGATGTTTCCAATCCCAAACACTGTAATATAATCTATTCTTTCCTCAAAAACCCCAGCTATAAATCACTAAAGTTCACGTAATTTACTTTCTATAAAATCTTTTTTATTATCTTTAAGGTTATGGTTATGAGTCACAGTCATCAGTATATATTTTGATTATATTTGATTTACTCAGGTATAACTGCATTAGTTACAGTGGTTGCCAACATTTGTCTTCAAGTAATTCTCCCAGCAAGAAGAACGATGAGTTCAGTTCCTGATTTCATCATTACAGTCTCCATTTTTAGGGCAAGTGAAGGAGTTTGGTTCCACTCAAGTGGCAATACAGATGATGTGCCTGTCGCTTGTGCAGTGTGATCAAAGAGTAGATGTATTTGTATACTTATCTTAAATAATTGTTCCAAGGAGAAATCAGTCAGGTTAAAACCCATTTACAGATAATGATGTAAAAGTTTTTAAAAAAATTATGAAATATGTCCCATAACTGAACTCAGCTATGCCTAATATAGGACTTTATTATTTCAATATATGAAGACAAATGTCATTAAGGAAGGCAGTTACTTCTCTTCTGAAATGAAAGGAATTTATGGAGAAAAGTAAATAATAGAAACCTTAATATTTCAGCACCATAAAAATTCTCCTGAAACTAATACTTTAGATCGATGGAACATCAATCCTTCATTAGTTTCATGTCCTGCTATGTATATTTTGCAAACCCTTAATAAAAAGAAATCAGCTGTTTAAATGATAAATATTAACAATATGCTTTATAGCATGAAGTTTTTAATTAATTATAGGCTTATTTTTTTTACTATCATTTTAGTAAGAAATGTAACTTTGAATGACTTAATCATTTGATTCACTATTCTTTCATATGCAAAGAACTTGCTTCAAGCCTATTTAACAGCAAAATAAATTGGTTATTATTATAGTTACTTATCTCTTGGTAAAAAGAATTAGGTAAGGTAACCTTTAATTCTATTCTAATAAATACCCCAAATGAACATTTTATTGCTCATTTATTTCAAGTTCACATGAAATACCAACAACAGAATCCTTTCAGAAGATAAAAAGCTCTGAAATACAGTGTATTTCAGGTATTCCCATTTAATAGTTCACCTAAGGGAGCCCATTTGAAAAAAAAACCAAACAAATGACAAATTACCAGTAAGACTCATGTTCTTTGGAATTTTTTTTTTTAATCTCCTGAAGAAGGATTTATTCCTGTGTAAGTGAAAAAGAATCAATGAAGCTCCACGATCCCAGGAAGCCAGTGCTCCCTGTGTTCTGTGCAGCAGAGGAACAACTCACAGAGAGATTCTTAATTCTGTTTCGGAGCTGACAGAGCCAAAGGGGAAAATCTTTACTCACATGTGCCCTTCATGCACGTCATGGTGGAGGAGCACAGCTCAATGACACAAACTGCGGCTTTTCCCTGTTCCAGGGGAGGCACTGTCAGAATGGAAACCTGGGGAGCAGAAAGCAGAGGCTCCTGGAGGATGTGGCAACCAGCACAATCCTCACTAAAAGTGACAAGGAACTGCAGACAATTCCACAGTTCGGTTTTCTGGTTTATTAGCACAGAAGAAACACAACACTGACTGATATCCTCTAAAATTAAGGGCTGCAAAGACTGGCAAAGCAGATACAAAGAAGGACCTGAAAGTGCGAAATGAGAACTTCATCAGCAAAAAGGAACGTTTTAAAAAACTAAAGGAACTTTGAACAAAGTTTAGACAAGATAAATAATTAACAGAATAGTAAGGGTAACAGTTTATTAAAAAGCAAGCAAAATTAAAATTAAAGACAGCAGCTTAGAAACTCTATTAATTAGAGTGTGAGCCAAAGAGGAAAAACCCAGCCACGGAACTAAACAAGATTTGTAGTAGTTTTATAGAGACTAAAACCAATTAAACAATTACCAGTACAGGGAGCTGACTAGAGATCTTGATTCAAGCAGAAACCAAACCATGCATTAATTCCTACCAACAACTAAATTAACAGATGCAATACACAAAGAGGCAAGAGATACAGAATTGTGTATACCTGCTGCTCTGAGTCTGTGTTCAGTACAGACTGGTCTGTAATCAGCACTGCCCTGGAGATCTGCCTACAATTAAAGAAAAGAATTATGTAATAATAATTACAAAATGTAAAAAAAATGTAATTATGCAAGATGAAAAGAGAAAGGTAAAAAAATAGCAATTTAGAATCACAGTTTTGGTACTAGCAGGGCTATTTCAGTATATAACCTTTATTATTACAATTCTTAGTGGTGTATTTTGCCTGTTGCTGAAGCAGAAACACACCTGGAACATCAGTGGAGTATTTTCAATGACCAAGAGAGGTGATGAGTAAATGAGTGAGCACAGCTGGATAAAGCAGCCTCCTTCTGTTGTTTCAAAGGTTCTTTTGCCCATTTGATCAAGATTAGCAGCAGCACGTTAAGGACCCTTGGGATGAAGGGGAAATGCACCAGGGTGGAGTTCATCACTTGCAGTTTCTGCTCCTGCAGTGCCCAGGGTTATCTCTGCACTGCCCTCGCTGCCTCAGCTTTGCTGAAACCTCATCTGCAGACAGGGGCAGCGCATGGCCAGTGCTTTGGGCAACAACAATCAAATCACAGAAAACAATGAAATTCAGTACTCTTCCAAAGCTGAACAAATTTAAAGCAAGGACAGCAACTGCCACCTTCACCTTCAAAACACATTTTAGCAATTATGAAATTCCTAACACGTTTAGAGCTCTTGGATTTTTTATATGGAAAAAGGGAATATGATTTCAATGACAACTGAAGAAAACCTGAATACAGAAAGTACACAGCACATCCTCCAGTTTATAGAAGAGCAATACTTTGCACAGAACTGAACTGTACTGCAAAAATAAAGGAATGGACAAAAGGCTCCACAGGTTAACTTGCAGGGTACTTTATAAATCGTTATTTAAAGAAATTGACTGAGTTTTCTGTTTTACCACATACCTGTAACACACACTTGTGCATGTGCTCTCTGAGAGGTAACTATCTTCCACAATAAAATATTTGGCACTTATTCTTTGTCCAAAATGATCCACAATAGCTTTGCACCTGTTTAAAAAAACCCCGAATGACAGTAAGAAATTTTTATATTTGTGAATTGATTTTGGACTTAAACCAGTGAATTTCCTCACAGATGTGCATGCACAGGGAAACATCCAAAGGAACACAAGATGCCTGAGAGAGATCACGTACAGATTTACGTGTGTTTTATCATAGTGCAGCATTATCTGAGGAATATCTGACATGCAAGTTATACCTTAGGAATGATCAACATTTCTATTACTTAAAGCTATTTGTCAGCTTCTGTGATTGAAATGTTCTATAAACCCAAACCTAAGTAAGTCACAATCGGGTGCCAGCAGCTCTGGTAAACCACTTGCTCCTAGAGCCTGAGATGAAAATTGAAAAAGGGTGCACAGACAATCCTCATCCATAAAAGTAAGAGGTTTATGACTATTAAACGTGTTTTTGTAACACTGACTTCTAATGCTGACCTCATCTGGCTCCTACATATATTCCTGTATTCAAATTCAACAGGTACCTTGACAACAGCACAAGCACTGCTCACACAGAACATTCTTCACTTGCAAATTCTACCCAACATGTGTTTCACTTGTAACTTTAACAAGTTTTTCCTAACTGTTAACCCCAGTGATTTCATTCTCGAGCTCTCATTTGAATACTGCAAATAAACAAGGAAATCGAGCTGCTGCAGCTCACTTCTAATTATAACCTTTCTTATTGTTGATGAAACAATTTCCCTGCCACCCCCCAAACATTAGGGGAGGGGAAAGGTTGATTAAATGTCATGTTGCATCACTCAAAGCCAGCAAAAGCAACGACACATTTTATTTTCCCGCTAAGTGTTGTTTCCTCTCCTTTGTTCAGGAATAGCAGCAGGTCATACGTGTGATAAGATTTTAAACTGAGAGAGAGAGAGTGCTTTTAATTTCAGTCCCACTTTACTTCAAAGGGTGATGCTGAGAAAATTTCTTTCAAGTAGAGCTTCCAAATGCAGCAAACACTTCTGCACTGACATTATCAGGTCTCTGTCATCTGATCTGTGTTGCGACAATGAATCACAGCGAACCCTCCATTGACCTTCTTTCAATGTGTCTGGATAAAAGGATGAAAATTAGAATCCATCTCCTTGCAGTGCCACGAGTTATAAATGTACTTTATAGGGCTCATTATCCAAACTAATGGACTAAGGGCGACATCCTTGAAATGGACTCAGCAGCACTGACAAAGCCAGGCTGCAGTATTTCAGCAGATATGTAAATTACTGGGTGTTTGCTCTATCTTTTTATCAGAGATGTATAAATGTCCATTTATCACATCTCCTCCATTTTCAGACAGAATTATGTGATTGGAAACATATGTAAAGTGTGATCAGCGTAAAATGCTTACCATTACAATGAAAATTTTTCATATGTACCCAAAAAATTGACACACAATAAACATAGAGAAAAATAACAAAATTATCACTCATTCACTGTGCTTTTTTCCTCAACCTCAGAAATATGATGTGGTTTTTATTTTTTAACAGAGCATCAGAGTTCTACCAAGAACACAGGATGTTCTGCAAACTTTATAAAACAGCAAATCTGGTACAATACATAAAAATCAGGTATTTACAAGTGCATTACTAACAGGGATGTCTAAAAGTTTCTGGTTTTTCACCCTGTCTTCCCTGAATCTTATTTTCATAAACTATAAAAAGGCCCATAGAAAAATGATAAAAATAATTGTAGAGCAGGGGATGAAATCTACTGTTCTCTGTATATACAGGCATGGGTAGGAAAACGTGAAAAAGTGATGTTGGCCACATCTAGAAAAAAGTTGGAATAAACTTGGTAATATTTAGGGTCTTTAATTAAACTCTAATCTGACAGTTTTAGAAAGAAATCAAGGCTATAGATAGAACTATGTATTTTCCTTACACATACTAAACCAGAAATATTAAAAATAGAGAAAAAACCCACTGCCTTAAGGCATGGAGGAAGCCTGGAAGGCTGTGGAAGGTGCTATAAACTGGTAATGACTCCTGCAAAATGCATTTCTGCAGTGGTGAGTGTGAGCCATTTGTAACCAGGGCAAGCTGCCTCTGCAAGCTCAGAGCCAGCTGAACTGACAACCAGATATGAATTTGCCTCTTACCAATTACTATTAATGGTCTGTTGACTCAAAAGCTCAGTAACTCATAAATAGCCTCATTAACAACTTGATAGCTGATTTTTATTAGGCAGAACACTGAAGCCCGAAGTCAAGGGGAAACACAAGCTGGTGCAGGGAGGGAATACACAGTGAGGAAGGAGATAGCACCATGAGAGAAACAGAAGGTAAAGGAAATGGTGATCTTGGATGAGTTGTGCTTCTTCATATTCACCATCAGGCAGTGCCATTATGAAAAGCTCACTGGTTTTGGAGTAATGGAAGTCTGGTGAAGTCTTTTAAAAGTGTTCCAATAATGGTGCTCCTCAAAAATCTATCACTTTAAAATGGCACAAGTGAACTGCAAAAGCAGCCTAAAAGCCTAAAAAAAAGACACTTGACACCTCTGCTGAACGCTGAGGAACTTAAATTCAAAACATAAAAACAGGTTAATGGAAAAGCAGCACTTCAGCTTTTCTGGAGCACATACAACCTTATAAAGAAAACATTCATTTCAAATGTCTTCAGAACGCGCAAAAGAAGCTGGAAACTGGGGCAAGGAGTACCACTGAGCAGTTAAGATCTGCACAGAGTGGGGTTTGGAAGTTGCTACCAACCAGAAGCTTTGTCCCCCTGCAAGAGCAATTTAACTCTTCAAACATTACTGGAATATAAAGCTTCCTACAGTAACAGTTCAAATATTAGTGTTAAACGCTGGAGTTTCTGAAAGGGGCATGGTTCAATGGGCATGTGAATCATGCATTTGGAACAACACACATTACCACATTTACATCTCAAAGTCTACAACTGTGCAGTGAACTCCAGAATCTTCAGGAACGGGCAGAAAGAGAAAATCTGGTGTTTACACAATTTCAGGGAAACAGCTACTACTTGACCATGTCGTGACAAATGCAGCTAGAAGGACTGTGCTCAGGGAATCAAATGTGCAGAGCAGCTGGGAAGTAAACACACCACCCCCATCACTTAACTATTCATTTTCCTAATACATTCTTACTACATAATTTCGAAATTAATTTTCTAAATTTTCTATGAAACATATTGAACTTATCAATTATAGAAACTAAGCTGCAAACAGACTCCTTAAGGGAGCCAAAGTCTGCAGTTAGACTAATAAATGATAAAATGTGCGTTAACAGAAATATGACAATTTACAGAGGTGTGAAAAATGCTACTATGGAAAAAACTCTGGGTTTATTTTTCTTAGCTCAACTTTAAACCTGCCTACAGGCCTAATATTGTTGTAAAAGAATTCATTCTGGAATAAGAGGGCAGCACAGTTTATGACAACAATCTACCTAAAAACTCATTAAAGTCTTTTCTCTTGGAGTGACATGCATTATCAGCAAAGATTAATCTGATGAGTCTTTAGGTGAGCTCCATTTTTAAAAATGCAATAACAGAGGGCTTTGTTGTCATCTGATGAAAATCAATTAGAGTAGGTAAGGCCACAAGGAAAACTAACATCACTCATCACCAGCCCCCCGGCAGCTGAAATGATTTGTCTTCCAAGCTTGGGTGATCAGGAGCTGTAGTAATATCACAGGGAAATTAATTTAGTTTCTATATTCTAGACCCACTTTCCTTGTTCTGGAGGACCTATACACAAATTACTTTTAATCAAGGTTGATGTGTTATTAATACCAAGGAGGATCTCTGAAGAATCATTTTTTTTTAAATTGACTTCACACATTTTTCACCTGTGTTTTGTGTATAAACAGGAGGTTCCCATGGCACCCTTACCGTCCTGAGGCCGTGTCCAGCAGCAGGCCGCGCACGGCGTGACGGAGGCAGTAGATCCCCCCAAACACAGCACACAGCCTGCAACAGAGCCAACACAAAGGTTACTGCAGCACAACTGACATCGATGGCAGTGGGCAGCAAGGCAGAGCACTGAGCTGCTGGTAACGCTGATTGACTGGCACCATGGGCCCCAACACAACACAGGTGTGGAGCTGCTGGAGTCCAGAGGAGGCCACTGAGCTGTCACAGGGTTAGAGCCAGGCTGGGAGAGCTGGGGGTGCTCACGTGGAGAAGGGAAGGCTCCAGGGAGAGCTCAGAGCCCCTGCCAGGGTCTAAGGGGGCTCCAGGAGAGCTGGAGAGGGACTGGGGACAAGGGATGGAGGGACAGGGCAGGACAATGCAGAATGGCCTTCAACTGAAGGAGGGTAGGATTAGATGGGATATTGGGAAGGAATCCTTGGCTGTGAGGGCGGCGAGGCCCTGGCACAGGTGCCCAGAGCAGCTGGGGCTGCCCCTGGATCCCTGGAAGTGCCCAAGGCCAGGCTGGACAGGGCTTGGAGCAGCCTGGGACAGTGGAAGGTGTCCCTGCCATAGCAGGGGGTGGGATGGGATGGGCTTTAAGGTCCCTTCCAACCCAAACCATTCTGGGTTTCTGTGATTTTGAAATGAAAGCATTTTGGTATCTCTTCACAGAAGATGAACTTGAACACTTTCACTTTGCAAATCTGACTTCCAAAAATGGCATGAATATTGTCACTGTAATGTCAGATGGCACAGTCCAAAGGCAGTCAGTCCCACAATCCCTTCTGCACACAGCACTGGCACAGCCCAGCCGAGGCTGCAGTGTCACCAAGCCCGTCTCTGCAGTCCTGGGGTGGCAGCCCAAGGAGCTGGCAGCAGCACCATGGAGCACACTGGAATCTCCAGCTCCCTACAAACACCCGTGCTACTCAGGGACAACCAGGAGATACATCCCATGAATCCCAGCCCTGGTTGTCTGGATATTGTTGAGGGTGATACAAAGGTTAAACATCCACAGGAGAATTCTTGGAGAGCCCTGAGCTACAGGTTTGTCACCTCTAATGCTGCAATCCATGGCCTCCTGCCTGACAAAGAAGGTATCAGGAGCTTTCAAACCAACTCAGAGGGGTTCGTTTCATGTCCTGCATATAAGAATAGCACTGTTAACTTAAGTAGAACTGGGATTCCTTAGTTAAAAACATGAATTATAGTTTTCCTTTGACTTCCAACCATAGCCAGGGGGTTTTGATATATGCACTTTATTTTTCTAGTGTGTTTTGAAAGAACTTTACTGCTTGGCTGCACAAAAATGTGAATTACTTCTTTCCAAGAGTAACCTGCTATCCAGGGGAGGAGGGCACGACCTCTTTGCATAGCAGGCCAGCAGAAAACTTCTCTTTTTAAATGAAAATGGAAAGGAATTTTGATTGTGTTGCTAAACAATCACAAACAGCCAAAACACCTATTAAAACAGCCTAGCATGAAAAATTACACAATTAGGAAGAAATGGCCAAAATTATTTAAATACAAAAACTGAAATATTAAACTAAATGGCACCTCAATAATTCATGACAAAGTAAAATCATTGTGCTGGCATTACTTTCATACAATGGGCTATTCAAGATGATTTGACTGCACTTGAAGTACAAGGCAACTCTTTGATACCATTAACCCTAAATGACAGACATTTAAACTGGTATTACTCTAATTAACTGGCGACTGCCTCCACCAATAATTCAAGTTTTGCTGAAAGATAGCAACAACACTGTACTTGGCTTCAACTTTGCCCTGGTGACATCAAATCATATTACAGCGAAATTAACAGTTGTGAAAATTTTTGGCCTGGTAGTCCTCCATCATACACAGCCTTTAAATGCCATTTCAGTCCCCATCAAGGCAGAAATCAGCAGCTGCAATTTTTAATACAGCTGTGAAACAATAGGACATATTAAAAGCTGTGGTTTTGACAGCATATTCGCAGTGATTTATGAGTTTGTATATAATTTGATTATTCTATTAATTTTACTGATTACTGATTCAGCTAATACAGTGAAGGTCACTTACAAAATAAATCTTCATTACATTTCACAGAAAGTAACTGCCTCCAACTAGTTGTTTTCTTTAATTAAACACTAATGTAACAAGAGAGAAAATAGGCTTCAGGGTTGCTGCATCTGTTGATACAAGAGGAGTTTACTGCTTTGATGTAATGCTCTGTGATATTAATTGAACAAAAATAGAATGTCTCTCCATTTGACATCTCGATTCCCAACACAGAGATACCACAAACACACTCAAATTACAGACCTAGCCTTAGCTCACTCTGAAACTACATAAAAGGATTTTAAAACTGTATCACATAGTTTTATACTAAAAACTAGTTTTTATTTCTAGCATGTATTTTGTCTTCTACCTTCTAAAATACATGTCCTGATTAATTACAAATATTGATTATTTCTAACTGTACATTTTTTCTACAGTAAAAACTACTTGCTTCTCTCCTTAAAGCTGAAAACTGCATGTAGAGCATTGCAAGCTTTGGAGAAAGATCAAAGAAAAACATGGCAAGTGCTGAAATAATGAATTGTCCTCTTTCAATTTATTTTTACACACAGAGCAAGCTGTGACCTGGTTCTTATGTGAAATTCTGTGTTTCCTGAAAGGCCCCTAGAACATCAGCCTTTCCACCAATGTTGTTGTGTTCTTAAAACATTAACAGGTAGAGTACAGACAAATCAAATCAATAAAATGGCTACAGCTATAAAAATTGGAGGTCAATCTTCCCAACACAGAGTTCCCATACCAAAGTCAAAACTCAGTGTGTGCATCTACCTTGATAACAACAAAAAATCCCCCACAAAAAATAGCACCAGAAAACCTAACGAAGAAAATAACCAATGTCATCCCAAACTGTCCTGGCATTTGGGGAGCTATGGAAAGGAAAATATGTGACATAAATGCTTAAGGAAACAGATGAAGAGTCAAATATTTTGACTTTTTCCTGCAGGCTGTGTTCATTATTCCTGTGAAATTCAAAAAGGTCCTGTAAGATTAGAGAGTCAGCCTATGTTCTAAATCCAATTAGCAACGTGACAATCCTAAACCAGTCACCAAGCCCCGGCACAGTTATCCATCAGCACTCTGTTAACTCCCAAAGAGTATTTTGTGCCTGCAGTACTCCCATGCTCAGACGATTGCTTTCCTCAGATCTCCCCTTCTGTCCTAACGTGGGAAACCAGACCGTGACTGGGAAATGCTGCAGGAGGAGCTGCAATGGCAGAGCGGCCCATCTGCACTCCAGGGTGGCAGAGGGGAGAATAAGGATGGGGGCTCATTTCAGCTCCAGCAAACTCTTCTCATGGAGAAAGACCCAGCAGGCAGGGATGGTCACAGCTCGGGGAAAAACCACCTATTTTAGATTTGTTTTCTTGAACACAACTGCTTTTTCCAGCAGAAGCGAGGTCTCATTTGGCTAGTTGTTGTTTGTTTTCTTTTAAACAAACAGTTTGGGATTTAGCCTTCATAAATAAAGCATTTAGAAAGAATAATAAATCAACCTAACAAGTTATTTACAAGAAAATCTCAGAAGTAAAAACTGTGATTTTAGCAAACAGTTACAAATCACAAAGAATTAGGAAAATTTATCTGGTTAAGGGTACAGTCATAAAAAAAAAAACCTCATGAAACTATTAAGAACTTGTTGAAACAAAAAAGAGCATTAATGAACTCTCTTTGAGAATTAATTTATTGTATTTCCAGAAACTGCAAATTATATCCAGACACTGTTAAAATATAATGACTGATATGATAAAATGGGAGGCTAATGTCAACAAAAATGTCAACAAAAATGCAAAATTTGAGTGAAGAATTTGAGACTAAGTCTAAATTAAGCTGTTTCAGAGCCATGAAGTTTTGTAAAGACTGAGCATCCATAATCACAATATAGATGTGTTTTTAAAAATTAACCACATTACCAACCTAATTATTTCAAGGATATTGCAATTAACACTACTTCTTAGTGAATCAAGGTTAAAAATCATTCTCTGGGCTTCTACACTCAAGAAACAGATGATTTCTATGAAAGTTAGGTCATAATCCATCAGGCAACATAGTCAAGTGGCCTGGAAATTCTGGGGAGCATTGTGGGAATTGTAAGAAATTACCACAGAGCTGGAGAGGGGAAAGAAGGGGAAAAGGAAGTTAAGAATCCAGTTGTGTCTGTGCTGCTGAGATGGCAGGGAAGAGCAAAGGCACTGCCAGGGCTCCTCTCTGGGGCAGCTGAAGGATGGGACCTGCCCGGCTCTGAGCTCGCTGGAGAAGCAGCTGCTCCTCGCCCAAGGTCACCCAGCTGCAATTACACAACAGCTCTGCCCTCCCAGAGAAGCTTGGGAGATCAGGGCTGCAGGGCAAGGCACAAAACCCAGGCACTAGGAACCAGTCACTAAGCATTAGCTCATCTATAAAACCCAGTTATGTGTTCTCTGCCTCCAGAAAAGACACAAAAATTCCAGTTCTCTTAACCCTCAACGAATTTCAAGGGCTATTTTACTAATTCTGTCATGTTTTGGAAGCCACCTTTCCCTGTCTTCTGATTTAATGAAAAAGGACTCTGCTAAATGCAATTTGCCTTCCCATCTCAGATTTGCCCCAATAATAAACAATCATGTCATTTCCACAGGTCTCCTGCTAATGCTGCAACATATTCATGTGTCTGAGTCATAACTCTCAGGAAGACCTTGTAAGGCAGAATCTGCACATCCCCACACAAGCAGGGAGGAATTTACTTGCTAAGGGACTGTTAAGAGGCAATACCAAGTGATGTATTAAGATACATTTCCCTCCTGTTATCACCGTTATCCTAATTATTCAACCCTGAAAAAGCATCTCACAATAGCATTTGTATTTCGTGCGTTTAGGTTCCAAATATGTTTTTAAAATGAACCGAGATGATCCAGAATGAGAGCAGGACAATGTAAGTCTAACCCCTCAATACCATTTTGTGACTGAAAACTTTTCCATGCCTAGTTAGGGATGTGAAATCAATACACTTTGACAACATCCACATGATTCAGAGCATCCTATGTGATATATTCTAAAGGCCGAAGGCCTTCACGAGGTATAAACTCCTGCAGAACACAGTTTGTAGTCAGAAACAAGGAGCAGAAAAGCTCTCATATTTGTAAGTAATTTTTTAAACAAAGAATTGACAAACACTGAGGAGATAAAAATCTAAAACGGGAAGGTACTTTCCAAGTTTCATCCACTTAATGCATTTCACAACAAAGGTTATTTCCAAATTAAAAGTCTTTTCCTGTCAAATTCTGAGAAATAATGTGGGCAAGGACACAAAAGCATTCCAGAGCTGTATTAACGACAAGGCTCACTGATCTGTGAATAACCTGAATAAAATGAAGATTATTGAGTTACTTTACCAATCTATCCATCCATCACTAGTGAACAGGTCTCAGAATGATGGATTATCTCACTTCCCTTATGTCTATCCCAAGAAAGAGTTTCCCCTTAGAGGGAAAAACAAACAACTGATCCTACAAACAATCCTGCTAACTCTGCTTGCCCATTTTGCATTCATCTGCCAACAAAGGGAGGAGAAATACATCAAGTTTGTCTTTAAAGGCCAAACTACATTTGAAGTTTTATTATTTCCCTGAAATGCAACTGAAAACAATTAAGAGCAAAGCAGCACTGCAGCTCCTTGTACTATTCAGTATTTTAGTACAACCCAGGGAATAGCGTCAAGTTGTCAGCAATTCCAATTTACATCTTCTGGTCCAAAGAAATGGACTAATTGTAAGTGATAAGAGAGAAATAAATATGAAAATTAGGTATTTTGAAATGGAGGACTGAACTTGTATCTCACATATCTCATCGTGTTTTTTAAATCACCGGTGATTGTTTCACACTTGCACAGAATTGCACACGTGCTAGGACTCAAATCTGTCACATCTGACTGTCACCAGGAATTAACATTGTTTGAATTTCTCATTAATATGCTAAATAATACAATTGACACACAGAAAAGTTCTGCATCTTGCTTACATGCAGGGACATGATACTCCTGTATAGATTTAGCTGAAAAAGACGGTGTACCCAATATTAAAAAAATTACTGCAGTCAGGTTTCCTGAAGTCCAGTCTTGGTTTCACACCACTAAAACCTTCCTAGAGATTGGAACAGGGACATAATCGGGAATTTTAAAGGACCTGAGACTATCCCAGAAGCTCTGATATTTGTAGCAGATAACAGTGCACATGTAAGGGTAAAACTGATTATTCATTTTTAAAAATATACAGGAACCCTCGGAATCAATCACACTATCCATCTTATTTCAGCCTGGCCTCTTAATCTTCCTGTAAATATGGGGACTGAAAGAGATGGAACTGTCTTAATAGGATCATTCCTCCATCACAAAATTACTGCTGTCACTGGCACTGGGACAAAAATTACAATTTCAGCCAGAATCTGCAGGAACTACTACAAAGGGTGACACTGCCCACCGAATACACAATGGAAGAGCTTAAAGTCTGTTTCTAGGAAATGCACATCATTAACCAACTACCCATAAAAGCCAGGGAATCACCAATTCCTCTGGCAAAGCAGCTGAGGACATTCCAGCACCTATTGCCACCCCCACATCTGTCAATTTTTGGATAACTCTTAACAAAGAAACAAGAGACACAATGTGTCACCCTTAGAACCTTTCTGAGATGACAGAGTGGGCAGCAACCAATTCCCTCTAAAACTTCACATGTGGAAAAAACACTGCTTCTCAAAAAATCATTTCCATTTGCACGTTCATATTCACGAGAGTCCAGAGAAAAGAATCTGAAACCAGAAGATTCTCTTCAGAATCTTCGAAGAGAAGCTTTGCCCGGTCTGCCCCAAATTCAGCATGTTCCCAAAGCAAGCACAGTATCAGATGTAAGGGCTTGTTTGGATTTTCCTCAAGAATGAGATATTACTACATCAACTTTTACTAAATATCAGACTCTTGCTACACCATTAGAAAGAACGAGGGAGAACAGTTTTGTACCAGGAAGGAACCAAAGGGAGCTGTTAAAGGCCAGTGAAGTTTTGCTGCTTGTCAGCTTGGGAGAGCAGGAGGCTTCCAATGACCTTCCTTGTTCCACGACTCCAATTTATGGAGACAGAAATCTCTCATCTGTACCTCAACATATTGGGATGTACATTACAGTGATATAAAAGTTTAATTTTCTCTCCTAAACCATCCCTGCTTAGACCAATAAAGAAGGAAGAGCGCTTTTGCTCACTCAAGTGTCGTCAGCAGTTATAAAAGGTTGTAGTGTTTATGCAGCATTCATTTGGGATGCAAGGATGTGACTTACAAATGTCTTTGACTCATTCCCATCAATATGCATGTGTGCCATTTATAACAGTAGCCTTGATGAGAACACACAGTGTAGCTGGCTGCAAGAAACGCTTAAGAGGTTTACATTAAAACAGAATATAGAACAGTGGTTAGAAATCACAGGCCAGGTGACACCTTCCTCTGATAAGCTGGTGATAAAAGCTGTAGGCTGTGATCTATAGGCTCTGGCGTTGCCTCTTTACTCCACAGCCTCAGCAGCGTTCTTTGGATGTGGCTCACTTTGAGCAAGACGCAATCCTGAGGGCAGAACACCTATAAAGATTGGGATTAATCACAAAAATTATTGTGATTGCCTCCTAAATTGTTCACGAAAATAAAAGTTTGTTTTTTTTTTTTAAGTTTTATATTAGAATGTTTCTAATACAAACCTTTAAAAAGTATAATTACTTCTTGGTTTCAGAGATTAATTTGCTTCAACTATTAAAATACCCTCTTTGTTCTAGGACTTCCACATTTTAGCAAAAACCCCCTAAAATGCAGCAATCAATGATCTTAAATAGAAAGATCAGGCATCTGAAGAACTCCTGTCATCACGGAATGATTTTCTGATAAGAATATTTATAATACTTCTAGACACCTCTATTGCTAACTCTTGAAATATACTGCAGATCAGAAAACTGCGTGTGCTGGTTATTAAATAAAAAAAATAAAGCCAAAGGGATTTTGATAATGCAAGAAAACTTACACGGATAAGAAGCTACAGTGGACAAAAGGCAAGTAAAATTCTAATTTTAATTAGTAAATTTACTTTTTTCCTGGGTATTTTGAAGCCAAAGAAGGTCAAACTGCCAAACTTGTACTACAACAATGGCTCAAAAACATTTTGATTTATTAATCTGCTGGTCACATACAGCTACCTGGCCTCACATGAAGTCCTATCAAGACACAAAGACATCCATAAAATCTGCAAACACAAGTTCTGCTGCATGACTGTAGCCAGAGTAGTTACCTAAAACAAATTCGTGTTCACAAACTGCCTGTCCAGCCACCTAATTATGTAGGTCTGCACTTTTAAAAATCACCATATAAATACAGTTTAAAGAAAAGACAAAAGGCTATTGACAAGAGATGGTACCAAATAACATTTCTATTGAATGAAGCACATTATTCCAGAATGTTTCTATCAACATATAACTGCATCCATCCTACAAAGAGCCAAGCAGGCTCAAGCTGCTAAGGCCATTCTTCTGGCAGTAATTTAAGTACTGCTCTAGAGAAGAGAAACAGAATCTATCACAAAGACAAGACAGGAAGAGAATGCCCAACCATGTGCTGTAAACCACGATTTCATAGTAGCACACATGTAAAAAGCAGAACTTGTCCAGCACCAAACAAAGCAGGTAAGACCCTGCACTGCTATTTAAAGGACTGAAGCACAAATATATCACTCAGACAAACTGGCCTCACCAGGCAAGGCTGCTTTTTTTTAAGCAGAGCTAATGTTTACTTCAGACCTCCAGGTTACCACATTAAACCCACAGCGAGCAGATGGAAAGGCTGCTTGCCAGCAAAAGCAGAGATGAAAAAAACCCCTCAGCCTTTTAAAAGGCAGTTGAACTGTTGGAAACAACTGAAATTAAAACCTCCCACCCTCTGCACACAGATCCTTTATGGTCCCCAAAAGCACCGAGCACCAGCTCCTCTGCCAGCACCACGGTTCCAGGGACACCTCCGGAGTCAGATAAGGACCGCGCTGTCACTGCCCACGGTACAAGGGGCTGAGGTGGATCTTGTTTCATCCTGGAATCAACTGGGGTTTTTTGTTTAAATTACTTTCTAAGGCTCAAGGAGTGGAGAACATGTGGCTGCTGTTTGAAATGTCAGAATGTAGAACTGGCTCAGTGAACCAGGGCTGCACAGGATCTTCTGTGCTGTTCAATTCATAGCTATTGGAACATTGTGGTCTAGAGAGAGCTACAAAATGATGCCAAGAGCATAATCCATGATTTCACATCAATTGCCCTGTTTGTGTAAGCCTGTGATGTAGAAAGGTGAAAGAAACAGGTTTTGTTTTAAATCTAATTGTGAACTGGACACATGGCACCATTTTCCTCTTTCAGAAAAATCCAGTTCATTATTAAATATCTACCTGTGAATGGCAGATGCGTTCTCAGCATTAACTAGTAACACAAATTGACAGCATGGATCTCCCTGCAACTTCAGGGAAGACTCAAATACAAACTTTTTCAACCTACCCAAATGCACAGTCTCCCTTTTGGACAGAAATCACTCTAAGTCTCCTCTATCAGATTTAAAAAGCTACATATGGGCTAAATTAAGGCTTTCTCATTTCCTAACACTTCTTAACTATCACAGGCAGCCACCATAGCCACCAGCTACTTCAAACTGCATTTGCAATACGACGAAAAATGTTGCAAAGTATTATCCTATTGAATGCTACCTCTTACATTACCAAGAGTTTTCTTTTGGGAAGTATGTCTGGCTAAGTGATGCTTACCTGCAGAAGCACTGTGGGATCTCTCCTTGCCCATACAGAGGGAACAAAAACGGGGTGTTGCCATAGCGGCCAAGGCACTGCAGGAATTTTTTTGTTGCCTGAAGACCTTCCAGAGTGCTGCTCTCGGTCTCTGAAACCATTGCAATGGAGTGAAGGATGAAGTGCTGCAAGCTGGGGGTCAACTTCCGTGTCTGCAGGAACTGAGCAAATGTCGTGTTCTGGTAGGCTGAGGGAAAAGCACATTGAGGCCCTGAACACATTGTAACACCTGCATTGTCTCCCTTGCTTATGTTTATTTCAATAAACAAAAGCAAGTGAGTTTTCCAGCAAACATCTTGCTGAAAATGGATCATCTGAGTCAATGAAAGTTAGAAAATTACTCCCACAAAATGAGTTTTCTCAGAAGACAGAAATACACCTCCATCAAAATATTTTAAAGTATCACAACCTCACTTTATGGGTCTCCAATGGCTTCACCTATTCTTTCTGTTGGACTTGATCTAACTCCATTTCCCAATCCTGAGAGAAAAGTGAGAAACTGTGGACAAAAATCCCCTGAAGTGCCCTGGGAGGCTGTTTCCTGTAAATTACCCAAAATACTACACCTGGCTGACACCCACTCCAGAACAGGACTGCTGGATCCACACTGACAGTGCCAGACTGGGTATTCATGCTCAGAGAAACCACTCACACAGCGTCACAATCCAAAGATGGGAAGGTGCAATATTTATTTCGATTTGATGACTTGCTGGCAACAAACAAATGTGGATGAGACAGAGAGCAGACAGGGATGAAGGGCTCTATCTTCCTTTAAAACAGTATTACTCCCGACACATTTGGAAATTCAAAGAAACACAAGTCCTCTAGGAGATGTTTGAAGCACGTTCTCATTGATGCATCTCTGAAGAACTGTAGTTACCTTCGTAACTAAAACATTTTCCCCAGGAAAAGACTTCATTTAAGCAATAGCATACTTCCCCCATACTATTCAGAAATCCGCTCTTAAGCTTATTTCAGTCCTGGATAAATTCCTAACTGATTCAGAAACACCTCCATCAGTGCAGAGACCAGTATTACTGAGCTATATGTTCTGTTCAAGATTCAACCACTGCTTTATTACAAATGTATCTCACTGCTCTTTGTACAGCCATGCAGAAAGTCATAAAATGACAGGAGGTTTTTTTGTTTTATCATTCTAAAAAAATTCTCAAGTTTTGCTCACTTCAAACTTCTTACATAATTCTGCATTTTACAGAAAAAAGCTTTAAAAAAATTCTTCACTCTCATGAACTCTCCCTTTTAAAAGAAGTCTGCCTTCCCACGAATGCAATGATCTCATCAAGAGCAATTTTAAATTTCTGAAGTTTTTACATTAGCCTAATCTGACTCAAAATAATCTCAATTACTTCTCAGGCTATTTTAAAATATAGGAACAAAATCTGTTTAACTGTCTCTGGAAGTAAAATAAATCTAATGTTATTTAGGCACATGAATCAATGGATTAATTTAAAATTGATGTGGCGTCTCCTTTTCTTACTTAATAAATTTTCTAAATACCACCTGTATCCTCCCTCTGAGCACCTCCATTTCTTCCAGCAACAGCAAACTGAGATCATCTGTAATCAATAAACCACTTCAGTCTAATGAGTTTTTCCCCCTTCAGGATTTTCTGGAGTTCATTACAGACTCTCCTTTCCTAATCTTCCCAGATCTTGATACTGACTATTTTTCTCTTGCATATGTTTAAAGTCATTTTCTCTAACGTTTGTACCTAATCTAACAGTCTTGTTCAAGTAATCAAATCAGTATCCCAACAACTACAGCTTTGAACACCGGATCCTCGCAGAAATGCTGCCTGGGCAAGCTCCTGCCAAGCTCCAAAAGCACTGATAGGCTTTGGTCTGCAACTTAGGTCAATGCTTGAGCTACTCCTCTTTCCTCACAATTTCTTTTTGACAGAGCTTTCTCTTTGCCTTTGTTCACTTTTAGACTCAAAGAACAGAGGACATCACTTCATTCCTTGCACTCTGAGGAGCACAAACCCAAAGCACCTTCCTCCTGTCAGGCTGATTTCCCTCTTTGACCTGATGCTCGTTATTCTTTGCACATTATAGCTCAAATCTATTCTGATTTCCTCTCATCTAAGTAAGCCAACAGTTGATAAAAGCACTTTGAACTTGCCCTCTGCAACTAAAGAGCATTAAATTACATTTACTTTCAAAGTTAAAAAACTCCGTTTTCTCAATTTCTGATTATGTGGTAACGTATTGTAAAGATTTACACAGTATCCAAAGAACAGAAAAAAAATTCAGATACATCACATTATTTTCAAAAATACCTGGGAGGGGGGAGGGAACACTTAAAAATGATAAAAAGCATTTTGCAACCTTGCTGTAATATATAATTTTGCTGTTAAAGAAAAATGTAAATAATAAATGATGTGGGAAGTAGAAGAGCAAGTGCTTATGTAGAAGAATTTAACACTGAAGTGAAAAGGTCACAAAAAGGTCAAAACATACTTTAAAAATTAATCCATAAAAATGAACCATGTGAAAACACAGGAGAGCTCTCAAAGCTGTGCCTCCCTGAAGGAACTGCTGGGCAGGGAGTGTGCCCTGTTCAATGAGACACTACCTTGGTATTCCTCAGGCTGCTGTTCATAGTCCAAACAAAACGTCAGAAATTTCATCAGCATTCTCTTCTCCACCATGGTGAGCTGTCTGCTGTTGAAGACATCTGCTCTAGAACAAGGCACCTGCAAAATATATTTTAATAATTTCAGATACTTTCCACACTCTGAATGTAAAGCATCAAGCAACAACAGTCTCATTACACAACAAATACTTTAAATTACTTTTTTCTATTATGGTTATTTTCTTACGTTATTTCTTTCCCTTATTTTCTATTATAACCATAATAAAAGTTACCAAATTTCCCCCATATTTTTAAATCCTTTTCAGCCTCTTCTCTTTTTTATTTCCCTTCAATTTCACTTGCATCTCTGGCTGCAAAGTTCATCAACAGAGTTTGTATAAACTGTGCCAGTATCTCCTGTTGCCATTATCACACTGACTTGTAAGTAGCACAGAGACAAATCAAGTCTATGTTACACTCTTAAAACCTAAAACCTGTGACTCTTTAAGAATTAACTGCCAATCAATCATGGCCTAAACATTTAGCCCGAGGTAAAGATTTATGTCAATATACCGGACAGCACAACCTTATTTTAGTTTGTTTTGATTTTTTTTAGTATTTCTATATAACACATACAAATACGTTTTCTTCCAGAAATCAAATTAAAATCGTAATTAAGGAAAACCACCAGCTTCTTGTTACAAAATTCTCACAAAACCAATTTCAAGCTTCCTGACTTGAAGAAGATGAGATTAAACACTTGGAACACGTTATTTTCTGATACCTGTTCTACTTTTCCTTCTCGGAAGGCGAGAACTCGCGTGGCGTTTTTGAACTCTGCGTATCTGCTGACGTTGGACTTAATGAGAAGGTCAATTAACAGGCCCCGGGAGTAAAGCAACTGCACAGGGAGAGAAAGGAAACGGTGGCTGAAGAGCATCAGTGAAGCAGCCAGCACTGTTTGTGTAAATCCTCACCAGCTGCTCCCTGAATCACCTGAACCCAGAGCTACCTCTTCCACAGGTGAATTCTGTGACTCCCCAGTCAAGGTTTAGTCATGTATGATTTAATCATCTTTCTGTAAGCTACAGAAGAGATAGAAATGTAACCATAAGCTGAAAATGTTTGTATTGAAAAGCCTCGTGGTCCTGAGGAACAGACTTCACAAGATCACAGCAATTTCCTTGGTAAAGGTTTCCTGGGACACCGAGGACACTACAAGGAAGCCAACGTTCCTGTGCCAGAGAAACCCCAGCACAAACTGCTGGCCTCACCCTGCTGACCGCTCTTGTGTCTGAATTTCTGGAATTTGCTGCAGTTAATACCGTGTCACACAGTGGGACAGCAAGAGTACAAAAAGAAGACACAATAATATTATCTGCTTAACCACTGCCCACTGACTGGTGTTCGTGATGTCACAGCAATGATGGTTGGAAGTGGGATCCACATTTGGAACACAAAATTTGCAATAATGCATTTTGTAGTGGCTTCACAAAGAATTGAATGAATTATTGAAGAGAGTTTCTTTGTCAGTTTCCAGAGGTTTGAAAAATCTTTTAGGCAGGAAAATCTTTTTAGGCTTTCAAGCATTCAGCTTTGAAAAAAGTTCCCTGTACTGCACAGGACGCATATTTTAAAAAAATAAAAATTCTGCATGCAAATTGCTTTTTCTTGTTTAAAAATGTAATTTTTTTAATGGTACTATTTAAAAGGAGAGATTTTGCAGGTATTACCTAAGTGCTAAATTTCATGAAATTTACTTTTATGGCGATATTTCTGAGCTCTGTTTTTTGAACTCCTTGGTTATAAAACACTTAAGGACCCATATTAAATAGCTCATGTTTGTTTTAGGAGTAACAATTCTTACTTCTCAAGAGTGCCTCTTCTGCCTTAAAGGTGCTGTCTCACCCTCCTCAACATGAAAGGTTTTAAAACAAATGTCAGCACTATAAACAAAGTAAATGTACGTACAGAAAAAGAGTCATTCGGTTCCTACCTTGGAAACTAAATCAATGTTAAACCTTCTGCCTTCTCTAACAATTTGGGAATAGGTGATTTTCTTTGGCTCTTGGGCAGCACTTTCGGAGGGTGCAGCTTCCGGTTCCGCAGCGGACTCGCCCGAGGCTGTGCTGGGAGAGGTTCCAGGGGCTGGTTCTGCCCCATCCCCTGGTGCTGCTGTCCCTGTGCCCAGGGCCTGCTCTGCCCCTGGGCTCTGCAGCTCTGCTCCAGGGATCTCTGCTGCTGGACTCTCCCTCTGAGATCCCACAGGAACCCCCTCTGCTGCTGGACTCTCCTTGTGCGATCCCCCAGAAAGCCCCTCGGCAGCAGGGGCTCCAAACACGGGCAGCTTTGGCAGTGCACCAGCTTCTTCAACACCTTCAGCTGAATCCTGACTGATTAAAAAACACAGAGGAGAAAAAGGGGGGGGG
>VZRN01000634.1:5110257-5148462 GCA_013397935.1 Dasyornis broadbenti | reverse complement strand
GGGGAAGTCTTTTTGAAGAGTCTTAAAAACTTGTTTGAAGCTTTGAGTCAGTGCCAGACCAGAAACCTCAAGCATTTCTAGGAGAAGCATTAGAATTTCTCTATCCTGCCCAAATCAGGTGTTGCACCCACTAACAAACTCTGGTTCTTTGGCTGCAAAGCTGTAATTCAAGAGGGCTATTTTTATTGAGAAGAAAACCCCCAACAAAAATTTGGGGTTTTACTTTACATGTATTCAAAAGATGGAAGGATCTCAAAATGAAAACAAAGGCCCTCGTGGAATACACAGCTACAGAAGCAACAAAAATGTAGGATTTTGAAATAAAAACAGTAGTTGGATTAGTTGTTCCCTATGGATTAAAACCCATGAAATTGAAATGCAAATATGCATTAAGGCCATTAAGGTGAGATATTGTGCTGAAGGAAACAGACAAACTTTCCACCAGACCACTTTGACCCAAAGCTTAAGCAGAGCTTTCAAATTCCTTTTTCAACTCTGCCCTTGCATTCTAATTAATTGTTTAGCAGCAATGTTGTTTTTAGCGAGTGCTCCAAATCCGTGCACGGGGGATGAAGGCAGCCAGTCACAGGAGGGACATTTCCACACAGCATTAGCCCTGCACAGTCCATTTCCTTTCCACAGCATTTCTTTAAAATTCCCCTTATAAAGCAGCCCTCCACTTTTAATTTCATGTGCTCGTTTTATGCTGAACTTCAATGACACTTACCTTAGAAACCAGGACTTTTGAACCTGGTTTAGTTTACACTACCAGCTGAGATGAATCAAATCAGTGTCATTGCAAGTGAAGGGAGTTCAGCAGTAATTCCAGACTATCTTTTTATCTTTATATCACAAGCCATTAATGTACTGCATAAACAATTTAATCTTGGCTGAAAACTAATGAACTATGATTTTAAAGGTGACCTGCAAACACAGGATGGTTAAAATTCCCAGAACAGCAAGGAATTACTCAGCATCCATACCAAAATGCTCCCTCTCACACACCTGCAGCCTCTCAGATGCAAGCAGGGGCAGGATTTCTGTTCAAAAAGGAAGAAAAACCTGGTATCCTTTAAAAATTGTTCCTCATTTATGAACTCCGGGAGCTCCCATGGACTCCTGAAAAGTTTGGAAGCAATCTCTCAGCTTGGGCACAGTCACCAGGAAGCACTTAACTCTTGACTGGGGTAAAATATTGCCCTGGGAAATACAGGAACTGCTACAAGGAAGCACTAATGAGAGAAGGCTGTTTCTGTACATTAATTATGTCTTTTTGCTTCATATTGCCAGCATTAAGCAACTATAAAATATCAAGGAAAGATAAGTACTTTGCCAAATGTTTTTTTTTAAAGTAATCTCTGCTACAAATAAAAATGGAAGTCAATTAAATTTTGGGGTTCAGTTTGGATTTTGGGACTTTTTTTAGGATTTTGGTACATGGTGTTTTTGAAAACTGCAAAAGCTCTTGCCATTAAAGCAATAACTAAGAATGGAGCTTTTATTTAACTCATCCTAAACCTTTTCCTAACACAAAATTTCAGAATAAAGTTTTCTACCTTCTCCCAATCTCAATGAACAGTTCATCTCATTTTAAACATACGTGATTATTACTTTCTTAAATCAAAATAAACTCGAATTCATAATACACTGTATTTCTTTGTATCTCTCTGAAAAGCAGTGTAACAGAAATATTTACATATTTTAAATCTCTATTCACTTCCCATTAAAGAATAGGTAAATCTCTATGATTTGCAGCTCCACACTTTTTATAATGAAAGCCTAAAAACTGTATATTATCTAAATTCATGACATCCTTCCTATAGAACCAAATATCCCTGAATAATGTAAGAACTGTCTATAAAATGACTCAAATTGAACTTCTGTACAGACAATTCTTCTCCTAATTCAGAAAGAAAATACTACATCTGCAGACAAATTGTTGTGTAAATTTAGAATATTATCTTCCACCATTCATCAATTAATGGTACTAACAAAGGAATATCTTAAAATGAATGTGTCTTATTAATGCCTTGTAACAGCAACCCCTTCAGATAGGTCAAATGAAAAATTGCCAACCAGCTGGTTAATTTATTCAGCACAGGTGTTCACTATTTATTTTTCAGCCATTTGCCTTTTTTCAATACAGCTTGTTGTAGACACAGTATTCTTTCCCTTTGATGGATGCACTTTGTTCTACGGCCATTCATTTCAGATTTGCACTGTGTATATTATACTGCTACCCAGCTGTTTATTCTTTCAAAATAAATGTTTAATGGTTACTTCATAGGAGTTACAAAAGTTAAGTAAAAACAACAGAATCTAGCCAGAACATGTAAATTGTCAGGAACACAGTAATTGACTCTCTAAGAAAGTTTGAAGTTCTTCTGGAAAACTTTTTCTTTGCCAGGTTTATTAATCTTATCATTCTTCCTTGGGGGACTGGGGTTTTTTTTAGTGATGACCAAGACAGAAAGCACTGTACTGAGCTAAGTTAAATGCTTAAAAGCATAATTTTACCCAAGTATAATCTCACTTCTAAGTCTGAAATCTCAGTGATAGGGGACTCATTTGGGAGCCAGCTATCAGTTGAAAATCATACACAAAGTTAAGAGACTATGAAACCTTTCCATCTGACTTAATCCTGGTTCTGAACAGTATTTATTATGACAATTACAATATTCAAGTGCTATTGCTTTAGAATAAGCCTTACATTTTAGCTGCAATTCACTCAAGCACCGTCCCTGTGCAGCACTGAACCTTGGAAGAGTCTCAGTCTGTGACCTTCAGATTGTGTGTGTGTAATTCACACCTTTTTTCCCCCCTACTTACGATGTTTATTAGAGACAGGAATATGTATTTCTATGCGAGTATGTGTCAGCACTTCATTTAGCTACCCTATGGTATTTCCTAGGGGATTCAAGGTTAAACTTACATAACTATCTCAAAGAACCTCTCAGGAATTCTGGAAAGTGTTCAGTTCAGTGCAAAATCCAGAAGATAAAAATAATAAATAAATACATAGTTCAGTTAAATTTATATTCAGTGGATTTACCTTCAGTAAGTTAAATTAATTGCATATAAAAAGGACAAAGGGCAAATATTGCTCTATCATTTTAGCAAAATTAAGTATTTCACGGTTACAGTACTGCTGTCCATTCGTGTTCCTGCTCTTTTGTATGTAGTTCATTTTACATGTATTTAGGAGTTTCATTTTTGAGAACAGCACCTTTTAGCCAAATCAAGAATGGAAAAATTTAATAGAGGGCAGTGCACAAGTGCCTACTACTACTACGTATAAACATTTCTATTTTCTACTCAGAAGTAAATCACCAGCTCACAAAGCTGGCCAACAAACTACACTGCATCCAGAGAGGGTCATTTAGGAAGGGATCCGGTTGTTTCAGAGAAGTGATTTCAACAAAGCACAAGGACATGAGGAACATGTCAGCAGCCAGGGTTACTTTTTGAGATAACGTGCACTATGGCAGCATGGTGAAACCCTCAAAACCAAAAGCACAGTGTGATCATTTACCTCTGCGCATGGAAAATCATTCATGTATTTCTACATTTCTACTTACTCGCCAAAACAGAAATCTTCTACATGCTGAATAGTTTTATCCTTGCTGCTAAGAGGAATAGCTTCTTCATTCTCAAGGATCAGTTTTCTCCAGTCTTCACATTCATCACTGAGATCTGTCTTTTGCTTACAAAGAACAAGTATAAAATTACATATTGTACCATGCAAGCTGTTCCTGAACTATAAATCGCTGTAGTCACAAATAATTTGTACCATCTAATAATACAAGAAAAAAAAATCTTAACTGTCCTAATGTTTTTTTCCTATTCATATTTTTTGAGTTGAAACAGAGCTGATTACTTCATTATAGCATGCCAACATTTGTACTACAGCATTGGCTCCAGTAATCTGAAATACAGTGTTAAATGAAATACAGGCTTTAGTAGAGAGTTGAATGTAACTTTGAGTACAATCTGCCAAAAGACAGGTTTGCCTCAGCCAGGTTAGCTCCGGATTTTGGGACAAAACTCTTTGAATGGAGACCACATGGAAAAACCTGGTGATCTGGGGTATTGTAATAATCTGTGCACACAGGAATGCTAAATCATCCAACAGAACCCATAGAATATGAAGCTCTGGCACTGAGCAAGTCCCCTGATTATGCCAGGAGGCAGCACAGTGTAAAGAACAGGCAAGAGACTGAGCTGAGAAACTTCCATCTTCTACGGCCCAACAGGCTCCGTGCATTTCCGTAAATAACAGAGCAGCCGTTTGCTAATCCAGCCCAAGTGCTCCATCTCCTAAATAAATATCCTCCCAGGAAGATTTCTAGTGGACTGTCATGAATTAGATAAACTTTGGTCATTGAAAAATACACTATCAGCATTCATCTTTTTGTCCTGGTTATGGGACATTTCAGTGGAAGGATCCAGCACCCATCTTTCTCCCTGTAAAGAATCAGCTGAATGCAAACGAGAAAAACAAATGGCTGAAACATCAGAGGGTGGGAAATAATCAAAGAGGAAATGGAAAAGACCAGATTACCACTTAGAGAAGGTACAGAACTGAAGCAATAGTGTAGTTGCTTCTCTTTAAGCGCAAGAAGCCAGAAGTGTGGCCGAGCACCAGACTGGTCTCAATCAGATGAACAAGCCAGGCACATCAGAGCCTCCGAGTGCCAGGCCAGATGGGTGAGTCTCAACCAGGAAAGCTGGGAACTACAAACCTCTTTGATCTGTCAAATTACCAAAGAGCAAGAGCAGGGTGGTAATTTGTCTTGTAATAAATCATGCAAACAACAGAGATTTAATGTTAAGGAGGCCTAAAAGAAGCAATTTGGGAAATTTTTACCTGATTTTCTTTAATCCAGGACAATAATCCTGAAAAACTAAAGCTGGCCCAGTTTCCACCGTAGTAGTTTCTCCTGTAAAGAAAAAACAAAAGAAAAACTTGTTGGACAGGTAGAACACAGTTTTTCCAGATTTAAAGAAAAAACAACCAAGTGTGATACATCCAAAACATTTTCCATGGCAAGATTTTTCAGGTGCAGAACAGATATAAATTAGTATTTTACAACTCTTAATGAAATGCAAAATTTCCGTTTTCCTCATTGTAAGCATCTCTGACCAAACTAACTATAGTCCAAGATCAAATTATTTGGAGGTAAATGGACAATATTGAGAAAAAACACTTGGGATGGTGAGAAGAAAAGGAAAATAGAGATAATACTGCTTCTTGGCCAAGACTGGCTCTCTTATCCATTATGTTAAATAACGGAAAGTGCAGTTTACTGTTTATCTACAGCTTACACAACATTACGCCTATTACAGACTGTGAAGATGCTCTGGCAAAATTCTTATTGAACTGCATGTACTGCAGGTGGAGCCAAAGGAACTGGTTTGTACTAAAGGATCATCCCTCCCTGAGCACTTCCTAGTTTCTATTTACCACCTTCTTGCCAGAAACAGATTATTTACTGGTTTTGAATCACAGAAAATTAGTAGTTCTGCTATTAATCAGAGAAAGTCTCTTCTCTCTCTTTAAAAAACTTCTCTACCAATATTTCTCTAAACATCAGCTGGATTAGTTGGCTTTTGTTGTCATGCATAGCACATCTTAAATACTTAACAACTCTGAGAAGAAAAATAATAGAGCAATTAGATTTTTTAAAATCACCAGTTCTTTCAAAATAAAAGTTATTTCAGGATTTAACTCTGTTTTCTGGCACTGTATGCTGGCACTTCAGAATCCTGAAAGATACCAAAAATACCCTCCTGAACAGATAGGTAATGCTATTGCATATACTAAAAAAATAAAATAAAATGTAGGGAGGGAGATAGGGTTTGCATTTTAAAGAATAATGTGAAGGCTGTTAAATCAATCTTATCATAACCTCCTCCACTTTTAAATTGTAGAGATCAGTGTGATAAAAGGGAAAAGCTAAATTCAGGTTAGATTCTCCTGACTAGATTTACGATGGGATGCTTTTGACAGGGCTTATCTGCACTGACAAAGACTTCATTAAGAGTGTCAGCCCCGCTCCAGCAGCAGAGGCTGATGCTCTGGACCACGGTGCTTACTTAGCATATGAAGGACAGATGTCTGCCCAGCAGTCCCTAATTGCTCCTGACTACAAACTGACCTAAAAAAGTCTTTCAGCTCCTGCAAGGCAGTAGTGAAGAACAGAAACAGGACATCTTCGGCAAAGACAACAAAATCCAGCAGTCACTGAATAAAGGTGGCTGCAACAACGGAATGTGGTGTTCCAGGCCCCAGACTGGGGGGACTGGGCCCACACCCTGTAATGACTGAGCAGCAGAGCTCCATCTGCAGATGGTTTCCAGCCAGGAATTCCCATCCTCTGTAAGATGGAGTTCATCTTGACTTCAGTGTGACTGACATGGGTGAGCTCCAAAAGTACTGCTGCTTGGTATCACACAGAACACACAGCAATGAGGATGAAATCTATAAAGTGCCCAATTCTATGAGATTTCAATCTGTAAAACAATCACTGACAGTTGCATGCAATGATAACCTCCAGCTTTGCTTTAGCTCTTAATGGTGCACGGTAATTTCTTCATGTTTTTTAAGATTCCACAGAATAAAAAGTTCAATATCCATGCATTATCTGTCAATTCTGGGATTTCCAAAAACCACGGCCTTGAAGATTTATTTTTACAGAAATGTGCTGCTCTGGCTGCAAGTTTCTTGAATATAGAATACAATATAAGGCTGTTAGAGCAAGCAGTGCCACTGATGACAGAAATCCCAGAAAACACCTGCCTAAAATCAGGAGTGGGTTTCTTGAATCTACACCAATACTAAGTCACGCACATTTCGACTATCTAAAGCTAGAACTTCAATGATATTTACACAGAAAGTTACAAAAGTTTATTTCTGAGCTGTCAGACATCTTTCATGTGAACATTCCTCTGTTCATCAGCTGAGTTTTCCTTTGAAATTATTTTTTTCACCCAGTGTTGAGGCAACCCAGTGTGTTCATCAAAGCACTCCACGATCCTGCTGTGGAGCTCCATCCATTGTGAGGAGATGGTACAGCCCTTCTCCAGGGCAAAATGAGCCTCAGCTGTCCCTCCTGCCCTCTGGTGTCTGCGCACCCTTCCCAAGCCACGTCATGCCACCTCAAATATTCATCTTCTCCTTAAGTAGCAAATTCCAGATTGTTTTTATCCTGGAATTTTAATTAGTCTCCCTGCACTACATGATGAATCTGGATTGCTTAATTTTCTCATCTGAAAACACTACAGAAAAAATTCAGACCAGACATGATTACTGACATAATGAGCAGAGTTTACAGCAGAAGTCTTGAAGAGGAATTCTGAGAAGAGCTGACTAATGGTTTTACAATTAGGACTCCTTTGTAACCAAATATTTTTTTGTAATTGCCCTGAAGATGAACTGAGGAATTCCTTAAAGTAATGGTCAAGATCAAAGCCTAATTAAAGCTAAAATATTGTCCCAAAATCTCAAGGCCAGAGCTCCCCTCTTCTCTGGCTGTATTAGCAACCTACCAAGACGGATATTCTCTCCCCTTCTTAGGGTTATAATTCAATTATCCCCTAACTAAGAACAGGAAGTATTTTGAAGGTGTAACAGCAGAGGCAGAATTTTTTTTTTCTACCAAGTTAGAGCACAGAGGTTTTCCTTCCCTACCATATATTATTTCCTAAATTATATTTTCTCAAAACTCCTACTGTGTTACCTGGGTTTCACCTAAATTACAGCACTGCTTCTTTTCCTTCACATTTTTCAAATCTCTAATCTACAGAACTGCTGAAGCCATTTTGCAAAGTTTTGGAAATGCAGCCAAAGTACAATTTTACCTCTGCTAAAAGGGTTGTCTCTTCTCCTGCATTAGCTTTTGGTTTTTTTCTTCAGTTACTAACACCGTTTTCGAAGTAATAGGCAAATTCCAATCCAGAACACTGAAATCACAAATTGTTTCTGACTGATTAACAATCTGAATCTGAACCAAGAGAATATCTAACGTGTTCTTTTGCAGACAGACTACAATTTGAGAAACTGGACACTTCTGAAAGCTGGAGATACGCAATTAAAACCTAAGTAAGAACAGAAAAAGCATTTGATGGCCTGTGCCTGTTCAGGAGCTGGCCCTTCCCAGGGCCATGTCACAACCACCAACCCCAGTGTAACACTCAGAGCTGGCGCTGGCTGGACAGAAGCTGCTGATGCCTCACAATTTCCCCCAAGAGCTGCCTCAATGTGTCTGTCCTGCATTTGATCTTCCAGAAAGAAGTCCTGACCCATCAGAGCAGCTGTCCTTTGCACAGGAAGTTACTGCCACATCGATTTTATGGACCCGAACACAAAATGACTTCTGTTTCAAACCCATAAAGTTTCATGTGCTACCTATTTGTACATAGGCAAATGTTTTGAAAGATTCTCATTCTGGCCCAGCGATTGTGTTTAGGTGCTTCCTGGCCTTCCGAGAGGAGAGGTTTAACCCAAACAGCTCCTGAGATGCTTCAGCCCAGCAAAAGGGTGGGTGATGGTGGCAGTCACTCGTGCTCCATCACATAATATCCTGGGATGTGAACATGACCAAAGGGAATTACCATGGACCAGCTGCGCCCATGTTTTACTCTCTAACACCTTTGCTGTGAGATTGTATCCTAAACCAAAATAAACAGAAGAAAGGATTTTTTCAAAAGAGCTCAAAAGATACCAGAATTAAGAAATTTTTGCCTAGTTTTTCTTATTGAAATTAAATAACTTCTTTATTTTTCTTGCAAGAAATTGACCCGCTTAGAGAAGCACCTTTTTTGCTCTCTGGCTGCTGTACTCCCACAGCTCTCTCACTTCACAGCGGTTAAAGATCCAAAAGAGGGCTGTACAACGACACAGGGTCTATTATAACATATATTTTACAAGTTGTGAAAAAAATTGAGAGAAACTGTCTAGCAGGAAGTGGAACAAACTACAAAAGTAGGGATCTTGGATTGCGGAGGTACAGGGAGAAAGCCCAGCACACTTTTGGATGCTCAAATAAAAGAATTTTGGACACGAGGAACACTCACGTGCTCTACGGGCAAAGTATAGTCAAAAAATAAGAAAGACAACAGGTGTCAAGAAGCAAGACATGCCCAGTTTGCTCTACTTCTCACAGCAGAGAAGTTAAACTTCTGCATCCTGACCCTCCTTTGCCTTTGAATTAAATTCTATGGGGAAAGATAAGCCAATGAGGAAGGATGCAGACAATAAAACTGCAGCCTACAAATGCTGTATTCCAGATGCTGAAAATCAAACACAAAATGTAGTTAAACATGCCTCACCCCTAACTGCCCCATCCTCAGTAACCAAACCAGTGCATAACTACAGAGATACAGAATTAAAAGAGGCAAAAAAGCAAAGGCCCAAAGGCAGAAACTTGAGCCAGTGGTTAGGAGAAAGTCCTTTGCATGGGCACAATTAGTACAGGAAGCATATTCACTTCAAGGAATCCACTTTTAGTCTCAATCTACCTTTCTCCAGCAACTTCAAGTGCAGCTTCAAGTTTAAACTAAGTGCCAATCTCCACATTTTAAATTGCAAATTACATTTCTAAATCATTTAACAAATATCCTTGAAATTTCACATGTCAACAGCTCATTAATATCTACAGTAAATGTAGCTCTCTGAGAAGAACCACAGATTTTACGTTTATTGAGACAGATAGCTGGCACAGAGAAATAGAGCTCCTTCAATTACTAGTTGGCAGAAGCTAACTTCAGTTTAAAATCAGTCTACAGCAATTTATGGCAACACTGCAGTGAAGTGACTATTTTGAATAAGATTAGCTACTGCTGATGGCAATGCTTGGACAGTGTCTATAAATCAAACTCAGAACTCAGTATTTTATAATAGGCCACTTCAAAACTATCTCCCATAATCACCTACGCAGTATATTATGATAAATGCAAACGTGGCTGGAGATTAAAAGTAATAAAATAAGGTACACAAGGTAATGAGAGCAAGTAAACTATAAACAAAGACCTTATGCACATGTATGTTTTCAATACCTTGTGCCTGACCTAACCTGGGCCTTTGTAGGGAACAACAGATTCATCAAAGTACCACATCTAACACAGGTATTTCAGTAACCCCAAATCTCGTTTCTTTATATTCTGAGAAAAATCTGAATTCATAATTCTGACCCTTAACAAAGACGACAACAGACATTGTTAAAAGGTATTCATTGTAATGATATTCATCATAGCTAAAAAGAGGCATGGATAACAGAAATCAAAGTTCCAGTGGCCAATATTATTACAGACTTTGATAGCTAATGAAAACAAAAATCTGAAGTAAATCAAGTCATTCTCACCAAAGAGAATAGGATAATTACTGTCAGGAATGAGAACAAAGAGCACTAAACCTGTAGCCATTCCTGCCTGTAGCAAAGAAGGAGCCATCACAGCATCCTTCACCACAGCACTGATGTTCCAAATTCCTGAGCTAGCTTCCAAAAACTGCCTGCTCTATTGATGGAAACAATATCCCCAAAATAAGGCAGAGACAGAAGCATAACATTACTTGGTGCCAGATGAAGAGGGAGAAGTCCTGCAGCCCACGCTGACAGAGACACAAAAACCTTCAAGTCACTTTAGCTCTTAGAAAGGGAAATTATCGGAGTAACTTACGAATCCACATGAAGAACTCTCTGGCCGCTTCTGGCACAAGCTGCTGCAATAATGGACTCAGGCAAACCTGAAATGACACGTGCCATTTTTAGAACTTAGCATGCTGTGATATATTAAAAATTGCAATAATGGTAGAACTTGGTCAGAAGCACGCAACCCAAACAAAAGAAATTTTACAGTGCAAGTCACTGAAAGTTTAGCAGTCTCATGCTACTAAAATAATGAACACTGTTTTATGCTCTTTAACATTTTGACCCTCTTGAACGCAACTTTTGTTTTTCTTTTTTTGATACCTGTATGGCACATTCTACTTGCAAACACTGCTGAGTCAAAGCTTGGCACCAACATCTCCTCTGCATACCCTGCCATCATAGCCAGACAGTACCTGCCAGCACAGTGAGACCCCAAGTTTAGTGGGATTCTCTGTCAGAATACCCCTGGTAATGAAGACAGGCATTACTTGAGGGTGTTTTTGTTTACTTCAAAGTGTCTGACATAAAGACTGTGATTGACCTTAGAGTGGCATCCCTATCAAAATCTCCCACATTATGCAATTACACTCTATCAAATCAGTATGTTTTCTCTGTATTTAGAAAAAACAAATAGCAAAAATGCTCACCAAAAGGCTAGTGATAACTCTACCAGCAATACATGCTTGGAATGGCCCAGGATCCCAAGTGGAGTTTAATAAATAGATGGGGCTGTTCTGTAAAGTCTGCTCCCACTCACCAGATTTCACATGCCCAGTCGGACTCCGGAGCAGGTTCAGAAGAGCAGGACAGCTCACCAGCTAAGGAGCTCTGCAGCACCCACTTCCCTGAAATCTCTTTTTAAATGATCTGTTGGCTGTTTAAGCAAGTAATTCAGGAACAGCAATTAAAATTCTGAGGGACTGGTATTAGGAGACACTTAGGCCATGTATTCAATGAAGTGATGAGATTAAAGAAAGTGAAAAGAATGTTTGGCTGATCTGATTTACAGCAGCACCAGAGGCAGCTGCACTGGTGCAACTGCAGAGACAAAACTGGAAGGGGTAAAAAGCAGCTGTGGAAGGGCACAAAGTACTCTGTCTCACTCCATGACAAACACCATCTCCCACAGAATTCCATACCTGTGCTGGCTATTCCTTAGAGGGAACAGTACCTTCACAAACAAATAAAACACAGCAATCTAGAAAACACCTCCTGGGAGCTGGATACACCAGACCACAGCTTCACAAACTCTTTAAATCAGCAAAGGCCAACACAATCATCAAAACAAAGATACGAAACTTCTGCCCTTATCTTCTGCCACTCCCGACTTCCGTCCAGAACAAATACATGGTCAGTTTTTGGGAGAGCAGTTCTATGGTGATGTCCAAAAGTACAAATATTTGTATCAATACATAGAAGGTTTAGACAGGCATAACAAATTTTCCAGGAAAATAGCTACACCTTCCCTGCAAATTTTCTGGTTTTAATGATTACTTTTTGGATGGATTAAACAAAGAAAATCCTCTTCTGAATTGATAAAGCAGAAAAACTGAGAACAGTTTTGCATTGCTGACCTTCCCCAGCAAGTGAAGGTTTAACACAGAATTAACCTCCAGGGACAGAAAGAGGGATGAACAGTTTCAGCAGCTCCTGGGACATTTGTTTCACAGCCTAGAAAGGCCAACAGTCTTTCAAGCTGAATTTTTGGAAGCAAGAAGTCAAAACACAGACCATTGTGACCAAGGACACAAGGAGAAAATACGAAAGTGCAGCACAGGCTTCAGGACTGACACGAGATGCTGGCTGCACAGTCATTATGTGAAAGCTCCACACTCAGCTGTCCCCCATTTATATATATGGTTCATTTCGCTCCCTCTATAAACTATCTGGAATAGAATCTACAACTACTCTTTGTTTGGAGTTTCTGAAAAAGCTTTTCTTTCCCTCATTGGGGCACAGAGAGTATTACTCTAGAAATGGAATTGAGAAACTTGTTTCTGCTTCCTTATTGATAAAAGCCACTGAGAAAGTGTTGTAAAACATCACCAGTGCTGCCTGGCTGACCTGGGCCGAGTTATAGCTACCAGGGCATAACTGATTGCTTTAAGCTTGATCCAATTGATACTGTGTTGGAGGTCTGTTCTTCCATTAACCTTGGATGAAATTGTTCCCTGAATTAGCTTCCTCGCTCTTGAAAGCTGGCATCAATTTTCTTCACCAACCCTGTGCTCCTAAGACACCGTGGCCCCCCACACACCCACTGGTAAGAGTGGGAACGTGGCTGGAAGGTGAGGCCTGCGCATCCCAGCTTTTGGAGAGGCTCCCAACAACCTCACGGAGCAGGACACCCTTTGCTCTTGGGTGACAATACCTCAGGAAACCCAAGACATAGGACTGTCCCATGGCACCAGTTCCTGAATTCTCTTCTCCAACAGCAACAAGGACACAATGAAAAGAGGCAGCTTTGTTAAATCTAAGTTACTCCTACATGTGACCTGCATTGCATGGCGGTTACTGAGCAAAAGCCTTTTCCAAGAAAGAAGGTTCTGGACAATTACAATACAGTTATAGACAGTCCTTCTCTGTCTAGGAAAAAACTAACTTGGAAAAGCCTGCTTACAGAAATGGCAATTTATGAAATGATAGCATGGAAAGCTGAACTGTCTACTACAGGATGCTCAGAGAGTTGTGCAAAATAGGTCCCCTTCAGATGATTCAGTAACAGAGAAATATGTGTTTTTAGAAACTGTTCCTACTTGTAAACAACTCTCTGTTCTGAACTTCGATTTGTCAAAAACTCTGAGATGGATTATATTCAGATTTTGAAGTGTGTTTGGACCCTTACTACAGGGCAGAGCAGACACTGGATTCTAAAGTTTCCCCTATGCCTAACGAGTCAATAAACCTGGATATCTCTGGGCCGTTTTACTCATGAAGGATCATTCTAACACTTGCTGCCACTCATCCCTCCTGGGGATCAGTCAGCTGGTGGTTTGGCCAGCTTAAAGGATTAAGGACATGTATCACTCCTGATGTTTAATGTCTTTGAGCAGACAGTTGAGTAACGACTTGGATCCAACGTAGATCATCATGAACAGCAAGATTTAAATGAGAATCTACATCTCCTCTTAGATTATTGTTAAAAAATTCTAAATCTGTATTATCAAACTCAGCAATCAAATTACTGAATCATGATTGGCCTCTAGCACAATTAATAATAACCAATATTTTCCAAGTAAGTTATTACACAGATCAGTTATTATGAAAGACAGCTCCCATTTTATTGTATCTGAAATATCTGAAAAGGGCTTCTGCAAAAGAACCCTTTCTCAAGGTTCCAAATCCAAACAATTTTTAGATTTGCAATGGTATTAGCAGGAAATAAGGAATGGCATGATCCAACCACAAGAAAGCAGCAACAGATCCAGAGTTCAGTGTGTTATACATAAACATCTGGCAGCATGAAAGGGATTTATGGGGAAGAATTAGGAATCCATACAATTCTTGTATCAATTTAACATGCTGACTCAGAAGTTCTTTGTATTTGAGGCAGAAACAATTTAGAAATAGCAGAAACAATTTAGAAATAGCAGAGCTTCTTACCAAGAAATATAAACATTTTCTGACTTCCCAGTCTTTTCATATCCCCCCCTTAGAATGCTTACATGTGAAATATTTGCATTATGTTAAATTCTCCTGCACCCCATTTCTCTTACCAGGAAAAACAAGGATAAAGAGTTTTCCTTCATGAAGGAGGACTGGTTACTACCAGTTGGAATCTCAGTCATCATTCCTTAAAGCCATTGCCTTTTTTCCCCACCTCAATTTATCAGATGCGGTATTAAATCAACTTCTCCGGCCTCTCAAGAAAACATTAATTTAAAATTTCAGTGAGGTAGGAAATTCCATCTGCACACAGATATAAAAATAAGTACAAAATTAGCAACTTTACTCCTTAGTGAGCTCTGGATTGCTAACATGCTCTCCCAGGTAGAACTTCATAGGTGGTACTTGGCACCATGCAGCAGGCAATGCACTCACTGCTGCACTGAACACCTTGCAAAGTCAAAGTGAGCCAACCCAGGAGTCTTTCTGGTGCTGGTGCAGGAACAACGCTGACTGCACCCATGGCCTCCTGTGTTCAGCTTCCTGTCGGAAAGAAATAAAATGGCAAGCAGGCTAAATTGCAACACTAATTAGGCTCCAATTAAACCAATGAACATGGCAGCACGGCCACTTCAGCACTCAGCGGAAACAGAGGTTTGTAGGACCAACTTTTGTGTACAAAGCACTGGGAACTGCTGAGAGAGACTCAAGAGCTGCCTCAGAAGGAGCTGCAGCACAGAGCGAGGGCTGCCAGCAGGCAGGCAGCACAAACAGCAGCTTCAGGACAGCCTTAGCAGCAAGGATGAGGTTTATCTGTACATTCCCCTCTGACAGCACTCACTCTCACTGCCACTGTCTGAGCACTGTCTCCAGCCCAGCCTTCTTGGACACAGAACAGGCAGATTCATCTCAATAAATCTTACAGAGGTGGCTGCTGCAAGCTGACCTTGAAGTCTGCATCTAGCTGTTTCCAGTAACCTCTCACCAAGATAAGCTCCATTACCTGAATTTTTGGAGCTCCCCTATGAAACAAAATCAGCCATACTCTCATTTTCAGGAATAGTGTTTTAGAAGTAAAAAAGAAATAGAGGAATTAGCTACACATTATTTAGTTACCAAAAAACCAATTCTATTTGTAGTTTCAATACAACAAAATTAAAATTTGAGATAACCGCTAAGGTGAAAAACATTTTTTCTTCAGTTTTAAAAGCCAATTAATTTCTAAAGTTTTACAAAATAACGGAAAGTTATAATTCACCTCTGTGTGATCAAAAATTAATTTTAGGCTTACACATTGTGTCTCCTGCTTAGCAGCTGTACTTGCTGCTCCAGTGCTGCACTGCCTCTTGCAGTGACTTGAAAAGGACGCAGTCACTGCTTCGAGCAATTTATAAACTGAACAGCTCCATACCTGGGGGAGCATCTTGGTTCCTGAGCTGTTCACTACAAACTCTTTCACAATCATCCAGCTGATAAGTTTTTACTGAATTACACAAGGTTCATCTTGAAAAGGATTAAATGTTTAATTTGCTTCACTCTATCTACTAACATCACAATCAGCTTTTTCATAATATAAAATGTTGAAGGGAAATGCATAAAAAATGTTGGAACATAGAGTATTTCAAAACAATCTTCTGAAGTCAGACAGTTGACCAGCTGCAGTAAATTTTGTTTTCATCTGAACTTCTAAGTAGAGAAGAGCAGCTGACTCTGGAGGAGCTCACTACCAAATGATCATGGAGTGTGTTTGGTGTTTTATTTTCACTCAACTCTTCTAATACTTTCACTTCCTTTTCTGCTGCCCCATGGGAAGACAGCTTGCTCTCCTTGCTCCTTACACATTTTTAAACATTCCACAAAATGGGATTTAGAAAGTTTCTCCTCCTGCCTTAGCAGTTCAGGTAATTCCCAGGTAGCAGCAGGGGCTGGCCCAGGGTGCTCTGGTGCAGCCTCAGCACACAAGAGCCGCAGAGAGGAGCTCCTGCAGGAGCACTGAACCCCCAGCTCTATGGCATTCTCCAGCGGTGGAGCCATGTTTCCTACTGGGATACACAAAGCTGCCGTTTCAACTCTTCCTCACGCAGACTGGAATTTCAAAGTACCTTGCTAAGCCTTTTTCTAAAGGAGTTTTTCACCTTCATATGCAGATGACCTACTCAGTATTTTTCACAGTAGGGTCACAGGAGTCCTACAGGCTGTGATTTTGTAAAATCAGCAATATAATCTGGAAAACCTGCAGAACACAAACAGGCTGAGAAGGACAACAAAGGGTTCACAGAACAATGCGTTTGCTCACAAGAGCAGCCAGGGACATTGCACAGTATCTGGGAAAGAAACCCATCTGAGCTACCACGGGGAGCCCAAACCTCCCAGAAGGCTACCATGGCACCTCTGCTACACCCAAAATCCAGACTGGAAGCCAGGCCAGAACACAACTCCTTAATTTCAGTCAGGTTAAAAAAATAAATCAGTAAAAAAGATAAAAGTACATTTACATTTGGAGAATACTGAAAAAATGAAAGGGGGACACACACAAAGGACAGCACTGTGAGTCAGTGTTCGTTTTGTTTGACGTTCACATGGACAGGCCATGACTTATCTACAAATGATTATAAAAATGTGGGTCTATTTCCTGCTTCTAGACATCAACATTACAAGTCAGTGCCACTGTGTTAGTCCACAATGACCACTGACGTCAAAAAATATCCATCTTCAGCTGCTTTTCCATCGAGCTTTCATCAACTCTAAATAGCTGCTGATATAAACTGAAGACTGTGCAGTTATATAAGGTAATGTAACCAAAATATCAGCCCAAAGGGTGTATTGGAAAACATTTTAGCACATTCTAAAAATATCCTGCAACAATCAAACCATTAGGAATTATTAATTTTTTTTAAATCAATCTTCAGTGTTAACTTTGAAGTTCACATCTGTAATATTCAGGTTAGTTTCTCAAGGTATATTTTAAAAATTGTGTTAGTATCTGGAAGTGATTTTTCCTAACACACTACACTTACATAAGATAAACATAAAGTACTTACACCACTCCCAGCATATCGAACAATAAATAATAGATTCTCCTGACAGGACTTTGATGACCTGGCAAAGCCCGAGTGCTTTCAGCCAAAATCATATGAAACCATAAATCACTCTTTATTTTATAGAATCTTTCAAAATGGATTCCTGCTTTCTACCTTGAAAGTCATTTCATGTGTTATTTATAACCACTGAAAACCAGAATGGAAAGAAAATTGCATAGAACCAGAATATTTACTGTGACTGCTTTTATAAAGAATAACTCCTTTTTAGAAAAAAATTAGAATTACTGGCAGACAAACTTTTGAATACAACACCTTTTAAAGAGGCATACCTTTTACAACTTTCCCAGCAGTTAATGCAGGTCTTGGGGAGTGCCAGAGACAAGAAGTCAAGACTGAATACAATCCAATTAACTGAAGAAATTCCAAGGTAAACACGACCCTGCACCTGCATCCACACCACTTTGCACAGCCACAAAGTTGCAAATCTTGGCACTTACAGGGTTTCTGCCCTAAACGCAACACTGCTGAATGTTTTGCCTATGAATTTTCCTATTTGACAAGAGCCTGAAGACAATAGCTCTGCCACTGATTCCCAGTTCTGAGTGTCACTCTCAAACAGACGCCCATTTTGGAATATTTGCCAAAGAACTTCCCATGGGCCCTCCTGCTATCACTGCACCACATTTAGTGCCTGCACTAATCTAAAAGTGACCCCACAAAAGCTTCTCAATAAGGAATTCCCTTAAGTGAACATGTCTAATGCCCACTTTGAATTCCTTGAGCAAGCACTTGTATCAACCCTCCAAACCCAAATCCTACAGGCTTTTAGACCAACAAAAACCACCATGGATCACTTCACAAAGAGCAGACCTTCCCAAATAGCAGACCTGCTCTGAGGACTGATGATCCTGCACAAGATCTGCTTTGGCCAAGAACCATCTAATAAACCCATTCCTGCCTGGTTAGTGGACAACTTGACCACAGCACCATGTTCAAAAAGCAGGAAAGCAGGGATAAGAGTGACTGTAGGAGACAGGGAGGAGAGAGTGACTTCAAGGCTGCAACAAAAGGGGAGCAGAGCAAAACAACAACATCACAACAGCTTTAATTGTCAATATTGTGCTGGCCATCAAAAACCTCAAGATATGCTCACCAGCTTGATATCATGAGATAATCTAGTTTTCTTTAGAACTATGGATGTAAATCCGTGACAGTAGTGAAACCGTAGCTGCTGCACCCACCAGGACCAGTATTTTTGTACCCACATCCATCTTGCTCTAAAACTTGCTCATGCAAGAAAATATCTAATCTAAGTTAAGAAAAAGGAGTTTCTTCAAAAAGAGAATTTCCTTTCCCCAAAGAGATATTGATGAATTAATTGAACTTAGATGTTACTTGAAGCACTGACGACTAAAGTTTAGCGTGAGGTTCCATTTGCACTGAGCTTAATACAGGCAAATAGTTAAACAAGGCTGAAATAAAAACAAATCCAAAGCTTACGTTACCTCTCAATCTAATTACTCAATGTAATATATGCACAACCTATAAAACAAGGAAAAGGCCACACATGCAGAAATTAATGCAATTACTACTATGCATTAAAAATACCATTAAACAGAGACATTCTTGTTATTACAGTACGACAATTAGATATTCATAGGTACACTCAGCACTGGTTACAGCATTAGAAACCAGAGAGTTGAAAACCAGGCTAAGATAATTCCTCAGGAGTCACTTCCCAAAGACAGGACACATGAAAGTTCTACTCTGAACAATATTCCGTACTGAGAAATGTAATACAGATTTAAAAACCCCCAGTCAGTCACCAGTGTTAATCACCACTCATGTATGTTCTTGGTAAAAAGGAATGTGAAGACAAAATAATTCCTGATGTGCAGAATCCTGAGAATCTTGGAATTAGTTATAGCAGTACTGTCTACAGGTGGGCAAAAAGGCATCCTTAAATACAATCACCCCTGCCAAATACAGCAATAATTCAGAGAAGTTAGCTCAGAGAACTTCCCTCCCGCACCATCAAAGCTCCAAGAGCACACCTCACTCCAAAGCAGGCAAGATTGGACCCGATGGCTGCACACGACCTGCTCTCTCTGGCACAGGCAGCTCCTGTTCCCTCAGTGGCTAGAATAGCTCAATAGCTTAACATTCATATCATTTTCATAACCCTCTGAATTTCTGCATTGCCTACACGAACACTATTTACCTCATGGCACTGAAGAATGTTCAATATCTCACCCTTAACAGTTTGATGCTTCAGCTTCCTTCTCACACACTCAAAATATTCTCAAACCTGAGCGCATATGAAAATGTCGGATTCATTACTTCATACCACTCCACAGAACAGGGTTAAGACACAGAAGGGATCTCCTAATTTGCTCAAGAACTTAAATTCTGCATTTTTAGCAGAGTTTTGGTCAACAACAGGGGCAGTATGGTTTTATAATCGCTCAAAAAATCCAGATATAAATCAGAAATCTTTTAAGGAATTACACATATACTATATGGGGATTGCTTTCTTTTGCTGATCACTGTTACCAGCAATTTCTTTAAGAAACTCATTCATTCTATTCCAAACTGCTAGAAATCTTAAATCCCACAGACACAGTTTGACAGATTAGTGAACTCCAAAACCAGAGTTACTAATTTCACACAGAAAACAATAACATTTACAAGTGTCTCCCCATCTGTGCTCCAACCAACACCCTGAGCTCTTTACAAAGGCAAACAAAATCTGACTGATGCATTTTAAGCCTAGAGCTCAACGCAGAACTTAAGGTGGGGGGCTTATCAGAAACAAGCTGAACCATGTCACTGTCACTGGCTTCTACAGACAGAAATCTATTTCAATACTTCAAGATGATTTTGATACACAAACAACAAGAATCTCTGTTCCGAAGGAGTATTTTAAAATTTCTCTTGTAGTTACATTGTGGTAAGTTACAGCGAGACATTCCAGGTCTCCATCATTATTCACCTGAACAGGATGAACTTCTACAGGATCAGACAAAGCAGAAAGAGTAGAATTAAGAGTCTGATGCGTGCAATCATTCATAGACAGAGAGATGTGCTTTAATGAGAAAGACTCAAAAAGTTTTATGTTATTTATAAGCAGGCATAGCGATTAGAAAAACGACTTTGAAGATTTAAAACTACTTCTATGGCAAGATATGACAAAAAATATATTATCAGCTTATCGCACATGTACTGCAAAGAGCCAGAAGTTCAGTTCTTCAGAGCCATTTTCCGTGCACAAACGCAAAGCTGACCAGCAGGATGGTATTTCGGGAATAAGGGCTGGCAAGGGAGGCACAGTCAGTCAGACCAGGCTTTCTGAGGCACCAAAGGAGCCGCTGATCTCTGGTGTGGGGGCAGGAGGTCTGTGGCCTGTCACAGGGCCGGGGTCCTGGCAAACCCCTCCCAGTGCCAGCTCCACACGGCGCTCCGCGACATCACCACTTCTACGCAAATGCGGCCATTTAAGTGTTAGCAGCAGCCCCACAGAGAGCTGCGAGTGCCCGGGACGGTGGGGTGGATGTCCCCGCCGATGTCACGGAGGTGCCCCCGCGAGTCCCTCAGCAGCCATTCGCACACGCTGCCCGCACTCCCCAGCCGCCGCTGCCGCCCCTCAGCCGGGGACCCGCGTCCTCCCGCCACCCCTTCGAGCTTCGGCCCCTGCCAGGGCCCGGCGCTGCCCCCGGTGCCCGTCCCGTCCCGCCCCGTACCGGTGCCCACCACCACCACATCGAACTCAGTGGGCAGGTTGTCCGCCATCTTGGGAGGCGCCGTCACGTGCGCGCCGCCGGCGGAAGGGGCGGCAGCGGCTGCGGGGCTTCCGGCGGCGCGCGGGAGGGGCGGCCCTGCACCGCGTCCGCGCCGCCTCGCCTGAGGGAGCGGAGCTCTCAGTGTGTGGAGATGGTTCTGGGGGCTGTCCTTGCTGTGTGCTCCGCGGCCTCACTGCCCCTCATCCCTTTGCTGTCTGGCTCACCCACAGAACGAGCCCTTACCTGCCATGCAGGAATGCCGCGGGATGCGAGATGCAGCAGGAAACAGACATACGTAAACAAGCAGCTACCTCCGTCAATAAGCTTCTTGAATACAGTTACCTGGCGCATTTCGCCTACTGAGCCAAACGCAAATCGCTTCAATGCAAGCATGCGTGGTTTTGTATGATTTACGGGTAGATTTGAGGAAGAAATTCTTTATTAAGAAGAAATTATTCCCTGGGAGGGTGGGGAGGCCCTGGCACACGTGCCCAGAGCAGCTGTGGCTGCCCCCGGATCCCTGGCAGTGCCCACGGCCAGGCTGGACAGGGCTTGGAGCAGCCTGGGACAGTGGGAGGTGTCCTTGCCGTGGCAGGGGTGGTACTGGATGAGCTTTAAGGTCCCTTCTAACACAATCTATCCTGTGGTTCTGTGAATTTCGCTGAAGTTTCTTGGAGGACCATTTCCTCAGAAAAAACAGATTTTACTTTTGTTATTTCCTTCCTCTGCATATTCACTGTTTTCAAAACACTTTCTGTTGTTTTTTCGATCTTGTTGCTCACTGCTCTTTATTAATATATCCAGGAAAATATTTCCATCATTATTTCAAAATTTCCCTTACCCCCAACTGCAATATTTTTTCCTTTAGCCACCACGTTGAACACAGATTTAAGAAGTAAAGTTATTAGTGTGTTAGTGTTAGTTCAAAAGTGTATCAGTCATTAATCTTGTCCTTTCTTGTTAATTAACAGCCATATTATTTGTTTGATTGTACTACGTTCTCTGCATGCAAAACCCTCTATTTTATTCAACTCATTAATTAACTCTTTCTTTCCCGCTGAAGTCCAAAGCCACACTTTAGTCTTACTCAGCCTCTTCTTTCAGCTTACAAAGAAAAGAAGGTGGAATCAGGAGTGAAATCCAGAATCTCCTGGTTCAGAGTAGCCCCTCCCATAACACCAGTCTGAGTGTCACAACAGCAGTGTAAGAGTGAAAACACAGATTTGGAAAAGCCAGATACAGCAATGTAGGCAAAATAATCCAGCACAGGACACCTGTGCCAAAGTAGACTGGAAATTTCTGGAAAGTTTTTATTTTGCATTTAATGGCTTATATGGCTTTAAACTAATCTCTTAATATTATTCATTGTGTATGATTATATTAAAGTCTTAGCACCTTAAATCAATACTAACAATAAACCAGCTAGCAGCCTGTTAACACCTTCTTACAAGCTCCTTGTTCACATAGCAAAAGAATAGCGAAAATAGTAAAAAGTGACTAATGGAAACCAGAGGCCACGTTCCCCCTGTGGTACTGCCAGACGTGCTAGAGCAGAGTGCAGCACAGAAAACAGTCTAGCAGGAAACACGCAAAAATGCTAGAGTGAAAAAGAGGGATTTAACCAGCAGCACTTGATTAGTGAGCTGATCAATATGTACAGAGGAAATCAGGAGTTATGAATTCAGATAGAAAAGGAGTAAGATCAAGTCTTATGTTCCTTATATTTATGTTTCCAACTGTCCCATTGAGATTTTGATTAAAACTTCCATTCTGCAGCTCCCATGCAATTCTGTGGATGGAGCTGTCATTTCTACTTTTTAACATATAAAACAAATACAGCTCCAGAATTCTCAGCATGCTGGATCATCCCTGACCTAAATGTCCTGTGCTGAGGAACAAAGCATCACTATATTGGTCAGATGAGATAAGACAAACTCCCCTTGCACATCCTTTTCCTACTGAGGGAAGGCACGCTCAGGGAAGTATAACATCATCATGAAACCCTTTTGTTACTGTTTAATATAATTCTAGGACTGCACTGGAGCAGAGCTATTTCCCTGTCAATGTCTTACTGTTTCTCAAGTGCTTAAGTATTTATCCCACCACAAAATGCTGTTGTTTGGTGCTGTGAGTTCCTGTTAGCTTCATTCATAAGATGCAATCAGTGCAATCCTATTTCGTGATGACAGTCATTATCCACTGGACCAGAAATCCTCCTTAGTACTATTTATTTGACAAAAACAATTATTTGGGATCTTTAACTGCATGGTTTGTCAGTGCCACACAACACCAGAATAGTTCTCTGTAGTTTGCAGTTTTAGTATCTGCAAATGTAGAAGTGAAATATGTAAGTATGAATAATTTTTATGAGAATTTCATGGACCTTGAGAAAATGTCTTGCCATGTTTTTCTCTTTAGCTATTTAATTGCAATGTCATATTAACAGAAAGCAGCATACCCAATTCTGCATGGATGAATAAGCACATTCAATAAAGAAGATTTAACAGAGTAAATCAAACACTGGATTAAACATTTTCTGCATAACAGACCACAAAATGGGCATTCATTTTACCAATAGATCCTCTACATTAGAAACAAATAGAAATGCACACCAACGTAATTAAACTGCACATCCTGTGCCCTGGTTACTGATTTTCTCTATATTTTGTTAAACTAGGTCTCATCAGTTAGAATTGCCAAAATGCATTCCAAAATGCATACTGAAAAACGAAATGTAATTCTTTTAAGCATTTGTATTAAATAAAATTTTCCCTATGAAGTAATTCAGAATCCTACATACTGCAGAGGATTTATACAGAATTTTTAGCAATAGCAGTTCAGAAAGACATATAAAGATCAGTCGTAAAATCCCACTTTTAGCATTTCTAAACACTTTTTCTGTGAGCAACTTTCCCAACTTTGATTTCAACCAAGACATCTCTCATAAATTTTACTTTATACCTTTTACTTGGGATTTTCACATGTTCATAGAACTACACTGTTACTTTAAAGTCTGTATAGTTAATATCTAACTCCATCAAAATGCTTTTCAGAAGTCCAGTAATCTGAGCAAAGCCTCATAAGCTCTGGAAGTGTTTTTATTTTCCCGGGTAGGAACACTGAAGCCCAAAAGAAAATCAGCAAGAATCAGCATTAGAATTATGGAGTTTCTAGTTATCTCAAAATCTAGTCTCCCACCATTTGATCAAATGTTTCTTCCTCCAAAAACAAACAGCAAATGCTTCATATTCACTATGATGAATTTTAATTTTTTGAGTTACGCAGTCTCTTTATCCTGCAGTGATTTCACGTGTGCGATCTCATTATTCATTCTATTATTCCCTCAGTGGATACCGAATTTAATTCTCCTTGAGTACCAGTTTGAGTAAGGATCAGCATCAGGATCGGGCCTATTAGCTGCTTGAAACATCCAGTGAATAACCTGATTTATCCCAGCTAAATGGCTCATTAGTTCAGGCAGCGAGGAGATGTTTGTGTGGTGCTGCGGTTCTGCGTGGTTCTCCTCTGGAGTTTGCAGTTGCACAAGTGGCGCCCACTCACGCATGCAGCACCCTGACTGCTCATTAACCACAGCAACAGCCTCGCCGCAGCCAGGCGTGTTTGGGAAAAAGTTATTTGTTTCCAGATTTATTCTAAACTCTCAGACAGCCTTTATTCCTACTTCCTCTTTTTTGCCGCTATCTAGTTTTTCTTCCTGCCGCAGCTTGCAGTGGTCAGTCCCAGCTGTGCCCATAAAACTTGTGTGTTATTAGGGGCGTTAGATCCTGAACTGCAAATTCCCAGTCAGATTTAGCCACTCACTTCCCATGGATGTTGTGAATATTCCTGTGATACAGGCCTTGGAAGATAAGTGACCTGAATATATTTTAAAACCTCTGAATAATTAACTCACATTCTCTACCTGAGGAGCACTGAAACTAATTTTGAAGTTGCCCTTTTGATTACTAAGATGTGTGTAAATTATGGGATTGCTTGGAGAGACTGGAAAGAGAATTACATGTCACTTGACTTCTGTAACCATGCAAGGCAAAGGGTCTATTTTTTCAGTCTTTAACTAATAGCATTCTGCAAAAATTCTGTAGGTCTCTCATGGCAGTCAAAATTATCTTGTACAAAATGAGCACAGTGGGGGAAAAATCTCATGATCATAGCTTTGATCAGGCTGCCCTGCCCAGTGTCACTGGCAGAGTACAGAAAGAAGCCCCACTACAGCTACATTAAGGATTACCCGATGAGTTTATGGGTTTCCTAAAACTTCACAGGTCCAGGAAGAAGGAGAAAGTCTTTGCAGCAGCCCCAAAATTCAGGTTGGTTCAAAATTCAGGATGCTACAAAGCAGAGTTTAATGCTTTCTGTCCTGGCAATTCCACTGTTTGTATAGTCCAGCATCAAAAAGTCCTGGTCAGTTATGATACTTCAGAAAGTGTCAGTCAACACCAGGAAAAAGAAACAGATTGGATAAATAAGACTGCTGTATAAAGGTGTGTAATAAAGCAAGATGCATTAAGATTACAATTTATTAAGATTTAAGGAAGATTAAGTAAAGATGGACAAGTGTGTGTAATGACATTCAGTTACTGCCTTATTTCATTTGCAATATTACTTGAAGCAGTTTTATTGCACGGTAAGGTTTTCAGACTTGTGTTCTCTGAGTTTAGGAAAACTGTACCTTTTCCAGCACATCTGGAGACTGTAGCTTATGTAAGAAATTAATCTCTTTTCTCTGGAAGTACTCCTGTTCTTTTATATAGTGCATTTCTTTTATTCATCTCTTTTGACTTGTTGCCAATTTATGAATACAGATCCTTCAGCCATTAGTGCATATTCCCACTTCATTACAGTCAGCACAAGTTTTACCATGCCAAGTTCAGCCTCCACATCTTGGTCTTTCTTTGATTAACAAACCATAATTAGAGTTGAAGGTGAAATGTGTATTGCCTTAAACAGGAGATAGGAGTAGTTATTTAATTTCAATTAATTTATATATGTGTATTTAAAAATGTGCCCATACAAATACTGAAGAAAACCAGGAATTCTTCTGGGAGATGGATGATACAGCATATGAAACAAAATAAGCCAGCCACAGAGTGGAAGTCTCGCATTTCCCTATTTGAGGAGAATGACAAGTGCAAGATTATTGAGTATTTTTTAAACAGCAGTGTTCTCCAGGCTTGAAAATCATAAATGGCACCTAGCTGAAATGAAAAGAGAGGATAAACCAAGTTCAGAAACTGCTAAAGGTCCCTCAGGAAACTCCCCATAAATATTATCATATAATTAAAAGGGTTTAAAGTCGTCCATAAAGTTAAGTGAATTGATGTGTCTTATATGCAGTATTTTTGCCTAGACTTCACCAGAGAAACCATAAACAAAAGACTATAAAGGCCTCAGCTGAAATGAGTTCTTGCCAGCTGGGATTCTTGCGAAGACACACGTGTCACCAAGGACTCCAACACCAAACTGGAGCCAAGAGACATCTGAAAGTTAGGAGTGAGTAACAGCCAGGGACTGCCTTCAGGTAAAGCAGGAAATCAGTGATAACACTGCTGAGAATCAAATTAATATAATTCCGTAGTTTGAAATTACGGAAGCAAGTGAATAAAAATGATAATGCAAACACTATTCCTGCTTTGAGAAAGTCTGTGTTGGAGGTTGATTTGCCTCAGTTCCAGTGCTGGGTCTTTCAGGGCTTCACGTGGAGCTCTGTGTAAGAGCAGAGATTTAGTTCAGGCTTTACTGCTGCAGTGGTGGAAATTTAACGTCATCTGAGGGTGCACACAGCCGGGAGGGGCTGCCATCATCTTAGAAACCAGGAGGGTGTGGAATCACCTCTTACCTTTAACAAGTCAATTTACTAAACCCATATACAGCAAAGGCCTCCTTATCGAGCATTTCCCTCCCAACATGACAGTTCAAGAAAGTTTTGTGTTTAAAATCCTGTGTTTAGGCTTTTAAAGCCAGAGAGTAGCAATAGTGGTGCACTGAAAATTTGAAGGCATTTGAAATGAGATTAATACTTAGCTTGCTCGCAGAAATGAGAATAAGTCTTGTTTTTCTTTCAAAAGTTGTGAACTGGTGCCAGACTATGTATGTGTGATGCTTTTGAGAATTCAGGATGGACACTGAGGATTTGACATCCATTTTTCATTAATCCAAATATAGTACACTCCATTTAAATGCTGCCTTTCCTTCTGGAGAAAAGAAGACATCCACATTGCACTTATTAAACTTTAATTAAACTATATGTCTAGGAAAAGAATGCTCCTACTGTAAACACTATGTGGGCCAGCTAAATTAAAGTATTTAGTGTTTGTATAAGATGGTGGCATTTTAGTCTGTTTACAGGGGGCAATGCAACTGAGCGTTGTAGCATATCTGCAACCTGAACTTCAACCCCACTGCCTTGAGAACAGGGTATTCTCCAGGTTGTGTGTCCTTAGAAGGATGATGTGTAAAATGAAAACAAGAAAAGGTCAGATCTTGCAGTCTGAATGAGAATTTTAGGTTTGAATGTGACAAATCATAATGCATAGTACTCATCAGGAAGTTTTTATTTGTTTAGTCTTAGCAGCATCTTTTTTCAGGGTAAGGTATTGGCTTGGTGGTGATGAGCCTTAGCAGATCACAGATCCGTGCAACACTCCCAGTACAGCCCTTTGAAAAGGTACTTTCTCCAGTAGCAGAGTGGTTATTGCTAGAGCTACAACCACCTCTCTCAGGCATTCTGCACCATGGAATCTGAGGGGAGCAAGGAGACTTTGAGCCATTATCCTTTCCTTCAGCTCTGTGCCTGCAATGACTCAGAACCCAGCAAGCAGAACTAATGGAAGCACAACGTTCCCTCCCCCTTTTGTACCTCCTTAGCACCCAAGGAGCAGCACTTCCTCCTCTGTTTGATGGAGTCAATAAAGGAGCAGGCTGCAGCTCCTCACCCTGGGAATATTAATTTTGTAGAAAGACCCTTATTTTGGCCCTTCCATTAAGGCAGAAGACACAGAATTTCCCCCCCACTTCAGAAGAATGCTGTGCTGTTGTCAATGTTGAGGCAGATTATTAGGAAGATTTGCAAGAATAACTACTTAAAATGGTCACATTCATTTTAAAGAAAAGAAATATAATTGGTATTTGCATAGAAGAAAATGGATGAATTTAAATTTTAGTTGATTATAATTATTGTCATCATAATCATCATCATTATCTTTGTATGTCTAAATGACTGATTCAAAGAAGAATTTTTAACACATTTCACATGTCAGTGCAATTCTTTTCTGTTTTGTGCTTTAGTGCTTGGGGTTTTTCATTTGCTTTTTTCAGTCTGAACTTTTCATGGAAGCTATTGTAATTTTCTTAAAAGGTGGAAAAATGTTTCAAAAGAAGTCAAATCTAGAAGTACTATATATGTCTTTTTTTTTTTTTTTTAATGGAATGTAATTAAATTGTACAGAAAAACAGGTACATAGATACTGTGGGATGGCACTTGGAAATGCTCCTAAGACAGAGATTGCAAATAGTGAGCTGCTACCTAAATCTGGCCTTTTGAGCCTGATAAGGGATGTTAAACAGGGATGGCTGCACACAAATTAGCAGGTGAACTAATTGAAGTGGTAGTGCTTCCAGATGAGGGGGTCATTCAAAAAGTCCATTAATAAACTGGAACTGTATGAAGACATTGAGCTCCTAAAGATTTTCAAAGTTACTAATAATTGTTTGTATTTCAGTACTACGGATACTGATCCAGCTGGGATTTAATTCTGTACTCCCTGGTAATGTTGCTACAGGAAAATGTGTGTATTCAACTAGTAAATCTATATTGTGTGAGTGTATCGGTATTGGCAGTTATGAACAGTTCAGATCCACAATATCTGTTGGTGAAAGCAGTTTCCTTTTTACTGAGTTTATATCACATCAAACCAGAGATGAGCAATCAAGACTACAAAGGCTGTATACTGTGCATAGCAAAATAAAAGTTTCATAATTCCCATTTCCCTGATGACTTTGAAATGACTATGAAAAGCATTTTGCAACAGAGGGATCATCATAGCTGGTGTGATAGCTGCAATTCCTGATACCTGGCATCTGTGAAAAACAGGGCTTGATCTTCCAGAACTTAACCTTTCGTGTTACTTCATTTTATTTTGTTCCTTTACTCTTCCATAAGGGCCAGTGAGCCAAGTGCTAAAATCCTGTTTCTGACCAGGGTTACTGTGACCTGTGGAAACAATTGCTCCCTGCAGTCTTGCAGATGGCAGTTTCCTGATAGGCTCTTTTCAGATGCCTTCCTGTGTGACAAGGAATTCCCTAAATAGGAATAGGGAAGATGGATTCTATTGAAGTCTTACCTGTCTTTGTTCAATTAAGTTATGGTGTCTTCTTTCCTATTTTCTTGGGAGAAATAGAAGCACGGTCATGCCACTACCCAGAAAGATACCTTCAAGAACTCGCTTGGAGCTGTGAGTACTCCCAGATCAGATGCCTCTGCCCAAGATATGGACTGAGAGAGAGCCTGTTGGAAGGATTTTCCTGAGTGGCTGCTGTTAGGCAGAGGAATTGTCAGGAGGACTGACAATTGATGAGTTGCAGCACAGCGATGTAAAACCCCTGGCCAAAAGACAGACTTTGAAGTTTCCTCACTGTGTCCCGTGAATTTGAATTTTTAACATGAATTTTGTATTGAAAAGGATTGCACTGAAAGATACTAGATTCAGGTAAGTTTCACTTAATGGAAAATATCAACAAACCCATGATCCCTGGCTAATTTCATGAACTGAACTAACAACGTGTTCAATCAGCATTCATTCTTAAAATAGCAAAGAAAATTGCTGTCTGAAGTTCTATCACTCTAAGCAAAACCATCTTTTTTATTTTCAACAGTTTTCTTCAACTCCATTACTTATATAAAATTAAACACTGTATAAAATTGAACTCACAGTTCAATTCTTTTATTTATAACTGTATTGTACATTTACATTTTAGGAAAAAAAATATTTACATTGCAAGGTCTCTATTAAACCTTGCTTTATTCTATATTCATAGACCTTGTGGGAAAAAATAGGGAAGATCTTTAATAGTATATTTTAAATAGTGTTATAATGGAATCAAATTGTACGACCTCCCTCTAGAAAAAGTTCTGAAGAAGTACTTTTGGTTTACAGTGTTCCTCAATGCAAAATACTGTAAAATTGACAATACTAATGAAACGTATCAGTCATGGTCTCTCAGGATACTAAGAGGTTTTAGCATTATAAATATGGGTAAGGAGAATTTTTAAAAACTCAAACTACAGGATGGTTATGCATTAAATAATTATGATCACAGGTGTTCCAGCCTGTACTTTCAATTCATAGACTGATCATCCTTATGCTTCCACGAGTCACTGGTAATTCCATCAGGATGTCAATGCAGTTAAAGCATATAAAGCCAGGTTTATGTAAGATTACACATTTCATTGTGGGTTATCAATGTGTATCACATCAACCTCGATGTGAAAGTAAGAAAGAGGAAAAAAAGGTAGATAAAGTCAGTAATGTTTCCTGAAGATGAAGAAAGACACTTTTTTTTATATGACTTTATCACTTTATCCAAAATCTCACAGAACATACTGAGAGAGATTAGTCAAGTTAAAAACAAAACCTGCTCTTAAATATTTGATTCTGATCTTGCTCTGAGTTCCTTTGACTGAAATTCAGAGAGACTCAATTCTGCAGTGGATTCAGCCTCACCAGGTTGGGCTTTGTGACAGGGGTAAAATAGCAGAATGACATCCTGGACTTCATCAACTGCCAACAGTATCCCAAATGAAAGTACTTCCCTATTTTTAAACGTGCATTCTAAGTGAAATGCTTCAAACCTTCTCAGGCACATGGTTTAGTGATCGAGGGGTCGAAATGGCATTTACCACCTCAACCAGTTCGAACCAATTCCATGGATTTTCACTCAGAGCTCCAGACTAATTTCAGTGAGAACTGGCAGCGTAGATTGATATTACTTTATGGATTTCAGAAGAAATGCAGTGTTTGAAAAGACAGTATCAAAAAATTGATGTACATTGCAAAATACCCATTGATCCCCATTTGTGTCAATAAGATTTCTATAATTTGAAGATAGTAAAACACTGAAATGTCTGGTAGTAATCAAGGTAAAGATACCACTCACTCCCATGGAAACAGAAGCAGGCCCAAATGATGAATGCTAAACTACTATCTATGTCATGAAATATTTAATATTTATTATTTCATTACCGGTTTAGATATTAAAAATCAAAATATCTATAGAATTTTAAAATACGTTAATTTCTTAATATTTACTCTCATGCTTGTAAGAGATCTGGACTCCTGGATGATGTAAATCAATTATCCCTGTGTGTGTGAAGTGCTGTAACAAGATCAATGAGACCTGAACACAAGGAGGCATCTTAGGATAACAGCTGCAGATGCACACATTCTGTGGTAAAAAACAAACAAATGAACACACACTGCTCACCCCGATGGTTCTCCCTCCCCCACAGAAAATCCCTGCCATTACCCTGCCCGACTGGAAATGCATAAAAGGAGAACCAAATAAGAGCAGGTAGCAGTCAGGATATCAGCACAGGCAAAGTACAATAAATGGTCACTCTCAGAGCCAAGGTAAAAGGAATGCTTTGCATTCGCGTTGGAAATTTATTTTAGATGGGACTTAATGGTCAGACTCTGCTTACAACCAAAAGCTGTACAGTTAATGGCTCTATGGAAAATGCAAGGACGGATCTTTAGTGCCTAAAATACGTATTGGTTTTAAAGATGAGCTCAAGATGATTACTTTCCCAATATTAATAATTCTGCCAATTGGATTTCCACAAAGTAGATTCAATAAACTACTGAAAAAATTTATTCAATAAATCAATTACACTTCCACTGAATCTGGATAGCTAAAAATTGTTTTCTCATTGATAAAATTCTGTTTATGAAAACCTATTTTCAAGGAAATGACTCCTAAGATTTTTATTGGAAAATGCTTTGCAGTTAAAACAGAAATGACAATTAATGGAAGGGCCACATGAACCTTATATGTATAAATAATAAAAAAATCCCACTATTTTTTTTTTGTTTGTTTGTTTGTTACTTGAAGTAGAATGTGGTGTCCATGTTTAAAAATACCAAAAAAATGTAAAGAAAATTAAATACCTTCTTATCCCACTAGATGGTGGTGCCTTCAGATTAGGGCTGAGATGCTGAAACAGACAGTGCAGAAAAACTTTTGCTTTCTTTAACTGACCTGCAAATGTGGAGAGTGAGAGATGAGGTCAATCTTGCTCCTCTGGGAATAGTAATGAGCGTTTGGGTATAATGACTTTCTGAATATATTGGAGTACATGGAATTGTGTCCACAGCGCTTTGCTATAAAGTGTGTTTTAACTTCAATACACATCTAATAGTATTAATTTTTCTTCCTGAAGATGAAAAGATGCAAACAATATTGAACCTTAATGATGATTGTATCTCGTGTAAAACAGCCTTGTTCCACTGAGGTCCTGGCTGTGCAATTTTGCTGCCCTCTCTCCTCAGTCAAAATCCAAGTTAGAGTGGGGGATCATTAGCAATAACTGCATCTTGTATTCATGTATTTCATTGGAACAAGCTTAAAAGAACCCCTCACATTTTTGTATAACAAACGTACTGCTGGCTTTCAGGAAAGGTATTTACACATCTGTTAGACAGAAAGCGATAGTGCCAAACATGGCAGGTCACATCTCTCCAGTGATAACACAGTGACATTTTGATGAATAGGAAAAGTAGATGGGACCTTGCTTGAGAGAGTATGTTTGTGCTTTAGTTATCTCAGGCTCTGTAGTAAATGGTCACATCCTTCATGCCTCATGTAAAGCTTGAGCTGTGAGCTTGGGGCAGGTTCTGTGAACTGCAGAACTTCTCTCAAGGGCTGTGTCTGTCGAGGGCTGTCCCAAGAGGAGGCCCCAAGTCACACTCAGTGCATGGAGGGAGCCTGGAGGTGCAGGCTCAGCCCGGGCTGGAGCGAAGTTAGAGCACGCATGGTGTTAAATGTGCAGCCTCTGCCAGTGAGCAGCCACCAGCCCTGCCCACACACGCCCTCCCAAGCCAGCCACGTTCCCTGTGCCCAGGGCAAGCCATGGGGACAAACTGCTGTGTGCACACGGTTGTTCCAGAGACCACCCTCCCAAATCTGTGCAAAGTAGTCAGTGATCAGTCAGAAGCAATTTATGAAACTTGCACTGGAAAGAATAAAATGTCTGAACTGTTTTCATTTTGCTTAAATGTCATGATGCCCATTGTTAGTATAAAAAATTTAAGATTAAAATGAAAAGCTGCTTCATGGATGAAGAACTCTAGTCAGGTGAGCTCTACCATTAGGCTTTCCATTTTTCTTTTTAAAGATGGGGTAATGGTACAGAAAAGTTAAGGATGACCGTGCGTGCCTTGGAAAGGACAGCATTAATCCAGAATCCCAGACTTCTTTTGTTGTCTGTGACTGTTGCTCAGTGGGTTTTACTCGTATTGCCCTGCTCCCAGGTGGTCACCCCATTTATAATACCCGGAGTCATTCAGAAACCGGCCCTCCTTCTGGCACATTTTATTTCATGCTTATTTGCTGGATGTTCCCTTCCATTTATTCTGTTTCTCTTATTCTACTCTTCCACTTTTGGATTCCCATGTTTGCGACATCTCCTCAGTTTCTTATTTCTGTTGCAAGTAACATGAGGAACAGCAGCACAGTGCTGAGATATGTCACATTAATATGACTTCCAAGAAAGATTACAGACCAGATACTTCCACGTAAGAATGTCACAGCCAAAAAAGACTTAATCTGAGACTTTTTAATGAACACTTAATTCCTTTGTATGTGCAGAAGACTGAGGCAGAAAAATGGATGCAGAAATGGATGTAGAAATGGATGTGGATGCCTGGTTCTTCTGTAGAGCTTTAACTATTTTGCATGTTAGAATCTTCCCAACTGTATTAGGGGAAAGGATCTACTCTCACTTTCTCTAGAAGGGTGGGAAGGATTTTCTGAAATCCTAAAGAAGCAAAATTTGCTCCAATCATTATTGCTTGCTGCCATTAAGGGCTGAAATGCAGCATTTGCCAAGAGTGCAAGTTCCTTTATTTGATCCCTTTGACTGTACCTGTATAACTGCCAATCACAGGAAATACCTCTAATAACTCTTCCTTTTACTTAATAAGGGATACCACATCTTTAAAACATTAGAAACAGATGTCACTGCATTACTTCACTGCTGATGTATGTAATAGAAATGACACACTAATTAATTTAATGCAGTATAAATGTACTGATTATTTATCATGGCTGACAATAAAATTATGAAAACATTCAATTACAATCAGTGGTAATTCATTATTTATTGATTCTGCGTTATGCACACATTAATACAATACATTTAATCACCTAAGAGAAAGGATCATTTTTCTATTGATACGTAGACATTTAGATTCATCAGTTTTATGTAAAATCCTTGATGTTTAGGTGGGAAGTTTTAATCCACAATTCCAAAAAAAACCTCAGCTGAAATGTCAGAACTAAACTGAATACAAGTGTCAAGTACAAGTGCGTCTAGAAAAATGTGGGCACAAAGAATGACACACTAATTTCAGTCTCTTCTTTTTCTCACATCAGTGGCCTACATTTGTTAATACAATTGTGGTTACTCTTTCCCGAGGAATCTAAGGCATTAAACACTAACCCAGCAAAAAGCTAATACTGTTTTTTCTTCCTTTTCAAGCCGTTACTCAGAATTAGCACCATCAGTGCTTTGCATGCTCAGGATATAAGCTCAGAGCTCACTGGGGCAGGTTAAGAGCTTTTGATTGGGCCCTGAGAAATTTCATTGTTAAGGATGGGGAGGTTGTTGTCACTTGAACTCCAGCTGGGTTGGAATTCAGAAAAGAAAGGTGTTTCATTGCATTATGATTAGGGTGCATTGCAAATGCATCTTCCAGTTATTTTTTATCCTTCATTTTTGGACCCGCAGTTACCTCTGACCCTTGCAGGTCTGTGTTCATATTTATGCCCTCCTACTTATTTTAGGGACAATCGAAGTTCTTTACTAAAAAGTAGCATTTTTTTCCTATAATCTACTCACATTGAACATACCTCTGTGAAGTCTGTAGAAAAAAAATATGTATATTAAAAAAAAAAAAATCACCAGGAATCTTTACATTGTGATATCTATGGAATTAATTTTTTTTTAAAAAATTGTCCTCTCTCGTGTTTGGCTACAGGAAACTGACACGAAGCACAAATTTCACTACTGAGTTTTTCAGTCTTCTCTAAACAAAATTATTATTTTTAGTTAATATCCTACTGCTTCAGCTAAAAAGCTGTCACTAGTTTTTATCAGCGTCTCCCCCTCACCAGGTGTGTCACCCATCATTTTCTCTCTGGGATCCCATGGAGAGCAGGAGCCATGCTCATGCCAGCTGGCAATTAGTAATTTCCAGAATGCTGTTGACTGGCGCTGTGTGGAATGACTGGGGCTTTCCTCTCTTCTCCTGCATCAGGGAAGAGCTCTTTTCCATTTCACTGCAGTGGGGCATATGCAAGGATGATAAAACAAAAACAAACAAATGGAACCTTTGCTTGACATCTTGCCATACAAACACTGTCAATTTTCATATAGGATTAATACACAATGCACCAATGTTTCTATAGTTGCCACTGTAAGAAAAGAGTGTTTTGCACACTGGTCCAAAAGGAAGAAAAATATTCAAACTTTACTTTTAAAGTACTATTCTGAAATACTTATTTCAGCTATAGGGAGGCTTAGTAGTTTGTACACATTCAGATTACGTACTGCTGGACTCCATTCAAATAAACCATCTGGATACTTTATAACTGACAAGACATTACTGTATGATTGTTAGGCTTTAGTAACTTTGCCTTGTCTTTAACAAAATTACAGAGAAATAATAATATTCATGGATATAGTTGATTTGTGTTTGCTTAGTTGAACTGGACAGCTGCCTGGCATTAATTCTCAAACCTTGAACGTTTTCTAAGTTTCAGAGCAGTTCTTCTCTCCATGGACAGTCACCTCTCAAGGGTACTGCTTTTACTACAGCCTTTATGATTTTATATTGCTTCATGCCACTCCAACTTGCTGGGTGTTGATGCGCAAGGCTTCCTCTGGCCTTGCGAAAATTCAGTCTTATTTAGAAATATGTTTAGCTTATGGAAGACATTAAAGTCAAAAAGGAAAAAGAATTCTCAGAGTGGACTTTGATTGCTGCATTAATCTCAAAGGGGAAAAAAGTCTTTAAAAGGGCAGTGTTTGAATCTGATTTATTCAATCTTCTAATGGCAATTATGCTCAGAAAATTAACACCCAAAAGTTTCTATCTGAGGTCAGTTATTTGTTATTTCTGTATTTTCCAGTACATGGACGTCTCAGGTGAGTTCAGGGCTTGATAGTACTGAACACTTTGCCAAAGTAAGTAGCCCCTGCCCCACAGAGCTTCCAGTCTAAGGTTTGAGCCTAAACAGATGCATGAACTAGTTCAGGAAATACGAGAATTCTTACTGGAAGGTATTAATTTAAACTAAGGATGTGAAAATTCTGTCTTAGTTTCAGGCAGTGAGGTTAAAGACCTAAAACCAGTGGCCACGCTTCTTAGAACACATAACATCAATGGGGAGAAGGGGAGGCTCCTCCAGAGTGTAACTGAAGATCATTTATGTTCATAAATATAGCAATTTAGTTAGCACACAGTCATCTTCCCTCATCTAAAATGAGATTACTCATAATGCAAAACCATTAAACTTTGCAGAGAAGGTGCCTAAATAAGCAAGCCTAACAAAAGGGAAGAGGAGATGGCATGCACAGGCACTGCAATCATGGAAAGAGCTGAAATGCTTTGTTGGTATTGCATGGTATCCACTTGAAAAGTTGTTTATTCTCTTCTGCTTGCTTTGTTTATTGGATGCCTTAGGAGGAAGCTAAAAACAAAAACAAAACAAACAAACAAAAACACCAAGAAAAAAAATGAGGGAAGTGAAAAAGTTAAAGGACTAGGAAAGAAGGAATGATAAAGAATGAAAACCGGTAACAACAAACAGGAAAGAAGGATGTTGAAACACAGAAAGAATGGGAAGAGGATGGGAAAAGAAGTGTGATACAACACTGGGAGAGGGTAAGAAGCAAATAACCAATGTAGCCAGTGTGCCCTGGTTCTGCTGGGTGTCTGATCACTCTTTGTCTCCACTGTTGTTCAGGGACAAGGGACACTCAAGGCCCGCCAGTTCTTGTGTCAACCGCCCTGGATCGGGTGGAGGAGGCACAGGATGCCCCCGGCTCCCCGGGCTGCCGGGATGTTCGCCCGCCGAGGTACCACATGGTGCTTCTGGAGGCTGCGTGAGGAGAGGACCAAGCCCATCGGACCTAAACCACAACTGATGCCGCATCGAGGCTGGGGATTTCAAGCAATTGAGTGCCAGACCTCCCGAGAACGGGGTTTGTGTGGTGCGAGTGACCACAAACTTGTACATCTCTCACACCTCCCTCCGCCCCTCTCTGGAGGGGCTCAGCTTGCTCTAGGCCTGACTCAGTGGCTGCGGACCCGCACCCCTGTGCTGTGCCGGTGCCACCGCGTGTCCGCGGCCCCGAGCACCCTGGGAGCGTTCCCGGTCCGTGTTTGTCTCATGCACCGAACGGAGCCTCGCACCGCCACCCCCTGTCCCCATTCCCTTCAGCTGTGGCGGGGCACAGGTGTTTTATCCCTCCGAATCGTGCCAGGGCGCAGCGACCGCTCTAACTCCCTGAGGAAGGGATGGGGTCGGCCCCAGCGCTGCGTCCCCTCCGCTCCCTTCCCTCAGACCGCGGGGCAGAGCCCACGGGAGCCGCTCCTGGCCCGGGCACTGAGACCCCATCACAGCCTGGGGAGCGGGACCCCATTACAGCTCGGGGAACGGGAGCTTTTCGCAGCCCGTGCAGCGGGAGCCCCTCGCAGCCCCCGGCTCGCCCCCTGAAACTTTGCCCCGAGTTGCGGGGCGCAAGGCGCGCTCCCCTCACGCCCCCCGCCCCAGGTGCGCGGCCGGCGCTGCCCCGCCCCGCCCGCGCCCGCAGCCACTGGCGGCGGCGTT
>VZRN01000634.1:5082856-5109559 GCA_013397935.1 Dasyornis broadbenti | reverse complement strand
GGGCGTGGGGGGCACCGAGGGGCCGAGGGGGGAACGGGGCTGGGGTGCGGCGGTGCCGGCATGGAAAACTTTCCCTGCTTCCATCAGCCCCGCCATGGCCGGGACCGCCGGCTCCGCGCTCCGGGCTCCAAACTTTTCTCCAGACGGGGAAAGCCGATAGTTCCCGAAAATACCCCTTAAAAAATCCCAACAAACCAAAAGTTTTCTCCGTTATTTTTGTCCCGCTGGAACCCGCGTTTGTGCTCCGGCCCCGGCGCTCCCGCGGGCGGTGCCAGACGGGTGCCCGGGCAGGGACTGCGGGTCCCGGTGCCCCCGCAGCGGCTCCGCTCTCGCAACTCCGCAGCGGCCGCAGCCCCTGCCCTGCCCGGCTCCGGTCACCGAGCCCCCGCATCCCTGCTGGGTCCTGCATACTTAGGGTTATAATCCTGGTTTGTGACCTCATGGCTGCTGCCTTTAGAAATGATAATGATCTAAATAAACACAAAACCCTCACGGGGCTCGGCAGGAACACTGGTGCCGTGGGGCAGGGTGTAAGGCAGGACTTCGGAGATGACATTCTCTGCTTCAGCAGTTGGTGAGGGACGTCTTCAGAAACATTTCCATGTCAGCGTGCTGCTGCTTTCTGTGGCAGCAAACTTTCTTTACAGTCGTTTCAGCGAGCGTTGGTGCGATATGCGACCTGCAGTGTGAAAATGTGCAGTAACTTTGAGCTTTGTGTCACTAGTTCGACGTGCTTAGCACTGAACGTGGTTTTTATTTTTTAATAACAGCTTATTTAATTTCGTGCCAGTTCGGGGCCTGATCCTGCGCTCGCTGCTGAAGCAGGAGCAGACCAGGCGTCATTCTTGAATGCAGCATTTGCTTTGTTTCAAATAATTTCATGTTACAGGTGACGTTTTAGAGATGCCCTTAATTCCTAAGTCTGTTAATAAGAACTATGTGCTTTTCTTCTTGCTCTTGTTCTGTTTCTGTAACGCCTTCTCCCGCTGCCTATTTCAATGTCAGGCACCTCGATGACATCACACCTCCTGCTTTATTAAAGTGATGAGTTTGGAAGTAAGGTCTGAGACTTAACATTAATTTTATTCAAATACATTAGGTAACTAAGGGACACATTTAACATGTCAGTGCTTTTCTGAAATGTTTCTGAGACTCGACTAGCATGAAAGCTGACTGTTAAAGAAATACATCCTTAATTTCTGTGAGCATGCCGAAGTTTTCCTTTGGGGAAATACGGGATCTGATTTGATCATGCAGCCTGTAGATGCAATCTAATGATTTCTGCTCTCTTACAACCAGTGATTTAAGATCTCAAAATGCTGAAGTGTTAACTGTTTAAAACTTGAATTTCACAACTTTTTTTTTCCCCCTCTTTTCTGTGACAAAGACTGATGGGCATGATAGGATGAGGGAACAGGTAATGCAGGGAGCAGTGGGAAGGGCGGTCAGGGAAGCTGTAGGTGAGGAGCCAGGTGATGCTCCGAAAGGGGCTGAAAGGAGCAGGCAGTGGAGCGGAGCCCTGGTGAAAGGCTGGAGATGAGGCAGAGCAGAGCGAGGGGACTCTTGTGGGGCAGGAATGCGTGTGAGCCGAGGCAGAGCTCTCAGCTGAGAGACACACGTGTTGAATGCGCTTAAGCACAAGCTCTCCCCACCCTACTATGAAAACGTTGTATTTGAACCTGTCCAACAATAGCAAATCCCTCTACATTTCATTTGTTTGTGCCTCGTGAAAATGCCGCTGGTTGGAAGAACCTGCTTGCATCGATGTTTTGCATTCACGGTTTCAGGTGTAATGCATGAGGAGTGTTATCAGCACACCTGAAACTTTACTCAAGGATTGTGACTTAATGTTAATTGTATTCTGTCATGCTAATTAAATGCTTAATACCTCATTTTATTTACAGATTATTATTTCCTTTGAACAGTCCATACTTACTGGAGAGAATGTTGGGTAAAAATAGTTAAATACATGAGCAATGTAATTATTTTTGTTTGCTGCGAAGTGACATGGGAAGCACTGCAGTGCACATTATCAAACAAATCAAATGCAGTATTTAGTTCTGTCCCTGGAAAGTAAAGGCTTGAAAAAATGTGATTTTTTTAGAAATACCGCTCTCAACTTGGAACACTGTGCATTGCTTTTCTAATAAATATTTTTTTTAATTGATAGGGATTTATATCTGTACTTGAATACTGTAGAAATGCTGCAGTAAGCTCAAGAGCTGCCAGAAAAAGCAGTAAGAAACGCTGAGTATCATTATTTTCACTGGTAGTTGACTTGAAAAAATCAGCATCTCTTATGTTCGTGTGCACTTTTACTAATATTTTTAATTGGAATGCAAGCCATCAATTATGTATAACTGAAAAAAAAGTATAAATTCTAATTCTCCTGCTTACTCTGTTGCATTTTTTACTTGAGTTTGTCTGCAGAGCTTGTAGGAGCTTCAAAGAAATACATCCATGGGCGAAAGTTTTTTTTTTGTGTTGGTGTTCTGTAACAGGAGTCACTGCATCCAGCAGCTTTGACCTGTGTATTTTTGTAGTGCATTCACATGTACTGTTTAAATTTTCATTAACACGTTTACAGAACGTTCCTAAAATGTTTGTTGTTAGCCAGCACCATGCACTGTAATTTGCAAGCAAAGTTTGTGAAATGAAACTAACTGCTCATTTCATTGCAGGTCCCACCTTCAAGTGAGTACAACATGCTGACAAAATCTAGCTCCTGATGGGCCATGCCTTAGAAGATGACTTAAATTATGGAGGCATGGTTAAATTTAGTAGTAGAGCATAATATTTACTTTAAAAAACTATAATGAGGATGTATTTTTAAAATGAAATTTAAAACTGTAGTAAGAATTTACATATGATAGTAAATACGTCAATCCTGAAAAATAGGATTATATGAGTATGATCACAACCTCTTCTACGGGATTCTGAACTTGATGGATGCTGCTGGCCACTGAAAGAGCATGGTGTTGGTCTGGATTACTCAGTGAATAGTCAGAATAAAAGAGCATTTCACTTAATGGCATATTTTTTATGATTTAAAGTAACCGGTTAAGCTAATATTTTGTATTGCTTAGGCTATTCACAAACAATAAAAGGCTTTAGAAATGAATTTAAGCAGCAAATGCAGACATTTAATTTTATGAGATAATGAGGGTCTAGTCATGTTGACTATTAAAAGCTACCCTATAGTCAGCAGTACTGTCTTTTATTAGGAGACTGATGTCAAGATTATAATTAAAGCAATCCAGCCATGTAGCACTGCACACAGCTTCCTGTCTATTGATGGGAAATGTGGACATCTGATTGTCCATAAACTTCTTTCTCTTAAGTGGATATTTAGCCTGCATTCAGGCTTGGCCACATCTATGAATTTTGGAGGTGTTAGCATTTTTAAATAAAGAAAGAGCAGGTTTTCAGTTCTCCTCCTTGCAGAAGAGGTTCACTTCAAACACTCTGGAGAGAGATCAGTGGCGAAGTGGATTCTGCTTGAGATGGAGAAAAGAATTTTCCCCACTTTCTGAGCAGTGTATTTATGCTTTTGGAAAAATCCCTCTTTCTTTTTGGATATCTTAAAAGTCTGTGCCTGTTCAAAACTCCTAAAATACTTGAATATTTTCATCAGAGGCATATCTAATCTGGAGAACCCTTGATTAAAATTCCCTTCTTTCTTCATAACACTAGAGCTCCCCATTTGAAGTATAACATGCTTTTCCTCCAAAATGGAGTATTTGTATGATTCCTGCATGTGTATATGCATAATACATATGTAATTTTCTACTGAGACTTCTACAACTGAAAAATACTGTGTTTTTGTAGCAAAGACAAAAAAGCTAAACAATTAGGTATTAATGATATTCTTGTTGCATATTCAAAAGGTCTTTGCAAGCATTTCTTCTCCTTTTTTTCTTTTCACCATTTCAACCTGCAGAACTCTTCACTGTCACTTCAAATCACACAATTCTACAAAGATAAAACAACATTTAAACTCATTTGCTTTGGGAGGAAAATTGAGCATTTGCACCCAATAAGCCTGATTGTGGAACTGCATGCAAATTGTGTTTTGATTTATCTCTTTTGCACTTTTTTCCATTTGAATTGATCTTGCATTAATTTCGCCAAGCGGCTCTGTGAGGCTGCAGATGTTGCCCTGTGTTTAATAAATCAATGAGACAGATCTGAATGAATCACTTCAGATGGATTCTCTGCTCGGTTTGATGTCTAGATGTTATTCTTAGCTTGTTATCATGACAGATGCATTAATGTTCCCATACACTGCCAGCAATGTCAAAGAGATTGAAGCTTTTAAAGTGGCGGTATCCCCTTTTCCCCCTTCTGTTGGAATAACTAAATTGCCTTTAGGAATAGGTCAAAATATAAATTTAATCTTGGCATTATTGTGGGGAAGATGCTAAACTTCTGATCATATTGTAACACAGACAGGCAAATGCAGATTCTTACAGAATGATTAATTATTTTCAAGTAGTAGAGATCAATATTAAAATCTAAACATAGGATAGCTCCTTAATAGAGTAACCACTTTCTCAACATTAATATTTCATTGTAATAGGAATGATACTAATAAATAATATAAGACTAGAACATGTTAAAAGTATTGCTATAAATAGAATATCATTGTGTCCAGATTGATTACAGGCTGAAGTAAGGCTTTTTCTCTTTTTTCTTCTTTTTCTTTTTTTACCTCATTAAGAATTTTCTTTTCAAGTTACGTATGTCTGGATTCAACATCTGTTAGATTTAAATACTTGTTTATTATGTTTCTGCTACTACTCCCCACGTAGGGCCAGATATGTTGGAGAAGTTGTTGATCACCATTACTTTTGGGTCGGTTTTGTCTGGTATCCATTATCTTGGACAGAACCTGTGGAACGCAAATCATAAAAGAGACTGGGATGGGTCTTTGTGGAAAGGTTTTAAATTCTAGAAAAGATTGCACAGAGTGTGAAGTACTCTGCCATGAGTAATAAAGATCTGTTTCCCACATAGCCTATGCACCGCTTTTGTTGGCTTTTATTCCTTAGTATTTACTAAACCACTCATGGTCATCTTTGTTTTTCTTTAGAGGGTAAGATAATATTTTGTGCAATCATTGTGTTAAACCTGATTTTACTCTGTGACGCTTTTATTATAATTTTAAAAAACTATCAAGAGTGTTCCTTTTCCTAATCTTGCCTCCACACAGAAGAACTTTCACTTTTTGTCTTTAAGGCTTCTGAGAACAAATTGAGAAACTGGCTGTAACAGATCTAGATTTATGTTGGCATTCTTGGTATTCTTGCTCCAGTAGTTCCAATTTGATAAAGGAAACAATATATGTAATAGAAAGTCACAGTTTATTCAAATGAGTTGAAGCTTTAGCATTGTTATATTTGCCTTTCTCTCACCAATATATCAATGTGTGGCAATAGCATTATACTCAGAAAGCCTCCAGAAGGGACCAGCTCTGTGGATGGGGAATTATTCTCACGCTGGGGCTGTGGCTGCACACGCAGCCTCTGTTTGTGCATTGGTTTTCAAGTCAGGGAAAATCAACTTTGGTAGGACTGAGGAGTACAGCAAAACCCACTGAATTAAAGAATCATGTCTTATTGTACGGCAGTGGCCTTAGAGGGAGAGACTAGTCTCTACCTACCTTAGTAATTTTGCAGAAAATATTTCAAATGAGCCTTGGGAGATGATTTAAAGAATTGTCTTGTTTATTTCACTGCTTATAGGCTGGAATTGGCCTTTTGTAAGGGCTGTTTGTCAGGATCAATATTAAAAAGGTGTTGAAATCTGGGCTGTAAAGTCTCTGTTTTGGCTTTGCTGAGGTGAACCTCGCTTTCATGCCAGGGACTGTTTGCCAGAATAAGGGCAAAGAACTTTAAAATGTTTCTAGGATCTGAGCCCTTCTTGTCAAAGGTGGGACATATTTACCGAATCCTGTGACTGAAAGAATTACTTGTTACCGTGTTTTTGGGACTGATCTTGTACTTGCTGAATGTAGGATCTTTAATCTCTTTTGTGCCTTTTCCAGAGATGATAATTACGAATTTTTTTAAGTTAAGAACAAAATTATCCAAATCCTTACTTTAAAATATGTGGAAAGTTCCCAGCTGGTTCCTTTTGTAAGTTCTTCGTGTAATTATCAGTGTAATAAAACCTGTAGGTGTATGGAAATGCATAATTTTAATGATTATTTACATACACAGTACCAAATAGCAAACCCAAACATAATGAGGCTGCTTCAGAGTTCCTGCTGTCTGTGATGTGTTCCTTTGGTGTAAGCCAAGGCAAGGTTTTTATATCTTCTGATTAAACCTGCATTCCCAAGCACAAGTATGTTAGTTAGTAATGATTCTTAGTGATTTAGATTTATCCTGCTTGATATTAGAACTGTCCCTCGGGGCTACATGCTTTTGATCTTTGTTCCCTCTTGGTGAAGCAGGGTTATCCAAAGTGACTCGGTAATAGGGTTTCCCCTCTCCCTCCGCTCTACAACCTGTAAGAAACACCGATACCTATTAACTAATGTGCTTTGATACCTGCCCCAGAAGGTTCCAATATCCGAGTCCTGTAAAGCAGAAATCTCTTTGCTTGCCTTTAATTTTTGGTAGCACAACCATGTTGTTGTTTTGTGTGCGCGTATAAAGTTTATTGTCACTAGCAGGCGTGGGGAGATTATATTCCCTTGTCAGTACATCTTGACCTGCTGAGCCCGTTTTGCTCATTAAAATAGATTATGTCAGAGCCTTTCTTGACTCACTCACAAATACTTCTCCAAAAAGCAGGAGCCAAACTCAATTAATGTGCTCCCTTTATTACTGTGCAGTGGCTTAAAGTGTGATGTTCAGCAGTGTATATTGTTCCTATGATAAGGTATAAAATGTTCAATTGCAATTGTGTCTGATGTTATCAAGTTTCTGGAAATTGATATCTGGTACTGGCATTTAACCTACATCCACTCTGTCTGCTATCTATGGGATGGGTTAAAAAGAAAAAGTAGTATTGATCTGTAGCTGGATTAAAGTTTGAAATCGGCAACAGCATGAGCACAAAAGGCTTTTTTATGATTTCTCAGCTTGCCATTGATCTACCAGTTTTATTGCATTCATTATTTATTAAAAGAATTTGCAAGCTAAACATAACGTTAAGCTAGTTTGCACACAGGGACTGCACTTAGGAAATTGAATGGAAATTGCATTAGAGATGAACATCTGTGCTATTTTTCCACTCTTGTGTTTATGGGTTTGTATAAAAGGTGTATTGGATTAACAGTTATAACCATTATAGCTCGCAGCAATATGTTAGAACCCCAAGCATTTAGTAGTTATTTAAGAAGGAGACTCTTTTTTCTTACACTAAAAAGTATGGTAATGCCATGACAAACAGAGCTTTTATTGGATTATTCTTTATTAATGGGCTTTTTACTACTAATGTGTAAAACTTGAGGTATCTTGCTGTATTATGCATGTGCACTATTATCTATGCTACATAAAGCTCCATTAGTATTGTCATTAATTGAAGGTTTCCAATGACAGTATTAGTTAAGGATTTGGCATATAGTCACTGAAATATTGAAATGTTTTTATAGTATGCAGTAGGAATGTCAGTGTTGAAAAGATCCTTAATGTATGTTCCCTTCAGATTTTTCACTGCAAGTCAAGTTTTCTATCCTTGAGCTGGGTACCTTCTGTGATGTATTCTATCAGTGAATCAGGTGAAATCCTAAATTTCCATTTCAGTTCAGCAGTTTAGTTGCCCTTAACGCTGGCTGTAGTGTGTGACATACAAAGTGTAAGACAGACCTGGAATTTTGAGACCATCTCCTGTAATGATTTTAGAGTTTCTTTTTTAAATGAGCTCTTTCTATAAAACAGAGGAAAAATTACTTCAGGGGCTTTGGATGAAAAGTATGTTTGTGTAATAAAGATGTTACCTATTTATTTGGTCCAAAAGTAAGTCCAGACTGTTTATGACTAAAATGTGCTGAAATCTGTCACGTTATGCATCATCAGTGCACTTGCAGTTATTCTATTCAAGACTCAACCTGATACATCTCACAGCTTGTAAGACTTGAGGGTTTCCTGTGCTCAGGCACAGAAATGAGCTTCATGCCAGGAGGTTGTGCTGCTTCCTTTGAATGCCACCTCCGCATCCTCTTTGTCTCTGGTAGGACGACAGTATTTTGAGCAGAGGTAGTTCTGATTTTTCTTTGAAAGAATCTCAATGGTGTTTTTCACCAGCATTTTGCATTCACTGTTCTTAGTCTTCCTCACTGTTGTTCCCAGCCACAGGCTCCTGTGATCAGAGTTTTCATATTCTGTCAGATAACACATTTCAGCTGCCCTGTAAGTTAAAGTGGAAGTTATATTTAATATAGGATTTATGTAATTAAGATTTACACATGGATAAAATGTTTATATACACATAAATTACGTGTGATGCAATTTAAACTAAGTTTCTGGTTTTTTTCCAAAGCTCTCACAACCATGGAAATCAATCTGGATTTTTGGAAAATTTACTCTACATGTTTATAAGAGGGTGACTTTAGAATAATCCAGCAATTTGGTTTAAATTGCATTTGCTATGGGCATGAGCTAAAATTGCTGAATAAACTTACAGGGCTATATGGGCTATCTTACTTATGGTCCTTACTGAAAGTCTTTACTTTTTTTTATGCTTCTCATAGCCATGTGGGTAACATTCTCAGCGTTTATTTAATTTAATCCTGTCCAGTCCATGGCAAAAGCACTTTGGCTTGGGATGCCCTCATGATGTTACAAATCAGCAAAACACCAAGACTTTTTTCTCTCCTGTTTTCAAACCTGAATGGAATTAAATGGAACCTGAGTGGAATTAAAATAGACCACTTTTAAAAATAAAAAGTTTATGGAAGTTATTTCACGCTGTGTGTACAGTTCCAAATCAAACATATTTTGCAGAATCACAGAATTGTTGAGGTTAGCAGGGTCCTTTTGAGATCATCTTTGTGCATCTTGAGATCATGGCTATCCCTGTGTCTAAACTGGAGAGGTGTACATTGGATGGGCCATGGAAGAGGAGTTGGCTGGATGGTGACAGCCAGAGCTGCAGTCAGCTGCTCGATAGCCCCGTGGTGCGCAGTGAGCGGTGCTGCTCCAGGGCTGCGGTTGGCCCTGGGGCTGTTCAACATCAGTGTCCGTGACATGGATGGGGATGGAGCAGGCAGCCCCAGGCTGGGCTGCTGTGGGCACGGGGATGGGATGGATCCAGAGGGACCTGGACAGACCGGAGAGGTGGGACTGGGCAAACCTCGTGGAGCTGGAGAAAGCCAAGTTCAGGGTGCTGATTGCCCCGAGCAGCTGGGGCTGCCCCATCCCTGGCAGTGTCCAAGGCCAGGTTGGACAATGGGGCTTGGAGTGACCTGGGACAGTGGGAGGTGTCCCTGCCCATGGCAGGGGGTGGAATGGGATGGCCTTTAAGGTCCCTTCCACCCCAACCCATTCTGGGATTCTGTGGTCTAGCCCAATCCCTCTGTCTGAGCAGGGTCAGCTGGAGTTGGTTGTCCCAAGCTGCCTCCAGTTAGAGTCTGAATATTTGCAAGGATTGAGACTCATCCTTTCTGGGCAACCTATTTGCAGAACAGAAGTAGCTGTGCTATGGAAGAAAGATTTTATTGGGATGGCTGGATTCTGTGAGAGTTGGGAGTAGATGTCACAGGCAGCCTGTGCTGGGGTCACTGCCCTGCTGAGGAGTCGCTCAGGCAGGTCAGTACAGACACTCTGCTGTTGTGTTTGTCCTTCCTGGGAACCAACCATGTCATAACTGTGCCATCTCTGTCTCACAGATGATTTCCTGATATCCTGTGTGTGCAGAGGAGCTGACTTGTTCTATTCCCCACCTCCCCTAGAGAATAATTATAAATATTTGTATATTTGTAATTAAAAAAAAAACGGTCACTGTAAGAGAGCTCCTGGCACAGACATTGTGCCAGTAGGGGGATTTAGTTACTTGTATGTTACAGTAATTTAAGAGTTGCTAATTAAGAAGATAAAGCTAGTTGAAAGAAAAAATATTTTGAGCTTTGTTTGGAACCTCTAATCAGCATTTTTAAAATAATACACATTATGCTTTTTCTTACGTGCGTAGTGGTTGTTTTTGCCGAGTGCAAGTTTTACATGGTAGCTAATAGACTGTTTTGATAACAGTTAATCAGAGAATGTCCTGTGTCTGTGAAATGTTATCCCTGTTGTTTTTTATGTGAGGCTGATGAAGGCATCTCTCTTCGGGGCTGCAGGTGTCTGCAGCTGCTTCCTCTCCTCCACCTACTTTTAAATGTTGTTGTGTGCTGAAAGAGGGCAGTTTTCTAAAGAGCTGCTGAGAAAATACTGAAAAAGAGAAGCAGGAAAAGCATCAAGAGTTTCCAGTGAGACTTAAGATACATGTCTAAACAAGAAAAACCAAAAACCCTCCCCCAAACATGCAAAAAAACTCCCAAAACCTCGAACAGAGCAAGGTAGTAAAATGCTGGCAGCTAGACAAGAGCAGAATATGGACACTGAAACAGGACCCAAGGTAATGAGCTCAGTGTTCTGTTCCCTGTGTTGTACGAGCTTGTTGCTGAAAGATGGATTTGTAGGTTTGGGGCGTCTTTTGGCTTGTAAGGCTTTATTTGTTGGGGTTTTTCAATGTGGCAATTCATGTATCTGATAGGTAACTTATCAAAATACCTCGAGTTAAGCATCCTGCCATGACAAAATCATTTTATATTCTCCATGGCTGCTCTTGGTGTTAGCAGAGAGCTCAGTACAGGCTGTCTGCACCTTTTGCTGCCCTGCTGCATTCCAGGTGTGTGCTGTGCCTGACCTCTGCTGTACCTGTGTCCCAGGGCTGACACAGCCACCGTGCCTCTTGCAGGAGCCCTCAGGAAGGGTTTGGGCAGAATTCTTGCTGTAACTCCCTGCAAACCTCACATGTTCTCATGGTCAGCAGTGCTGAAGAGCATTAATTGATCCCACTGTTGTTGAATAAGATTTTGTGTCCCAGATCAGAACCAGAATTGCTGTCACTTCTTTCTGCTCTGTTTTTATGAATTACCTTACTTGTTACACAACTGGTTTTTGGTTCAAACAAATCTGTTTCTTCTTCCTGCAACTTACGAACATTTCTGTCTTGCAATTTCATGAATGACTTTTCTCTTGCATGTTAAGCTAGAGGGTTTCTGGTCATCCACTTACCTTGCCCTTTTTTAATATGCTCTCTTCAAAATTTTGCTTTGCATGTGCCTCTCCCACCCCACAACCTCAGCCCTCTAAGAAACTATTCCATCTTAGTTATTTGTCCTTAGAGAGTCTGTACTCATGTTAGTGTGGAAGCAAAACAAAAAAATATTGGTGATACGTTTATTGTAGTCACTGTTCCCGAGTAATGCAGGGAGAGCAACAGAGTAGTTCAGAGTGTGGCATTAGACATGTAAAGACATTTTTATGAACTTGTGTTCACTGAGTGAAGGCCAGTTGGGTGACTGAGTTCTTAATAGTGGTGTATTTTGATCTGGATAGAAACCCTTCATGAGAACTTCTTTTCTTGCTTCATGTGAAGTTTCTGATAGTATAAACTCTGTATTTTTTTTTTTATTTTTGCAAACTTAGCTATCAACAGGAAGTTAAATGCCTGGCAGGGATGAGCATCTCTGCTGCTCAGTCTCACATGTAAGCCAGCTACGTAAGGGGCTCACTCTGCCAGCACTGCACTTCATTTAGGTAGGATATTGCAGCAGAGGCTGAGTGTGCCTGTTCTGTGATGATCATTTCCCTGTCACATCTCGTGCAAATTTGGAAGTGGAATGAAGAAACAATCCTTGGGACATCAGTTGTATCCCCTACATATTAAGCTGATCTCACATTTGGATACATTTTTATTCATTAAGTCCATATACTTGTACAGGAAATAAACATAGAGAAAGTACATAGTGGAACCCCAAATCATTCCAGTAAAGAATCTGTGCATCTGCGTTTGTGTAATGAAAGGCACTACACAGGCTAGGAGTAGTCAGAGTCAATAAATGTTTACTTGCATTGCCTGGTAAACAGTTGTCAAGGATCAGGGATTACAGGGTGTATGGGAATATTTTCTTTTTCAGTTGAGGGAGGTGTTTACCAATGGTGATACATAGAAAACATTCTCAGTGGGGTGAATACTATAAACGTGTTGCTGTGCATGTATTGTGCGTTGCTGATATTCAGAAATCCTTACTTGGAACGTAATCATATTTCGTGTTTTTGAGACTGTCTTGATTATTTTTGATCGAGGAGTGGGTTTTAGTATTTTAAGTAGAGGTGATTGCATGTAAAGAATATTGAAAAATAATTTTACGTTCCTAAACAGTTTAAAAACTAGTAAACTGATAATTATTATGTATTTAATTAACACATACATTTCATCACAGTTATGGTATCATATCATCCTGGCTATTTAGCCAAATCTTGATTTATTCTTGCAGAATTCAGAAAAGACTGAAAACATGATGAAGGGCAAACCACCAAGTCCCTGTATTTGTGAGTACTGTACGAGCTCAAATGGTGGCTGGTGATCAGTACTTCCCACATGCACCCGACTTTTCAGGGAAATCCTTTGCACTCTCTGGAGGGGACTGGCCGTTGGTGGACTATTTATGACTCTGGTTTTGGTGGAAAATTCGGCCTTGTGTGTCATTTAGACTTTGTGACACGTGTAGCCTCCCAGGGCCTAATGACTTGTCTGCAGATGGGCTGTTATTTATTACAGTCATGTAGAATAAAATTGATTGTCTTCTAAAATTAATTTTTCATTTGCCTCCAGCTCTGCTTTAATAGAGGACACACAGTTGCCTGTTTGCAGAAATACTGTTTAATCACATTAATATCTCAGCCCCCCAGGCTGGTGAAGATAATTGTACAAACGAACAGCAAAATCTGTATCTTTAACTTCTTTTTATGATTAAATTATGCAAATGACTTATCTCCTGCCCTTCCAAGCACTAATCATCTAATTAGGAATGATGTGTTAAAGGGATGGTTTTGAATCAGGAGAAGGGGAGAACGGAGGAAGCAGAAAATGGGACCTGACAATGAAACTGCTGAAAGTACTGTAGCGGTACAAGATAAATTTGTGTATGTATTCAAAAAGCAATAATAAAGGCTTGCTGTGCTATTTCCAGTCCTCTTTTAGTGCTATTATTCATAAGAGGATAATTCTTCCGTCTGATCTTTGCCCATAATTTTCCATATTAACTTTAGATTCTATATTACTGTTGTTAGTATTAACTTAGTACTGTCTTTTCCAGTTCTCATAAACAATGAGTACAAGTGTCTCTGCATTTGTCTTTAGAAATAGAATGGTTTGAAAGACAGAATTATGTTTATTTGTAGTTTGTTTTTTATAAAAGTGCTTGTTATTGTACTGGTAGATGTCCCGAGCCTGTCAAATACTTTGCATATCTCAGTCTCTCTTTTTTCTCTTTTTTGAATGCTTAACTGCTGGTTAAAAAAACTACGGGCTTTGCCTTTTAACGTGAAGATGCAAGTGCCCAGGTAAAGAGGATGCTCATCTCTTTGGTTGTGTCCTGTGCCTGGTTTGTGGAGTTTCCTGTCGAGTGAAAGCCTTTAAGTTTAGATATTTAGGTGATCATACAAATATGCTTAAAACATAAATTTACGAAATAACCATACCTTGAACTCTCCAAGAGCTTACAGCCCAGTTTTCTGTGGTTTCTTTTCCTATTCCATAAGCAAATTCTGGTTTTTGTAAGCCAAGCCTTTGTAAGCAGAGCCTCCTGCTGAAGGCACGTTCCCACAGTGGGTCCAGCTATCGGTGTGTTATTACTGCTGATAAAGGCAGAACAAACCAACCCCTAGCAGGTGATAGCCCTGAGAGCTTGGTAATGTATTGCTCATTTTCGCTTTAGCCAGTTACTGCTGTAATTTCTGTACCCGGTAAAAATGCAATATACTAAAACCCAGGAATATTCTAGAGACTAACTGAATTTCAGGTATTCCTCTATGAGAATGTATTAATTCCTTTATAAACATGTGAAAGTATTCTTGTATGAGAGTATATGAATTCAGAGGCTGCTATAAACCGATAGCCAGTAGCTTCCACACTCCCTAAGACATCTTCCAACATCTGCCTCATTCTTTAAGGATCCTCAGCTTCCCTGCCTGTGTGTCGGGCTTGTGCTCCTGTGTCTGTCAGACACAGCTTTACTGATACAATCTGAGGAGCTTAACTTCCCCAGGAAGGTGTGAAACACTTTTACAAAGCTAGGTATCCCCCAAGAGAAGCCAAAAGCAACGATGTCAAAATAATCTTTTTGTTAGTGCTTAGGTGTATGTCACAGGGATTTAAGAAGGATGAAGAACGTCACTCAAATGAATTTTGAAGAATTAAAATGCTGACTGGGGCAGATAATCTGGCTTTTTTCTGTTGTTTTTGGATGGTTCACCATAAAGGATGCAAGTTCTGACACTGCTTCCATTTGTCTGACACAGGCATAAATTGCTGGTGGAATGTTTTCATAAACACTTCATGGATGGGGAGGCTGCATTTCTTTCTGTACCTTCCAGCAATAGGATTGAATTAAATCACTTCACATCTGTCTTTGTGTGTATTTTCATCATTATCCCCCCAAATTCTTCTCAAAAGGAAAGATAAGACCACCTTGTTGAAGAGCTCTTGCACCAAGTATTTGTGCCAGAATATTTTTGTGAGTAATTTCGGTACACAAGGTCTAAATACATTTTGTCAGAATTATAGGAGACTCAAAAAGAACATGGGGTTTCTCATTGGATTAAAAGGTTCTGGGATCCATCTGGGATTTAAATTGCAGTGAGGGCTTTGAGCAGAACTGTTTCCTTCTTTGGGTAGGACATCTGTAATAATCAAGGAGCAAATAATCCTAGACTACTTTCTTTTGTTTCTTTTAGATTGGCTGGATCCAGATACTCGCCGCAAGAAGAGATAAAAATAGAGGCTTTGTGCTGAGGCTGATAAGTCAATGGAGGGAGTGCTGGACAGCTGCCCTTCTTTATGTGGCTGAACTTCCTAAGCCTGATGGTTTTGGCCGAGGTGTTCTAGGCTGGTAGGACTGTGGTGCTGAGGTCAGGATGTCTGAGATGGGCACCTGCCGAGAGACCATTCGTAGATGGTTTTAGCATCAACAAGGAATCTAAAAATTCTTGTAAACTGTAGCCTGCATTTCCCAGCTCTTAGGCAGAGGCAGATTGGAAGAAGGTAATCTGTATTAAGGACTTGGATATATTTTTCTTTCCTGTGTCTGCACATGCTCAGGGCTTTATCTTACCCAGCTGCTCATTCAGATGTTTTTCTTATCTCTCCACTGGGCAGTTTGCACTGAGTAATGATATGTGACAACAGATGGTAGATAGTGAATTGTTTTATGAATTAAGTTGGTCTTGCAAGAAGTTGAACTGGAAAGAATTCTTTAAGACTTCACAATTAATAGATGCAGCAGTGGAGCCATCTCGTTATTTTTCTTTGTGTTCAGAAAGTATGAAGTCATTTAAGTTTACTCCCATGAGTTCTTCCTCGTGGTGGTTGCAGTGCTGGGTTTACATAGAGTGACCAGTGCTCTTTGCTGGGATAAGTGACGGTTGCTAAAACATCCAGCAGCCTTTCTTAGCACAGTCACATTGTGAAGTCTTGTAAATGTGAGAGAATTTAAGCCAGTCGTGATCTCTCTGATTACTGCAGTGCAGGGCAGAGTGAGAGAAGTGGAGATGAGTGTTTCTGTTACTCTCATATTTTACTTAAGGTCTTGTACTTTATGAAGGAAAGGATTACACCCAAGAAAAAGGCAAGAAAGTTATTACATACTACTTTTTTCCTTCTTTTGTTTTGATTTTTCTTTCTCTTGTAATCATTCAAGGTAGAGGCTATTTCAATATTATTCAAGTTCAAGTTCCATATTAAATTAAAACAATTCTTGCACAGAACACTAAAATGTTAGGCCTTTTCATGATCTTAAAGCAAATTCCTGTATCAGTGGTAATGTCTAGGCCAACTGTGACATTTAGGAGCAGTGAGGGTTCTGACAGAGGAGTGGTCATAGGTATTGATTTGTCTGCTAATTTCAACTTAATTTAGTCTAGAAATCCAAATGAATTCCTTTCTGTGGTCTTATTGTGGGTTGGGGTAATTGAATATTTTTGAAGAAACACATAATCCTGTCATTGGGCTGAGGTTTTGGCAAATATTGAGAAATAGTAGGACATATTTAAATATTAAGGCTCCAGACTGTCAGTGTGCATTATATGATGCACAGTTTCTGGGATTATGGGTAACATGGAATAAAGCTGTGTTGGTCAAGTTTCTTTGACTTCCCAAGAGCAATGTGAAGATCCTTCTTCACCCACATGGTTGAAGCTCCAGTTTGATAAACAGCAATAGTCCCTGCTTTCCATGGCAGCAGGGTGCCCAGTGCTTCATCTCTTTTGCAGAGCCTAATGGTGCACGAGTGTGAAATGACACACTGAGCATGTTTGTGTGGTCAGTTTAATACATTCCCATAGCTCTACTATTTCTTAAAAGTAATAAGCTTTAATCTTGGCTTTTCAGAAATTGCTGAACTTGTACTTTGATGACTCAAAAATGTTAAAGAGGTCAACTTTTTTCATGGACCTGTGATCAGCTGTCCATGACTCAGTGTTGTTCAAGCTGCAGTATGCAATGGTTTTCAAATTGCAGCTGTATGAAAGTGTTGTGGGAAAGTGTGTGGAAAAAACACTGGCAATACTGGGAGGATGTACACCCCCCTCTAAACTGTGGAGGCTGTACATAGGTTACCCTTGGAGTGTGTATTCTGCCAAAGTAATCTCTCTTGGTCATATTCTGTGTGCTTTAAGAGTCAGGAGAAATAAGCAGTCATTAAAGTAATCAGTGAAGCGTAAGAAGGTAAAGTTGGGATTTCAAGGCTGTGCAGAGATGGGGATTGATACTTCTCTAGGAATTGTTCTGCTTTCTGCAGCCTCTCGTGTTGACAAATCCTTATTGTCAGTCACGTATCATGGAAAGCAGCGTTGGGGAAGGGTTAATCTCATATTTTTCAAGTGGATTCTTTGGCCAGTTTTGCAGTTGGTACCCTTCTGTATGTGCAGGAGATATTTAGTATTGTTACTAATATCTCAGGACGTGAATGCCTGATTTTGGCAGTGGACAGAGCAGTAGTTTGGGGGGTAGTGAGGGTGCCTGAACTGCATCCCCCTTCATGAAGCGTGCTGGTACAAGTGTCTTCTCTTTCCTTGGCTGCTAGGCTTCAACCCTCTGCCAGCAAATGGGGTGAAATAGTAATGGGGCACATCGATTCTGGATCCATTTAAATAGAAACAGATTGCCTGGGGGCTCTTTCTGTAGTTACTTTTACTCAGAAAATACTGATATCAAATGTATCTACACTGGATCTTGTCTCTTTACCTTTGAGATCAGACTCATGTCTCTGTGTCTCTAAACCCATACGGGCAGCCTGCTTGTAAATTGTGTATCTGAGAAGTTAGCGAGGATACAGATGACCTGTTCTAGCACTTCTCAGCACGGAGCAGCATGATTCCTAGCAAGGGATTGTTGGAAATCATGTGGAAGAGTGTGTGGGGCAGACAGAAACAGTGGTATGTGACTCTGTAGGTTCAAGGGACGCTTTCATCTTGGAAACTGTTGGGGGAAAAGTGAAGGAATGGGAGCAAAGGTATCCAGGAGCATTGACCATGTGATTATTTTTTTTTTTTAACCTCCCAACCCTTTATTTAATGGGATAATATATTCACCTTGGGTTAGCAATTAAAGTTAATTAAAAAAACCAAAACAAACAGTCACTCTGTATGTGAGTGCATAATGTGTAATACACATGTAATAATCTAGAAGAGTAAGGCATGTATTCCGTAGTGCAGTTATTGTGGGCTGGAAGTTTGCTCAAATCCCAGTTTAGATGTTAAAAATGAATTTTTAGGAATGGAATGGTTTTTTTATATGGCAAAATATAAACTTTAAAGGGAAGAGCCTTTCCCTGTAACACATTTTAAATAAATTTTTTCTAATTTACTTTACTAAAGACAGTTGGAGAGAATAAGTCACGAGTACAGGTAGTATGAAAAGAATACACTCCAAAACTCCTTGGAGTACAGCAGCTGCCTCAGAAGACTTGTGGGAAGCATTTCTGTAGACTGAACAGCCTTGGGTTGTTCCTCAGCTGGTCAGGGAGGAGCTGATTCCATTCCTGGTTGGAGCCCTTGGACACAGGTGCTGTGCCTGGCAGGAGGAATTGGTTTGGTTTTCTTTGAATCCAGCTCACTTGATGCTATGGAAGGAGACTCATGTATCTTCTTTTAAGATTTGAAGAACTGAGGTTGCATTTGATTCTGGAAATCAAAGCATTTTTTAACAGGTAAAAATTTCCAGAAATGTATTATGCATGGACAAAATTATGTGGTATGGATTTTTGCATGAGAAATTACTATTTTTTACATTTTATTTTTCTGTATATGTACTCTGTATTGTATATGTATAACTCACAAACGAAATCTTTTAAAAGAATCTTCACTAATCATAGCTAAGTTTTGTTTGCATTTCTATGGCACTTAGTGTCGTGGTAATCTCAGGAATTCCCCATGGTGTTAATTTTCCCTGGGTGCTGGATGTTAAACTGCTCCAGCAGTTTGTGAATCTCAGATCTTGATTTTCAGGTAATTGACAAAAAGCGCGAAGAGCAGATATATCCCCAGGGTCGCCTGAAATTCCCTTGGTTACTGGGGCAGGATGAGTATTTCAGTGGCTGGTTTGGAAAACTTAAGCCAGAGTCACTCAAGGTCGAAGGAAAGTTGGACACATCTGAGAGGCAAAATGTAGAGAGGCAGCTCTTCCTCATACCCTGAAAATACAGCGGCGTAGAAGGTGCAGCTTTCCAGAACTCTCTGATAGTAACTCTATTTTATTATGGGATGAAGGTGAAAAATACTTTCCAGATTTTCCCCTTTATGTTTTCATCATAACAACTGCCTTAAATTTTGCTATAGGAAAAAAAAATGAGGTTTTTTATCTCTTTATTCTCCTAGTACCAAGTCTATAGCTGGGAGTTTCTTCTTTTTCAGCCCCTGTTACACTTAAGAATCAAAGTGTGAAGTATAATACTGGTAAATTCAGGCCCTCGATCTTTGTCCTAAATTAATTTCTCTTTTCAAACATTTATATGCAAACTCAATTGGAATTAAGATTAAAAAATCCAAATCAGTTGGGTTTGTCACATCTATGGTTACATAAAAATAGGACTTAACTTCATAATTTTAGCGCAACAAATTACTGGTTTATTCCTAGAACAGGCAGGTCATCTTTCTCAGTATAGTCAGATTTTATCATTTGTAGTTCTGTGAATATTCCATGCAATTTGCACTTTGCAGATAATGTAAGATTTTTCACCCTGGAATTTGTATTTTGTTTTTGTGGTAAGAAGCAGAGAAATAGGGAACAGCCCTCTCATCATTTATGTATCATGACCCAGCATCTCGGAGCCTTGGGCTATTATTTCAAAATCCAATATATTCAAACTTTGGCCTCAGAGAGCAGTAGGATCGGTACACAAGAACAATAGAGTGATAAATATAGATTTTTCATTAAGGAAAAGACTATATCCTGTCATTTTTGAATCAGGGTTGGAAGGAGGATCTGAGAATTCATAGCCTCCTATAGGCTTGGATGTTATTTTTGTTCCGAAAAAGGACTTTCACCAGCCTTGTCATGGTGCTGTGAGCGAGGCACTGCTGACACACAGAAAGAAAATTTTAATGTATGCTAAAGGAGGGATCCACTAACACTGTGACAGTAATTTAATGCAAGCCAATTTTGAGCCGTGCATAATGAGAGGCGAGATGTGGAGGGAGCCCTGCTCATTCCCAAGGCTGCATCGCGTGGAGCGACGCGGATCCAGGTGCAGGGCCTTGGCTTGGAATGGAGCTGCACTTCGGGAGCTGGGCTGCCTTTCCTCCCTGCGCCAGAAATTGACTTTTGTAGTCAAATTATACACAGTAGCATTCTCTGAAGCACAGCAACTCTGGATTTCTAGGACTAAAGTTGGGCTCCTGGATGGATGGAACATGCATTTAGGCATCTCCTGGCTCGGTGTCCATCCATGTGTACACACCCTGCCAGGGAGGAGGGGCTGTCTGCTTAAATCCTAGAAATTGCTGAACTCCTCAGAGCTGTTAACACATTAAATTCTGGGAGAATTTCAGATTCTAGGAATGCTTTTTCTTTTTGTTTAAACAGATTTTCTCTCAATTTCCTTAAATGGAGCAGCTGTGATAGTGTACAAACAGTCAAAATTTATGCTGAAAAGTGATTTTTTTTGTGCTGTTTGTTTCATTCTCAAGGAAACAATTTATGTTCTCATTTTGAACCCAACAGTCTGATGCTTGTTACTGGAGAATGCACCAAACAGTGGAAAGTTTTGGTTTGTGCAGTAAATTTAGGAAAGCTGTGATTTCTACTGGGCTCAGATGCCACAAGATGTTTGACCTCATCCGTCAATATGTGTGTAACTACTTAACCACATGTACTTCAGATTTGAACGTAAACAGCAGTGCTGGGGAGGATTTGGGATGGACTTTGTATGTGTGTGGTGATTATCTATTGCTGTTGTACCTTTTGGAAGTTTACAGAGGAGACCTGTGTTTGATTTGGTGGGAGGGAGGGTGCAGGTGGAATGGTAAATTATGGCCTTGCTTTCCAAGTCCTGACAGGGAGATGCTTTATTCTGTGTTGTTATCAATGAGAAAATAAAATTACAAAAATAATATTATTTCAAAAGTTTTCTGCTTGCTTTTAACTGACAGGTCTCAAAGTGGATATAGCTTTTTCCACCTGCAATCAAATGTAATAAACCATCTTCACTGCAGAAGTCAAATTCCTGGAAAAAAAGAAGTTGGAAGCTCACACTTACACCATAAAACCTTGTTTATTGCACCCATCAGTCTTGGAAGATATGCCCCACAATGGGGTTTGGTAAAGCCATTACAAGGTGCCGTATGAGTTCCATTTGCCTACAGTAAATAGAATGTCAGAAGTGTCAGGGGGAAATAAATATCGGGCTGGTTAAAAGGGAGCAGAGATGGCTCAAAGCATCATTGAGAGGATTGATTTATCTGGCATGCTGTAATGACTGCAGATGTGGATCTGTTATTCTAGATGAGCAATGAATTTGATGAGCTGATAACACAGGGCCAGAGAGGCCTGGTTTTAATTACTGATGAGGAATTTATTTGTGAAGCACTGTGATTTACTGAGGGTTTGTTCTGTTATTGACAGGTGACCTTGGGGCTTTTCTCTTTTGATGAATAAAAAAAGCGGCATTTTTTAAAGGAAAACTGTTTTATCAGTGCTGTGAATACAGCGAGGTCATTTTAGATAGAGTATTGTCTTTCAAACCATCTTTATATATAATTATTTTTTGCAGCAGTTGTTAATTGCCTCTCTCATTGAGATTGTTGTGTATGCTACACTTGCTACTTGAGAGACACTAATTCTGGTGCAGATTGTTGCTAGCAAGAATATGTTGAGCAGAACTTTGTGGTAGAGATCTTAAAGCAAATAACAAAAAGTCAAATTAACCAAGTATATATTAGTGGGTTGTTCAGCTTTTCAGCTGCATGTCTTATCCTGCATGTATTCATTTCACTGTTCTGATTTTCCTTATAGACCACAAAGGACAAAAAATACAAAAAACTAAAAGGCTTTTCGTGTGTTTATCTGTCTGTCTGGGTTTATTTTTTTTAGTAAACATATTGTCTTAATTATTTTAAGCAGCAATTTGTTTGAAGTTGTGTTCATCAGGACACACTCTTTTGTTAGGCAGAAGGTTATTGTCATGCCTGTTATTTTTAGATGCTTATTTTACTTTATTTTCTCTCACAGAATACAGTTTTCTTTTTGATCTCTACATACAATGAGAATTTTAGTTCTGACTTCTGTGCTTATGACCTTAGTTCTGGGCTGCACTTGCAAGTTACCATCAGGATAAATCAAAGTGGTCCCTGGCTGAGCTGTGTGCAGGTACTGTATATGTTTCCAGCTTGTATACACTGTTTGCTCTTCAGATTTTTTTAACACAGTAGGAATTCATTTGGACTTAGCATTTTGTAGACGATGTCTTGATGAATGTACGTGCGATTTTGGACATGGAGGAGGGGTGAGAAGAAATAGGAAGAAAGAAGAATGTTCCGTCATTTTTTACATGAAGACGTAACTTATGGAGATACTAGAGAAGAGAAAGAAGCAAAGATCACTTGATTAAATGCAGAATGACAAAACCCAAAGCAAACTCACCGAAACCCCCAACCCTTTTGAAGCAAACACCTCCCCTTTTCCCCTACCCCATAGTGTAGTTCCGTTCCCTTGCTTTCACTTCTTTTTCTGTGGGATTTTCCATGGAAAGGCAGCAGTTAGCTAATCATGAATAACATGTATCTTATTATAAACACTCAGAGTTTAGCTCTAGGGATAGTATTTCAATTAAATGCATCTGACAATTTTAGATCTACTCATGACTTAAATAGTGCAATTAAACAAACTGCAGTTAATAAGAGTATTGTTTAATGTTCTGTTTTACAGATTTACTGGTTTTAGGTCTTTTTTGGGTAAAACCAATGTGTTTTTAAAACAAATTAAGTATATTTCATCCATAAAGATGAGTAACAACAACAAAAATTTGTCTCCACCTTTTTTGTGGGACTTAGTTCAGAATATTGTGTGGGACTTCTCTGATATTAATAAAGTGAAGAGGGATCTAGTGCATGAGTTTTCAGCAAGGGTTTGGGTATGTCTGTAGAGTAATTGCCAGCCCAAATTTTGGTCTGGTAGCTGACCTGCAGCTGCTGAGGTTGCTTGATTTTTTGTCATTGATTACAGCAGGAGATGGCTGCAGGCCACAATTCAAAGCAATTGCAATGCTATTTATAAAATTTGTTTTTTTAAAAATCCCTTCTTACGTACCATCTCACCATGCACAATAAATATAACAGAATTAACAGACTTGGAAGATTTTATAGCTTCTGTGGGACTGGGCTGAACTTGGAAACAATGCTGCACAAGACACATTCCTTATTGCTGCTTCCCCAGTGCCAATCTGTGTTTTGTGTCACTGTAAGTAGCAAGGATGGAAGGGACAAATAAGCTGTTGTATAGGAACTCTGCTTGTTTAGAACAGGATTTACTTTTTTTTCTCCCTCATGGATAATTAATGTAGTTCTTATTTTAAGGTTGCAGTCTGCTGCTGAATTGCTTCTTGCTCTTGTGGGAAGGTTCTGTGATAGTTGCGTGCGTGAAAATAATTTCTTGTACAAAGTTTGCATTATAAATTAGCTATGATTTTTCCTAATTTCATGCCCTTCTGTGGAAGCCATTTTACTCGGTGTATCCTGTGATTCCAGGCTTTTGGTATGAGGGAGTGGGTGCCTTAACTCCCCTTTCATCCCTGCGTGGCCACTTTGTGATTAGTGTTTAATGCCTCCAGCTTCATTGTCTGGATTTACTGATGCTGTCAGGAAGGAGTGAAATTTGTGAATTCCAGCCCACTACAGGGAGCTGTGTTTGCCAGAGGAAAATGCAGCCTTGGGTCTGACCTGGAGTGGCTGTTCAAGGAGTGCTGTGTTCTGATTTTTGTGTGGTGGTGTGACGCTGCGATGACCCTACACCTCTGCTTGTCACTAAAATCTCGTGGCAGCCCTGAGCTCCCAGTGCTGCTCTGGGCTCCAGAAAGGGACACTGTCCCTAGAGAGGGATATCTGGTGAGTGCTCTCCTTCTGGGCTGTGCAGGGATGTGCAGCAGCACCCAACCTTGCCTGCTTGCATTGCCTCTGCTGTCCCTGCATGGCCGCGTGCAGCAGATGCAGCAGAGGGCCTGTGAGGCAGATCATGAGAGTTATTTGGAATAGAAGTGTCTCTGTAGCAATACCGTACTTAGGACAGTCTGTAAATGGACATCAAGGCTCTATTATGAATTCCAATTTTTTTTTTCCAAAATGTTTGCTGTTTGATTTGACCACGTATAATTGTTATGTATTTTGTTAGGTGATTTCTCTAATGTTTTTATGCAGTCACATGTATGTGTGTATATATATAAATATCTCCTAGAAGCAGTCCAGGATGTAAAAGGTTTTGCACTTCTTGAATGTGTAGCTCACAAACACTGAGGTTTTGCCTGGAGCAAGGTGGATCATGGAGCTGTCTGTGCCTCAGCACTCGCATGCAGCCAGTGGAGTGAGTTACTGCATCTGTCCTCATTAATGCAGAAGCCCCAGAACAGGAATGAAGACATATCAGGTGTGTTGAAGCTGGAGATGTTAAAATGTGTGTAACTCTTGCTACCTGGTGGGTTGCACAGTGCTGCTGAAATGTGAACAGGCAGTCTGTTCCAGGGCGAGGCATTCCTGGCCATCCCTTCATCCTGTGGGATAGAACACTCTTTCAATTTAACAGTTCTCAGTAGTTGCATGAAAACTGTGAAGCTGGAAGCAAATAGCATTTTTTCCTGTTGAGAGTAGTGAGAGTTTAGGTAGTTGGAATGAAAAGTATGGATGCAGCTTAATTGAGATAGCAAATGACGTCCTGCAGAGCAGGGTGGCACAAAGGTGAAAAGTCCACATCTAAATAAATGTCAGGGAAAGGATTAAGTGTTCATTTGAAGATGTGCATAGCACTACTTCCTTTAAAGAGCTGTAATTAATCTTACAGTGTTAACTTCTTGGCCATGTGACAGTATAATAAGGCACAAACATTCTAATTCAGTGTGGTGCCACGTGCTCCAGAATGAGGAGCTGAACTGCCCTGTCCCATAAAGCTGGTTCTTGCCTGACTCTGCAGTTATTGGTGTCTTTTCAAATCCACAGTTGTGTACAACAGAGCAAGTATGGCTCATGCCTGTGGGGTTTTACTAATACAGGAATACTTGGCTCTTCTGTTTCTGTCAGGATTTTTGGTGACTTCTGTGAGTGGTGTAATTGGAAAAGAGTGCAGGAATGCTGCTTGCTTTCCCTCCCGGTGTCCTGTTGTGTTTTACTGCTCTGTAGGTAGTTGTTCCGTGGGAATTCCCAAATACTTTTATTTGCACAGTTACCAAAATTAGATGCATTCTGCACTCAGGCTGGAGTGCCTTTCTTATTTCTGTTGAAGTTGAAGGTGTTTTGTTGACTTGAAGTCCTGCTCAAGTTCTCCTCACGTGGGACCTCTGTTTTTAAATGTTACAGAGCCCAGTACCTTCCACAGAGGTGCGGACGTGCAGTGGTGTTTTTTCTTGGTGTTTGTATTGATAATTGATGTTGTTAGAAGCTGTGTGAGATCACTTCTGCCTTTCAGAGTCTCTGTATTTGAAACAAAAAGAAAAGCCGTGCTTTACTGACAGTAACTGAGTGTTGGGGGGTCATAAATGAACATTGTAGAAGGTGCTGGTGGCTGTGTGTTCGCCATCCTGATCTGTGAAGTTTGTACTTGTATTTATAGTTTTCTATAAATTTGTCATAGGAAAATGAATTTTAATATCAGGATTTATTTATCAGGCTATTTTACCAAGCATACCTCTAACAAGGTGTAGTTTAACGTGCTGTTCATTTACATAATTTGGAAGTGAGTAGTAAAACATGCAGCTTTGCAGAGTTCATCTTCAAACTCAGATTATTGGCATCACCAATAACAGCTCAGATGGGATAAAGCAGCTCTGTTTATAGACACTCTCACACTCAACATAATCTCATGTTCCAAGTTTTTTGTCACTACATAAGAAGTAATTTTTGGCTTCTATCATTACTTTGAATTACTTTTAAGTAATTTTTTTTCCTGTGGTGTAATGAAAGAAATACCAGTTGATTAGTTAATCTTTGTCTTTTCTTGGAAGAGGAAAAAAATGTCCAAATTTCAGCAGTTTTGATACCTTGCTGGAAAAGAAAACACAGAAATTCATTCCTTTGCTTTCCGAGCTCACGGTGTTAATGTTTGAGCAGATACTGGATATTTGTGGAAATTATCTGTAAGTCTTGAAGGTTTCACAACTTCCATCACAAAACCGTGTTACTATGGAAAAGTGGCGTTCACTCTTTTGACAAGTGTGACACTTAACGAGGAATAAAAATAATACAAACCACATAATACACAAACTGAGGAGGGAGTTGTCTGTGCAGACAGTTTGTTGACACTTTGTTGGAAAAGATCTCTCTGATCTGTTTGTTGGGAAGGATCAAAAATACATCGGAATTGGACAGGGCTGTGAACGTTTTGTGGGGATGTTGCTACATATACATACGTTCTAAATTGGGGCAGAGCTGTTACGGGCTCGGGGCCTTCATGTTGAACAGAGAGACTGTCCAGGGCTGGGGAATTGCCACCAGTTTGTTAGAAAAAAGCAGAATCCAGCACTTGAGCACTTTTTTAGAATGAATATCTTTCTTTACAGCTTTCCATGAAGATGCTAAATGTAAGGTGTGTAGCTCTTTACAAATTGGAAAAAATAGAATGTCTCTTTTGAATATTTTTTCTTAAGATTGTTTTCCAAACATGGATGCAGTGAGACAAAAATGTGCAGCTTTTTCTTGGCGTAGGCTGTCAGAAATGACACTCATGAAGGTTTATTTCTGCAAAATATAAAAATGTGCTCATAAAATTGATGCTGTTTTTATTCCCCCCCCC
>VZRN01000634.1:4875975-5082724 GCA_013397935.1 Dasyornis broadbenti | reverse complement strand
CCCCCCCACGTTTAGAGCTGGCTGCAGTGGCGTGGAGCATTTGGTGCTTCCCCGCACCCTTTGGTGGGGGTTTGAGGGCAGAGCATCAGTGTTTGTGTGCTCTGGGGTCGGGTGGGCTCTGGTGCACCTCGTGCTCAGAATCGCCCGCGAGCTCCGTCCTTTGTTGTGCCTTCGCTCCTCATGGGCCGGGCTTAGGGCTCTGAGCCAGCCCAGCTCACTGTGGATGCTGTTTTGGAGCCTTTTGAATGTGGATGTGAAGCAGTTTGTCTGTCCTTTGCTTCGCAAGAATTCTCCTTTTAAAAAACAAAGCTGTGGCTATGAAGTAGCCTATTTGTCCTAAAACTTATGAAAAGGAGGGGGAGGGAGTGCTGGGACCCATCTTTATAACAACAATCAGCCTTTGTAAGGTTTCATTCCAGGCTAATGGCTGGTGAAATTGTTCTGGGTAGTTAAAATGAAATGAAATGAATTAAAGAACATGAAGGAGAGCAAGCAGAATGGTTTATTGCTTTTCTTTGAAGGCACAATAGCTATACTCTGTCTCTTTTTGTTACTCATATCTGTGTGGCGGATATTTAAAGTCAGGGGTTTGAATAGCATGATGGCTAAATGAGGGCTATAAATCGAGGGCTATGGTGCAAAATTCTAGTGCCAGCAAGTACTAAAACACAATACCAAAGAGGCTGGGGTCTAAAATTGTTTTAGACTGATGAATATGCAGACATAAAAACAACAGAAGACAGATATTCCTTACCAAAACCTCCAGAAAAAACTAATGATCAGTTATTTTAAAAAGGAAAACAAATGTTTTAAGCACATTAATGCTTTCAGTTTATCCTGGAATGTTACTGGTATTTCCTTAAAAGCCTGCCAATCCATACTTAATTTTAATTAAGAACGTGAAAAACATGAAGTAGTCAACTATTTTTGTTAATGGCAAGATGTGAAAGTGTCAAAAGTTGGTGTACAAAATTTAATTTATAAGCCTACAAATACAGGCAAACAAATATTTTTTTTTAATATGTTACCTTACTGATAGCAACACAGAAGTTTCTCAAAATGGGGTAATGCAGCTTAGAAAGCACCTGGTTTAAGACTGTTGTTACACAGCTGAAAAAAATAAAGTGTCATATCAGGTTGGGGTCACGTTTGTCTAAGAAAAACTAACAGGAGGATTTCTATTGTCAACACAGGAGATGAGCAGTGCGATAACAGCAAATTATACTCTCTGATCCACCCCCTGTTATAGAAGTGACTTGAGATTAAAGCCTCAGCCAGGAATTTCATTACTCTTATACATTTTTCACAGCAGCAGTATTTGCAAAAACAGTGGTAAAGAAGGGTTAGAAATTTTTGTGAAAACATGAGATGATTTCTGATTCCGTGTGCATGGGTATACATATATATGTGTGTGTACCGCTACGAGCGTGTTTAGAACCCCAGAAGATACTTAAAACATCTAGTAAAGTTAATGTGCCTGGGCCTCTCAGAATGTGAGGGTGGCTGTTGGCTCCTGTTTAGTTCATGTCCTGTTAAAGGTCTGGGGGTTTTTTGTTTGGTTGTCAGTTTTTTGGTTTTAAAACTTCAGCATAAGAATATAAGCTGAAGTTGAAGATAATTTAGAATATTATGAGTTAATAAAAGGTGAGATGTCTTTTAGGAGGTGAAGAGTACAGAACTTCGTTACTTTTCAAACAAACAGAAAAAGTTTATTAACAGTTCTGGTTTTATTGTCATTCAATTAAGCAAAGCCCAGAGTCTGGGAATGTCAGTTTTCAGGCTTCTGGTGAACAGTGGCTCTCCAGGGTTTTGTAGTTGAGTCTGCGTGAGGGGCTGAGCCCAGTGCTGTCCCTCGTTGTCCCTGTAATTTTCCCCACTTTTTCTTCTTGCACTAAAATTCAAGGCTCTTTTCCTCACTTGGAGGCAGGGGATGGGTGTGTAGGGGACACATCTCCTCACTCACAGGTGTTGGCACTTGGTAACTCATTCCTTTGTTGGCTTGTGCTCCTGCGTTTTGCTGTCCGGATCTGCCCTCAGTGCTGGAAGAGCTGTCCCGTGGGACTGGCGCGTGCTGGGTGGCACCAGAGCGGGATGTTCAGCTCCAGAGTGTGCCACCACATCCCTGTTGGCTGGAGAGCCAGCCAGCCCCAAAGCCACTGCCATGCCTTTTGCTGAAGGAAGATCAAACTGCTGAGCCAAGCTTGAGGCCCACAGAAGTGGAGCAGATGTGGAACATGGGACCAGATGGGAGCTGAGCTGTGCTCAGTGCGCTCCCCTGGACGCACCTCAGTTGCTGTTGAACTGAGTGTAGCTGCTCACTTAGAGGCACAGACTGCTCCAGGATGGCCCATCCGGTTCTGTCGGTAGCAGGTCTGACAGGCCTTGGAGCTTCATCAAAAGAGGAATTTGGGGTGTATGAGCAGGAATCTTACCTGTGACCTGAGCGTTTCACAAGCATGAAGCTGCTGCACAACTTCTGGTAGAAAGCTGCACTCATATTTTTATTGTGTGCTAGGGATGTTCATCCATGCGATTGAGGAGATAGATTAGCTCCAGCCCTGTGGCTTGCTGTGAAATTGCTGTTTGGCATTGCCCATCTATTGTTGCAGAACACTTCGTGCTGCACGTGGCTTTGTTTGGAGTTGTTTCCTTTCCTAATAAGTTAATGTGTGAGGTATTTCTGTGCAGATGCTTTGCCATCCATAGGCAGGATCAGAATGTGCCTCCATACCAAGGGATGGGCTTTGTGCTCAGCTGGGAAGAAGCCTGCACACTCACTACTACCTTTGCTTAAAACCAGTGTTCTTGTTTCTTATTGGGATGCTTTTTAAACAACTGAAATATCTGTAGGTGACTGACATCTGCTGAGGCAGACACCAGGAAAAGCTGCTTAATAGTTAAGCACTTAAAACTTGGAAAGAACTGTAGATAGGTGTCCATGAAAATATTTATTACATCCCTGTGAAATGGGCCATTTTTTAGCGGCTGCTGGTGTATTTCCATAACGAGCATGTTCCACTGGGATTGTGTTTACTTTAATAAAATTTTTCACTGCTTCACTCTGATCATATCTGTTCTTGGATAAGAATAGTTTGCAGGGTAAAATGAATGAGTGGCTTTATGCATAATACAGGAGTATCAAATTAATCAAAATGTAAGGTGCTTTCTGCTTTTTAATACTGACTAAATGTTTTTCTTGCAGAAGTTAGTTGAGTTGGCTGCAAAATAGATTGCTCCATTAAAATGTGTTTTTTCTCCACTCCCTTTAAAAAAAGGTTTGACTTTTTCTTTCTGAAGAAGTCCTTTTCCTCCAGCACACGTGAGAAGTACTCTAAGAGTTGGCTATGGGAAGAAGCAAGTAGTAGAGTTTATATTTAAGAGGCTTAACTGTGGCTTTGGGAAGCTGTGCCAAATACTGAGGGGTACTGAAAGTCAGAACAGTGGCTCATGAGTTGGGTTTCTTGGGTTTCCAGCCTGATTTTTCCTAAGTGAAGGATGCCTGACCCATTGAGCCAAATTGTTGTCTTCTGGTTTTCATTGCTGTGGCTGATATTCTGAGCAGCTCCTGGTGGAAGACTGAAGCCATTTCATACTTGTGTGCTTTTAAAAAAATAAATCAAAACCGATCAAAGCTTTCTACAGACTCCCCAGGGCCCTGGCATTGTTGCACACCCCAGTCAGTGGTACCAGAGTGCAGAGTGGCACCCTACAACTGGCACTTGGATTTCGAGTAAGTAAAATGCTTGGGCGAAAAGGCAAATAGTGCAGGGATTAGGGTCTCCTCCTCTTCCACTTTTCCCCCCATATGCTTTGGGTCCTTGTACAATTGTTCTTTGTTCAGAAGCAGCCGGGATGCTGCTGTCTCTGCTTCCCTGAAGCTGCCCACAGTGTCTCTGGTACAGCTGTTGTCTGCTCATAACCAGCAGCTTTGAGGTGAGAGGCTGCTCTGTGTTCTCACTGCCCTGAGCCTTTCAGCGTTTTCAGCTGTTTTGGTGTTTGGAATTTTGCAGAACAGTTTTGCCAAAGTAATTTCTGATGTGTTTTTACCGTTGATCTGCACATTTTATAGGAGTCTGATAGTTCCCAAGTGAGGGATGTGCTGCTTGGCATTAACATTTTTGGGCTGTGGTTAATGCCACTGATGAAATTCTGTAAAAATGCAGTGAGTTCACAGTAATTTAACATGGAATAAAAAACTAAGAATATTGATCTTTCTGGGTTATTCCATTTGATTATAAAGGTAGATGAAGCACCTGATTAACACCTGAGACTGCAGCATTGATCATGGTGGTGTCACTGTAAAAGCCTGACCACTGTCTGTTTACTTCAGAGATAATATAAAGAGCAGCCTACCTTTAAATCAGATGATGAACTTTCTTCTCCATGCTGAGGCTGGAAGAGTTTTTGCACTGAGTGCCAACAAAGGGCAGATTCACAAATTCTGTTCTACCCACACAATGGGAGTTTGCAGCGATTGTGCCTTGAATTTTCCAGTTGCGCATTTCCCATGAAGTGCTCTGGGCCTTTTCTTTGCTGTTGTGTTGGAAACCACCTTTCAGAATCTAAGTTTGAGGTGTGTAGGAGTAGAGATGGTCCAGATCTTGTTTTGGAAATATTTGCGGTATTTTGTCTGTGGCAAATCACCTTGGAAGTGTGAGGTGTTGCCATGAATCCCTTTTGTTAAAGAAAAGAACAGGCGATGATGATTTTGGGGTATCCAGTTGGGCACCTCTAGGGTGAAAAGTGCTGAGAAGAGATCTTTCAAAAGGTAAAGCCTCTTCCCAGTATTACAAGTTTGTTTTAATGAAAAAAAATCTTTGTTTGCAAGTGGAAACCTTTGTTTTAATTCTGCAATGACTGTTTCAGTTTTGATAGCTTCAGTAGGTTTCAATAATTTATTAAGTACTTCTTTCAGAAGTTCTTTTAATTAATTTAACAAGAGCAGCTTGCATGTGTCCTTTTTCAATTACTGTTTCTGATAAAATACAAAAGTTTCTGAAAGCCTTTCACAGCAGTTTGAGAATTAAATTTAAAATTAAAGCAGTCCTAGAAAACAGAGTTTTAAAGCAGTTTCATCAGAAGAAGTAAATACTAAACGTATTTAATGTATTCTAAATGTATACTGAATGTCTGTTCAGGAATGCAAAGAGGCTGTGTATTAATGTAGGATTCACTAAGGCATCTCCCACTCTCTTCTGCTATTCTTTTTTTCTCCCCTGCACTGTGTTTGCCTTTTTTGATAAGTAAATACATAATGAATTTAGGGAGTGCTGGGAGACGGGAAATGAAAGGAGTAGCCATTTAATACTGGTAATAATAGGTATTTTGTACATCAACCCTTGAATTAAGATGCAAAACCGAAAGTAGATCACTGGAAGAAGTTTGTATGTTACAGCATTGAAAATTGCTAATGAGCAAATGCTGCCGAGGATTTGGGATTTCCCCTCCCTTTCTCCTGTTCTTTCAGAGCCCTGAGGGTATCTGACAACCTTTAATATTGCGTTCTGATTTTTGAATGTAACAATGTCGTAAAAGTCTAATAAAGTAAAACAGGTTGCAGGGTTTCAGTTTCTAGGGATGGGGGTCGTTTTGGTGTTTTTGGTTGTTGGTTTTTTTCTTTTTTGGTTTTTTTTTTTTTGCTTTTAAGCAGTTTAGCAGAAAGCAATTAAGATAGCTCATTCTAGTGGCTAATCAAAATCATAAACCAAAACACAAAATAAAGGCAAAGTATAAATTAGTGCTACTGAAAAGATGTTCCCAAACCAGCTGTGCTTACATAGATCAAGTTTACATTATTAACTGCACCATTTCTCCACCAGTATGTTGTCAGCACAGTGGAATGAAGCCTTCATCTTTACCCATTATTTCCTTTCATAAAAACTAAAATAACTTCATCACAAAATAAGATGGAAAATAAAGTCACATAAGATGCAGAGACTCAAACGTTTCATTCAAACATTTTGGTTGGGAAAAAATAAAAATGGTGAAGCTGCACGTGAAGAGTTTGTTTAAGAGGAGCTGCAGAGCTGGCTGAGATAAAGATGACAAATGGGTGAGGGGGCTGGCGGGGCCGGGAGCCCCCCTGTTGGGGCTGACAGATCTGTCCAGCAGTGGCACCAGGGCAGGGAGGCATCAGCTCCAGTAATGGAGAGATGTCTGCTGGAAAGATTGCTCTATCACCGTGATGGGCTCCTCACACGTTATAAATCTGAGATTGTTCTGGGCTGCTGCGGAAATGAGCAGCTCCCCTCTCCCTCCCAGAATGAAATGTCGGGTAGAGAAGGGACAGAAATGAAAAGCAAAAGTGAGGAAAGTTATCTTTTAAACGGAAATCTCTGGTGGAAACAATATCAGACCCATTAGTGGTTTGAAAAACAGCACCGTGCCCATGTTGGCACTGTGCAGGGCAGAAAGAAGTGGCTTTATGGTGTCTCCTCCCTGCCCTCCTCCGTGCCTTTAATCTGAGTGCTGTGGTGATGGGCTGCTCTCAATTTCTGTGTGGAAAGTGAGGTCCGAGGGGGTGATAGCTCATGGAGTCCCCATCGCTGGAGGTGTCCGAGGAAGGACCGGACATGGCACACAGTGGGCTGGTTGACATGGTGGGGGTTGGTGAAAGGTTGGAGTTGGTGATCTCCGAGGTCTTTTCCAGCCTCATTGGTTCTGTGATTCCTGTTCAGTGCCTCCAGACTGGGATACAGAGCGAGCAAGGTGTGGTGATCTGCTGCTGGTGATTTGCTGTCACCAGCTGGTGCTGTTGGGGCATTTGGCGCAGGAACTCTGCTAAAACGGTCGTGCCTTCACCTTAACTACATTTATCCATCTTGCTGTTTGCAGATATGTATTCTTATTTCTTTTTTCTGCACTACTTAAAAGCTTTTCTGCCCTCCTTGCCCTGTCTGTACCATCTCTTCTGCTTCAGTCTCTTCATCGACTGCTGTTTGTCTCACCAAAAATCTCAGATTCTCGAGCCCATCCCATTTGTTCCTCCCTTGATGTTTTATTTGTATTTGTTGTTGTACATACTTACTTTACGTTGTACTTTGGCTCTTTGTTTGTATAATCCATATATTCTGACCCTATTATGAGTAACCATTTGAATCCCTTCTGTGCCCAGTGGGATGTTGGGCTGTGTTATGTTTTGCACATACACAGTCTGCTGCTCCCACACTGAACCTCACAACCTTTCTTTGGTTTGTGAGGTTTTTTTCAGGAGGGGGTGAAATTTTTCTCTTTATTTCACTAGAAGAGGAGAACAAGCTAAGCTTAATGGACATTAGAGTATTAGCACTCTGTTGTTTGTCTTGCCTTCCCCTTTCTACCTGTCCAAAGGTGGAAGCAGCGTTCAGGTTGTAGTGAAATAAAGGATGATCTCGTTCAAATCAGGCAGCATCCCAGGAGGGGGGAGGCCTTGCTTCAGTGAAGTAAAAGGCCTCATTTTAAAGGGATCCAGGCGCTTGCAGTTTAGGGAGAGTGAACTGAAAAAGTTTAGTTAAAGCAGCCAGCAGATGAATCGAATGATAGGGAATGGAAAAAAGAGTCACAGAAAGGACTTCTGGAGTTCATCCTATCCAAACTCCTGCTCCAGCAGGGCACCCAGAACCATGTCCAGACAGCTTTTGGAGAGTTTCATTGCAATATATCAATTATTATTGCTTTAATTTCCTGTATTTGTTTACTGGACGATACAGTTCAAACACTTGATGGGAGAACAGCCCGTGAAGAGAGTAACCTTTCTCCTTTGGGTTTTTTTAATGTATTCAAGGAATAACTACACTGAAGTATGTGGGTTTTGCATTTTGTAGGGAATGTTGTAATGGTTTGTGCAATTTTGCTCTCAGTAAAAAATTTGTCAAAACCCCCTGTAAGAATGATTTGAAGTTTGGCGACTGGGCTGTGTTGTTTTCCTGCAGCTCTTTGTATTCAGTTTCATGCAATGAAGTTATCTACTGTAAAAATGTATGAATATTTTATTTATTTTAAGATTTTGGAGAGTTGTACTTCACTGCAGCAATTTATTTATGATTCAGAAACATTCCCGTAGTTTGTTCAAACTCGGTTTCTAAGCAGTCTGTGTACTGTCCACTGTCGTCTGGCCATTGTTCTTTTTAGCCATAGGGCACGGGGCACAGGCTGTTATTCCTCTTCTCTGTGTGCCTGAAACTGCTAAAAGTTGTAGAAAATAGATGGATAAATGGATAAGAAACAGTGAACAGTAAACAGCAGTTTCCATGTTTTGTCTTTATAGACAGAGTAACTTCTGAGATTTTCTCACCAGCTTTGGGAGCTTTTCCTGCTCTTCCTCCCAAGTTTTCAGGTCTGTAATGAAGTGTTGTCCTCCCATAAAAATGTCATAATCCTCGAGTGATTTAGAGTGCTTCTGATCCGAGATTGATGACACAAGGAATAGTTTGCTGTAATACAGTTAAAGGCATCATGGTCTAGTTACCAGAACCAGGAGTTGAGGAACTTGAGTCTCATTGCTGGCCCTGGAAATGATTCGTGTTGTGACCTTGGACAAATCACCTCATCTCTTTGTGGCTCTGCTACGCAGGCTGTGAGATGGGGATCCTAATGCTCTGTAGCCTCGTCAGGCACAGTGTGAGAAGTGCTCTGGGCAGGATGAATTTGCCATGAGGGGACAGCTTAAGTCTATAAATTTCATATGAAGTAAAATTTATCTGCTTTATCTGAGTTTATCGTTACTAAAAGCCTGGAAACAAGTGCATAAAATTCTCTGTGAGTTTTCTCATCAGTCTTGGCGGTTTCAGGATCTCACCCTTTTTCCTGGAATCAGACACTTGCTTCCCGTGCAGTGTGCATTTTCCATTTGAATCCTCTGGAATTTACTCGGGGTATTTTTCAAATTTATAGTGCCTGTTAAGAAAGCAGGTTTGCCCAGTGGGCCAGTTGCTGTGTTTTAAAGTACGTATTTATTATATAATCGATTTCACTTTGCTGTTCTAATATTCAGCAAGGATTCATTTTTCCACAGTTATGAGCCTGCCTCGTGCTCACATCCTGCTTGGGAATTGCACATGTTGGGTACCTGTATTGACCTGTCAAAGGTAAAAAAACAATAGCAGAGAGGGCAGGTGACGAATGGCCAGTCTGATTTCAAAGACAGATATAATTTCTTGTATTTTTTATTGATTCGTATGGTATTTGCTCAGTTTCAGCAGCTGAGGATTTTAAGAAGAAAGGGTTGATATCATGAATTCCGCCATGAAGTTTGTGTTCAGCAGCAGTGGGTACTCCTGACGAGCATCACTGACCTTGTGCCGTGGCACCAGTGTTGGCTGCCTGAAGGGAGAGCGTCTCCCTTCCCGTTAGTTCTGACTGTTGGAAGCTGTGAACACATCTGTGCAGGTGCTTTCATTTAACACCTGTTTTGATGTTCCATGTGTTAAATATGTTACGATTCCACAACAAAGTGAGACTTAGGAAGGATCTCTGTGATGGTGCATGCAGCTGGGGACCTTCCATGATCATCCAACTGGAGGTGCCTTTTGTTCATCAGAAAGCACTGGAAATACGTAGGAATGAAATTAGATATGGTGTCTTAAGGTTTATGTTCAGTTCTTTATGTATCAAAGAAATAAATAATGGAATTTAACCTGATATAAAATAATTTTCCTGGTCCTTTGAGGGGTTTTTGTCTAGACTGCAGGAAGATTTTATTACCATTTAACCTTACTGTTTTCTTCTTCACATTTTCTTTTAAAAGACATATTAAAAGGAACATACCCGACTGAGAATGGACATGACATTCAGGTTTAAAAACGGAGTGTTTAATGGAATCATGAATAAATGGAAACAGATTTGTCTGTCAAAAATTAAATGGGAGTATTCTTTGATTAATATCAAAATCTAATCTAAAATAGTTTTAGCCATTTCATACAGGTGACATCTGTGCTTAAATATAATTTCCTCTCCCTGTTCTGGCATGACTGTTAATTACTTACTCAATGTAGTTCAACATTTAGTTAATAAATATGTCAAGCTTTTACCATGGTGTTCTTTTTGCAGAGTTGTGAATTTGCAATTAGTTTTAGATTTACTACATGGTGACAGACAGTGCTGTATAAATAGAGGTTAAACACACAATTTACATATTAATTTCATGATTCATTTATTCAATGATTTATGTGGATATAGATTGTATTTAATCTCCGTGCTGTAGTTGTTTCAGGCATGACGAACAGAATCACTACTCTGGTGGAGAAGTAATGATGTCTGTATTGAGCCACTGCAGCAAAGAGGAACAATGAGAGATTTGGAAAGCCAATTATTCATTAATCTCAATACTTTCTGAGAGGCTGGTGAAAAGCAGTAATAGGTTTGTAAAGCATGTATTTACGGATGTAGTTGTGTACACATGCACATACACACACGCTGGGGAATTGGATACTCCATCTTGTCTCTGGAATAACTCCCATTATCATTAGATTGTGCTTGGTGCCCAGTTCTGTTAGCCCTGCAGGCCACGTTAGTCACCACCTTCCCATTCTGGTACTGCACGTGGCATAAGATTGTTTCGTGTTCCATTTTAAGTGTATGCTGATTATTCTGTTCCTGAAGCCTGCATATCCACTTCTTCTGCTCAGATCGTTTGCAGTCTTGCTCTCTTCATTTGTTACAGTTTTACAAAGGAGATTAACAAGTATTATTTGATCTGTAAAAACACTTTCTCAGTTTTTCTAATCCATAAGTTTTAAATTTTATTTTGTTAAAGAGAAGAGCAGAGTATTCATAGGTGAGATGAGAACTTCAGAAAATGCACAGTCTGATTTATATATGCCTGTCTTACATACGAGGATATAAAAGTAGTTAGAGGAAGTGTTTTATAAATGCAGTTAGGGTTATAAGTAAAGCTGATGCCCGTGCTTTTGGTATGATGAAAGTACTAAACTTAAAGCATGTTTTTGGTTTAGTACGGTTTTCCTTCCTGCCAGTTGTGAGTATAAAGGTCTCTGAGGTGCAGATAGATCTTTGACCTGATTTAGCAGATTATGGCCTCTTAATGGACTTGATACACTTCAGTGTTGAATTCAAGTGTGTCTCCACTTTTGCTGGGTTCCTGTTCCCTTGCGATAGATACTGTGTGTGTGACCCCTGCCTGCCTCTTACTCCAAGCCTGTTGTGATGAAAGGGGCAGGCTCCACCTGCAGTGCGTTCTCTGAATCCCTCCAGACAAACACTGAGTTAGCACAAAAAAGGTAAATCATAACCGAAAAAATAAACCAGGGTAGTTGAAAACAGATGAAGACCTTGAAACAAAAGACATAATTATGGTAATTAACACCTTTCATTCATTAAGATAAATGGCTAATGGCTACTTGTTTTTTGGAAAGACAGAGGGACCTTTTCTCTGGGAATGTTCTGGGTACATCCGTGGCTGTGCTGTGTCAGGTGTTCGCACATACAGTTTGTGTACATTTCAGGAGATTGTTTTTGGAAGAATGCTCTGATTTCTAAAGAACTGAAAGAGCCACTGGTTAGGTGAAAATAATGTATCAATGATCCTTTTATTTTGAGATAACTCAGTGATGGAGTCATAGCCACTGTCAGTCCAGAGCACTTTGGGAGAGGGGGAAATCCTGTTTTGGTCTAAGGAATTGTAGCAGTGTGAGTTGTGTTCAGGTGTTGAACATGGCCAGGTTTTGGTAGCAGGAGGTGGTGAGGCAGCTGTGCCCCTGCAGCCCTGGAGGAGCCCACGCTGGAGCAGGAGGTGCCAGAAGGAAGCTGTGACCCCATGGGAAGCCTGTGCCTGGAGCAGGATCCTGGCAGGACCTGTGACACTGCAGGGGACCCACACTGGAGCAGCGTGATTCTGCAGGACTGCACCCCATGGAAGGGGATCCCCACTGGAGCAGCTGGAGAAGAGCTGCAGCCTGTGGGAAGGGCTCAGGTCGGAGAAGTTTTCAGTGTCACTCCCCGGCAGGGAGCCCACAGTGGAGCAGGGGAAGGAACAGCAGAGACAGCATGGGATGAGCTGACCACAGGCAGCAACCCACCTCAGCCAGCTGGACTGTGTCCATGGGGAAGATCCCACAGAACTCTTGGGATGCCTTCCCTCCTAGACACGAGAGGACAAAAAGTAATCTGAAGTAATTTTTATTTATTTATTTATTTATTTATTTAATGTCACAGAAGCTGCACGGGGACAAACTGAAAACTTCAGCGTCTTCCTGAAGTCCCCCCTTTTCTCACACATTTGCTCTGTGATTTTCCTGGGTCCCTGAGTGCACAGGTGTGTGCAACATTTGTGTTCTGGTGGTGTTTCCCTTTATTTACCTGGGAAGAACTGCCAAGTGTGTCTTGAGGCTGCCATTTCTGCTTCTTAAATCAAGTCCCTGAAATATGGCAGTAGATGCAGTAGAGCTGGAACCTCACTCCAAACCCCTTGAAAGTGCTCTGTGCTGAGTAGCTGACTGCAGGGAGCAGGTGTCAAACAATATTTAAATGACATTCTCAACAAAATAAATATTGAGCTGCCCTGTCACTGTGGTGGGAGAATAATCTGCTCAAAAAAAAAATCCCATTCATTGTAAACAGCCTCTGACATTTGTTCTTCAGGAATTATTTGCAGTTTATCTTCTGAGCTAGAGCCTTTATCAGCACAGCAGTTGAACTGCAGTGCAAAAAAAAATGGTAATTGAGTATTTTATCAAACGCTTCCAACAAAACGGACTTTGCAAGTCGTAAATGAAGATTAAAACCATTGTTGGCAGGGATGAACAAATTGGAATGATTTATTATCTGAAACATCAATATGTCACTGCTCAGAAATAAAATAAAAAGAAACAAACAACTGCCCCCCTTCCCCCAAAATGTGCTCTTAGTCTCAGCCAAGCGATGGAAGGTAAATACATGTTTTAATTATTTGTGCTAGAGAGGCTGTTTAAAAAAAGAAAAAGAAGAAAAAGCATCATCATAATGGCACAGCTGCTGTGGGACATTATGCGAGGAAAAGAGACAGTAATAAGAGAACTGTGTCAAAGGAAAGCAACTCTGAATGTGTACTTCAGCTCTCCTGATTATAGAAGGAAGATTAAATATTATAAATGGGGCAATTTGACAGAGTGGATTTACTATTTGTGTTTAACACCTAAAGAGTCAGTGTTTTAAAGAGAAAACCTTATCTCACTTGTGAAATATCTTTAAAAACAATATGAGAGGAAAACATATTACAATATTGTCTTTCTTACAGGATAAAAAATGGAGTGGTCAGGAATAAAAGAAGTTAATCTGTTATGAGCTCTGTATCACTTTCAGATTAGGAAACAAAGGGCGTGAGAAGAGTCTTACAAGGACTGTAGGATGTAGAAATGATATTTTCTGTATTTGTTCATAAACCAGGAAGCCTTGTAGGCTTGATGCAGGGCCTTGTTGCCCCTTGTTCAGCACAAGCCCCTCGCTGTGCCAGGGCACTTGCTCTCTGTACTGTCAGCCCGGAAGGCAGCAAGAGTTTGCAGGGTCAGCAGCAAGGCTGCTTTGCTGCTCTTTCCCTGAGAACTTCTTTATGCAGACATGGAATCATTGGTGTGGGGAGAGACTTCCAAGATCATCAAGTCCAGCCTTTGGTGACTAAACCGTACTGTGAAGTGCCACATCCACCTTTCCTGAACGCTTCCAGCGATGCTGACTCCACCACTTCCCAGTGCAGCCTGTTCCAATACATGACCTCTCTTTCAGTGAAGAATTTCTTCCTAATATCCAACCTGAACCTCCCCTGGCACAGCTTGAGGCCATTTCCCCTTGCCCTGCTGCCTGGGAGCAGAGACTGACCTGAACCCGGGAGCTGGCAGGTACAGACACATCACAGTGCTTCCAACCAGTTCATCCCTGTGTGCTGCGTCAGGCAGGATCAAAGGGTTCTGCTTGGATCCTTGGTGTTTGTGAAAAGATCAGAATGAGTGGGGAAAACTTTCCTGGTAGCTCACCAGCTGCTGTTCCAGTTTCTGAATTAAAGTAATCACTGAGTTGAAACTTTCTGCCAATCAAGGGATGTGGAGCCGTGCTTTTATAACATCCCCACATCTTTTCATTTTCTTGCACTTCTTTCTCAGTTATGTGCTTTTATCTTGAACTCCAGGTGGAGGAAAGAAGGGAAAAGTTCTGTTCTGAGAACAGGTTTGTGCATTGCTGCTGTATTTGTAGCAGCAAGAGAGAAAAACTTGTGTGTTAATGTTCAGTGTGTTGCAAATTTTGTTTTCACTGAGTAAAGGAGGCGATTTAAAACCAAAACAAAGCCAAGACAAAAAAGCAGATAGAGAAGACCAAATCAGTAGGTAAAGCCTTCTCTCATCCCGGAGAGCCGGCTCCAATGAAATAATTCTTGGTGTTCTTTGTCAGCGTTTATGCTTTGCTGATGTTTTCAAGAAATGAGTGAGTGGTAGAGAATTAGCTGAAGAAATACTTGTGTAATCTTTTGGCAGTTCAGATACAATAAAACCCAAGAGTGACCAGTGAAACCTTTCTGGTTTTGTTTCTCACAGTACAGACGTTGCTGTTCCTCTGTTATCAGAGTTTGTGTGTTTCTTGCTTGTATTCAAGAAACAGACTTGTGTCTGTTCACCATGACTTTTTGCTCCTATTTAACGAGATTTGTATGTATGTATGCCCAAGAAACTGCTTATTTTATTTTGTTTGTTCTGTATGTTGCATGTGATATATTTGAGTGTTTGTGTTTGTTATATACATTATGATACTTAAAGAATGGAGTAACACAGTCTCAAGATTTGTGGCAAAGTTATTAATTTATAGATTTATTACTTGTGGGTGTCAGTTCCATATGCGTCTTGAATGCAGTTTTTGGCTGAATTACTGTTTTCTGCCCCGTTTCTGTCTTGAAGAAAGACAAATAGTGTATGCCAAACCCAGGCATTGTAGTTTATGAAAAAGCTAATTAGTATTTCCCAATAAGTGGGTTTTTCTGCCACGATGTGCCAGTATAGTCTTGAGTTTTTAATTCTCTTCTGGAACCTGCAAGAAATAGTTTTTTCCATCTGCCTGTAGAAGAGGTTTTAGAATATTTGGAATTTGGAGGAGAAATGTCCACCCTGTTTTGGCTATTTTCAAAATATTTTGTAGTTGAAACAGCTGTGGAAATTGATTGGGGAGATAGAGAGCCTGTTCTACTCCAAAAATTTGGATTGCCTAGAGTTTTGTACAGTATTCTTAATGTATCTTCTTAATGTATCTGGTCATTGTTTTCACTGAAAAACGGAGGAGTTTTGTTAGAGATTTCCTGCTGTTCCTGTACATTGCTGGAGATGCAGTAAGAAAATAATGTTTGTTAAAGAAAAAAAGACTTTTCAGTTTCACATGGGCGCTCACAGCTCGTTCCTGGTTTGATTATTGTGCGTCCTCACCGTTAACTTTGTGTAACAACTGTGAGTTGTTGTATCTTCTGTGTTGCTGCTTCTGAGTAAACCTCAAGCATTGTAGGAGTTGCAGACACCTTTCAGCACCGTGCAGAGACGGTGGTACCTGGGATTTCTGTGCTGAACAGCTCCTCAGTATCCTGTACATCATTTTTATCTGTGTTCATAAAGGTGGAGAGGCTTCGTGCCATCTGCGCAGTGTTGGTTGGAAGTTTGTTTATAATGCTATGTTCCAAAGCGATTTGGAGTTCAACAGAGATAATATTCCATCTTCCCCAATTAAGAAAAATTAGCTTCAGTAACACAATATTGGGGTTGGAAAGTAAAGCTCTTAGTAATTGGGTAAATGCCAACTCTGGGAGATAGGACCCTTCCCATGCACCGGTTACGTAACTGTGATCCTTTTGTCAGTGAAGCTGCTCTTCTGTTTCTGAGTTTTCCATGGATTTCTGAGTTACTTGTAGTGCATTTAGGGAAACCAAGTGTGTTGAATTTGTGCTGCAGGAGAATTGACTTCAGGCTGTGTTCTGTACAGCCTGGGAGAGAGGGATGGGGACAGACTGGGAGTGGGCACCTCCATCCATAGTTGGTCCTAGACCCCCTCAGAACTCCTGAATCCCTCAGCAGCCATCCTGAAAGTAATTCCTGTGCTATAAATCATAACAAGGTCTGTGCTGCCTCGGATTCTGTCCTGCTTCGTTGTTTGGTTAAAGAAACATCTCTGAATGCTGATGAAGACTTGCTGACTAAGGAACATTCGGTGTCTAAGCCAGTAAATTTCACGAATTGTAGCCGTTTTTGCATAATAAATTCATGTTGTGGAGTTGGAGGAGTTTGACAGGCCTGTACACGCTGATTAATCTTCAGCGTCACCTTTGTTCATAAATTTAGTGTAAGATAGTGTAGAGGTTTCATATAACATGGTATAAGGCAGAGCTTTAATTGTTTTCCTCAAGGAATTACAGTGGTGTAATTCCTGCCCCACTGATCCCAGTTTGCTGCACCACTGCCTTAAAATATCTAGGGAAAGTAACATTACCAAACTAACAAGGCTGGGGCATTCTGTGAACACTATTAAAATATGTTATGCTGAATATGAGGAATCCTGTGGTTACATTTAGCTCTTCTGAGTCAACATTTTGCCTCAAGTGTTAATATAATTTGTAGTAAAAGAAGTGCAGTTACAATAAATTGTTTGGGTAGTTGTGTTTTTTTCAATCAGCAGGTTTTTGTCTTGGTCCATGATGTCCCAGAGACCTTGAATTTTGAACAATTAAATAATAGTACCCATTAAAGTTTATCATCTTGTGCTGCTGCCCAAGCTAAAACAAAGTAAAGGACAAAACTGAGGTATTCTGCAGGCTAAATGAAATAAGGGAGTTGTTTACAGTTTTAAAGAGACCTTCTTGGTCATGTATAAAATACATGATAATGAGACCACAGTTGGAAAAAAAAGTAGTTTTGATGTCCTGGTAAAACACTGGTCTTCTGGGACTCTTCTGGGAGATTTTGAGGAAGTTGATATTTTTGAGGTGGCAGCAAGAAATTCTATTTGTCTCTTCAGAGAAGGCAGATACTCAGGAATTCTTTGCACGGTCTGGGCAGCAGTGATTCCTTACCTGGAAGGAAAAGCTTCATTTGTCCCTAATGGTGTGATGCCTGTAGTGCTCTGTGAGCTTTCCCTTGGCTTCTCTTCAGAGGCTGCCTGCAGCAGTCCTGGGTTTGCTCTGCTCCTCCTGGGCTGGATTTGGAAGCAGCTGGACAGACCCTGTCAGCTTTGGTGTCGCTGTGCTCGTGGCTCTGCTGATCTGCGTGGCATCCTGCGGAGTCAGTCCAGCAGGGATTCTGTGTCAGGAGACAGGGGCTCTGAAGCTGCTCTCCCCAGGCGATCCAGCAGGGATTATCCTTCTGTGCAGCACTGCTTGCATGGGCCTTTCTCTGGATTTCAGAGCTGAGTGATCTCCTGGAGGCAGAATTTATGATGATGCTGTTGGGCAGAAGGTGTCCAAAACTCTCTGACTTCACTGTTATCAAGCAATGCTCAGACAGGAGTGGCTCCTGCGCTGACAGGTTTGACACTGAACTGGTTACCAAAAGCTGAAGTTCTTGTATCCCCAGCCGAGCCTCATTTTTCCAAACCCAGCAGATTTCTTTTAAAAAACCCCCACGTCTGTTGCAGCCTTAATCCAGTGGATATCACGGAAGTGAGTTAATATAACAGTAAATTTTATTATGCAGTATATGGATGAAATAAAACTCCATGTACCATACTGAACTGCATTGTATAGGTGCAGTTTTTACCTTTTTCCATCTCTTTTAAGATAGCCTTGTATTGGCTGCCATAGGAAAAGCAATACCTGCTTGAGGGATCAGATTTTCGTGCAAACTCCTGTGTCCCAGTGGGAAATGCAGTGATAAATCTGAGACACAACAGCATCTGGAACAATACCATGCAAAATAAAACGGTGCTGGCTCTCCTGAGCCCAAATAAAATGCACTGAACAGAAAAGCTTTTGTGTAATTGCCATTAGATGCTCTCTGTGCTGGTGGTCTCTGTGTCCATCCTACCTCAGTGTTGAAATGGGGTTTTGGTGGGTGATCTTCAGTTAAAGAGCAGCTCACTGCTTCTGTGCACATTTTAACTCAACCAGAAATACTTTTCACAAGTTGGCTGTAGCTACAAAAAGACTCTACTGCTATTTTACAGCCCCTTTTTCCACTTTGCATCCTAGCAGCTGCAAGTCTCGGGAGCATGTTTAAAAATTACCCCAGGTTCTGAGTTGGAGGATTCCTCCAATTCAGTTGGAGGTTGAGTTTCCTTCTCCCTCTCGAACAACAGGAGCTTATCAGGTCAGTTAGGAAGAATAATGCTGATTCTGTTGATTCAGGCTTTTAGAAAATAGAAAATTCAGACAGCCAGAAAGCTGACAGTTACGAAATCTGTGATGAGGTTGGAAAATAATTTGTAAGATGTGGACATGTTTGTTTTATGCATTTGGTAGCTGACTCAGGTCACATTTGCACTTGAAAATAAGTTACTCCTTGTTAACAAGCGTGCACTGAGATGGTTTCCTTCAGGGAGTTATTGGGTCTTTTGAAGTGAGAGGAACAATCCAGAGGGAGGTCATGGGGATGGTTCTGTGCCAGGAAGAAAGCAAACCATTTATTGATAGGTGCTTTTGGGTGCTCTTGTGCACTGATGTCCCTGGTGCCACTGACCAGCGCTGTGCTAATGCCCTGGGCTCTCCAGGGAAGAGAATGGAGGAACCAGAGTGATCGGAGTAGTGGATATAAAAATCCAACAGACTCTCCTTACTGTGAGTTTTTAAATGGTAATTCTTTCAATTAAAGCCTGTAAATAGCTCAGGTGGGTCACTGATGGACAGTGCGTAGCTGCAGTTTGAATATGAAGGATTTTTGTGTTGGTTTTGGAATGTCCTGAAGAGATGTCAAACAGCCAACCGAAAGACTTTGGGTGTGTTTTTCTTCTGGGGATTTCTTCATATAATTTTGTATATGGAGTTTGCTTGTTTTAAGACTGGATGTGAGACTGTGTCAGTGTATTCTGTGCTCAGAGCCACCTTCTGATGAGTCTCATCTTTACCGCAGCCACCTCCAAAGCGAGATTTGATTTTCTCTTCAGAGAAATCGTCTCCAAAAATTTGTTTGAAAAGACTTTGCAACTGTCCCTGTCAGGTATTCTAAAAAGAGGGGCCCTAGGAGGGTTCATTTTATGGCACCTGTAGTGCCATAATATTTTTGATTAATGTGATTGGTCCTGGCTGCTGTTTGAATCTCAAATTTGAGAGAAAATTCTGCATGAAATGTGAGGGCAAAAGTAACTGGGACATTACATGAAACCAACCATTTTATTTCGTGTAATTTTCTGTCTGCAGCAAAGTTGCAAAAGCCCAAGGCTCAGGGTTAAGACTGTGCTGTTGCCGTTGTGCAGAGCAAGCTGGAGTTGGAGATGATTTCAATTTACGAGGCTGTCAGTCAGACATTAAATTAATTACAAATAGGCAAAGATTTCACAGTGAAACAAACAAGGTCTTTGACATAAATTATATCCTATCATTAAAATATTTAGAAATGTGTAATTATGGTATTTAGCAATGTTATTCAAATTATAATTAATACCCTCAATAATATTACCTCATCTTAAGCGACTTCACATTTTGAAATGCTTCCTTTTATCTTTATGTGCATTTTGGATTTAGATATCCTATTTAGGTATTTTTATACTCTTCCTTCAGGGATCATTATTCTAGTGCATCGTGTGCAGAAGTTTCAAGGTCAGCATTACTTGAACAGTTGTAATAGTCCCAACAGAAAGATAAATATATATTGACTAAGGCGGGAGCTTCAATTCTTCCAGTTGCTGAAGGTCAACAGCCCCTCTGAGGTGCTCTCCAACCTTCAAATGTCTATAGGTTAAATCACTGATGAATTACTGCACTTTCTTAAGTGAAGGAAACATATTCTAGACAGAGGCAGCTCCTGGTGTTGTGCCTGTTGACTGACACAGCCTGGAGGAACTGAGAGGAGACGCTGTTCTCAGACTTGTGGAAATGTGTACAGACCCAAGGGCCAGAATTTGGAGTGTGAGAGCTGGAGTGGGGAACAGAACTCCCCGCTCCTTGCTGCCCTGGTACGCCCCTCCATTGAAACAGGGTTCTGATAAAATAATTTTCACCAACTTGGAACTACTTGGTGACAATCCCTGGAAGCAGCAGCGAGGGTGTCCATGAGGCTGCAGTGACGGAATTCCCAGGAGAATTTCCCTGGCATGCTGTTCTTCTCAGGACATCACACAGCCATGCCTCGCTCTAAGCAATGCTGAACCTTTTCCTTCCTGAAAAATTTTGCATGCTGGAAGTAATCCTCTCCCAGATCCCTTCCAAGCCACTCAGGAGGGCGGGGGGGACTAACTGAGAATTCTGGCTTTGCAGATATTCCCACAGTATTCCAGAGAATGTGATCTGCAGAGGTCAGCTCGAGATCTCCAGGGGGATAGAATAAAGAAACTTGTGTTGTACCTCTGTATTTTATGTCTTAGCCTTCTATATAAGCAAGCACTGCAACATCCTGTGCGAGTTTAAGGGACTTCAAAATATATTTTCATTTAATGTTATCTTAAAATGCCTTTTCAAAATCAAATACTCTTAAAAACTTCATGTTAGAATATTGTTTAAGGCGCATTATCCTAGATATTTTCAATATTTTTAATTTCAGTTTGATCTGTAGAATATGTGTACACCGAAGCATTCTTACATGAAATGCCAATGAAATCATTACCTTTCAGAAGATCTTTTTCACAATGACTTCTGAAGTCTGCATTGCCCACACAGTTTGTGTGCTGCAGTTTTGATACATTCAGTATCAGGAGGTTCAGATGCACCTGTAGCTGGTCTAGAATAAATAGTTTTATTTTTTATATATAGCTATACGTGTGTGTGTGTGTGTTACAGTTTTTAATGTATAAAAATACCCCTCTATGTTGGGATCTTTTTAATATAATTTTGATAGCAAGCTTCTTTGTTTCTTTCTACAAATGAAAAAGCTGATTTATTTATCAGTAGTGTAAATGTATTATCAAGTATAGACTGATTCAACTAAGTCGTGTGGCCAGAATGAGGGGAAGCGTGAAGCAGGGTAATTCTGTGGTACCGTGCATCCCCGTAACTTGCTTGGTGTCTTGATTTTCATAGCAAGTAGTAATTAATGGCAAAAAAATTGCAACGACCATGTTTGATAAGTAGCAGTGTCCCTTGTGCAAACATAGCTATTTAATGCCATTTCTGCAAGAACGGGTATTTGTAAAGTAAACCACTTTAAATATAAGTGTACAAGTATGAAATCCATTTCAAGAAATCCATTTGTCCTGATAGCAACTGAAATCCAACCCAAAATACAGCTGAGTGTAGCTGTTGTCATTACCTTTAGCAGTTTAGAGGAATTACATGCACACTATAAAACCTCAGCAGTTTATTCCATATAAATGACTGGAACATGCTGGGCAACATTTCTGTCGTTTCAGATTTTCATCCCAACTTTCCCTTGTGCTGTTTATTAAATGCCCTCAATATCTGAATAAAGCTCTTAGGGTCCAACAGTCTGCAGGAAGATGTGTTGCTGAAATGAGGAAATGTGAGAGAAAGGAAGGTGAAAAAAATTGGGTATCAGCAAATAAATTAACACAGTTTAAATAAAAAGCATAAATTTCATAAAATTTAAGATTTTGTTTGCTTTCAGCCTTCTGCTTTTTTCTTTTTCTTCAAACGAAAGCTTTTCCCCCACACATGTACGTGACTCTTAGAGTTGAGAACTCTTAGGGAACATTGCACAGTGTGAAATCTATGAAAAAACTGAACACTGGTAACGTAAGTCTTCGATAAGATTTGGATTTCAACAGTGCAGCCGTGGGGGAAGTTGGGAAATACCGAAACCAGAGAATGCATCAGCAGATAAGGGCAACCTTCTTCTTGTGCTTGTGACCGTGTGTTGTTGTGTCAACTTGTGACTCACTGGATTCTTCCGGGAAGGTTAAACCACAGGCCCGACAGTTTAAGTGACAATTACGTGTGAGTAATTGCTGCTGTGTCCCGGGAAACAATTTGGTATTAATTGTAGCACAAATGGGAAAGAGATTTTGTCACTATAGGCTGCGTGGAAGACGTGCCTCAGGTGAACCAAAGCTGTGAGACCTTTCTGTTGCTGTGGAAAGCCCTTGTTGTATTTTATTACCATCAGAATTCACTGTTGGTACAATTCTCTGCATTTCAAAGGACTTTGCATTTTACTGAGATTGTTTTTGATGTCAGATGTGTCTGATGTCAGAATTCGTCAGGAAAGGATGTTGTTCATCCCTTGTTCCTGTTCAGCTTAGACTGGTTGGGGATGGGATCCCATTCAAAGGGAGGAGAAATCGATGTGGGCACCTGGAATCCTCGCTTTGCCTCCGGGGAAGGCTGCCGGGGCAGAGAAGGACCAGTTCAGATGCACGGTTCTGTGGGAGGGCAAGGCTGTAGGTGACAGTGGTGGCCAGGGATGTTCCTCCCAACTCACAAGTGCCCCCTTTCCTGGGGGATTGCCAGGGAAAGGTGGTTCCACCCTCCCTCCTTCAGGAAAAGCTTCTCTTGGGAGAGGCCCACCAGGGCTGCTGCTCTGTGTTGTGTCTCACTTCTCATCTTGGGATCTTTTTGGGATCTTCTTGGTGTTGATGCTCCTCCAGCCTCGGTGCCACTGAGGATCTGCTGTGGCAAAAAATCGTGTTGGAGAGGATGTATGTTGTGGTAGAGGATAGTTTATGTTGCTTGTTGTTTTAAACCCTCTACCAATTGAGTTTCTGTTGAGTTCTGTGGGTCTTCTAGATGGTCCAGATCATCAGAAATAAACCTTTATGAGTATCTCCTTAAACAGTCTTACTGATGGGATCTCCTTGTAGGTATCAGCATTGACTCTAAGCGTTGTTACTCTGTTCAAAAGAAAAAATGAACATGAAAGGGGAAAAAATGTAAAATCCAAACAATTTATTTCTTTAAAGACCTCAATGCTAATAAAGAAAAGCATAAACTCCTTTAATCAATCAAAGTTGTCACTGAAATGCCATAGCTTGGGCAGAGGATAATGCAATTTGGTGGAATTTTCACTGTCGTGTAAGTACCAAATATAGATTAATATATAGTTCAAAACACTTTAATTTTTAAACTCTTGTCTTTCTTCTTCACTGCTGAAAAATTATTCTTGAAAAATAAAGAAACTGCCCTGTGGTCAAAGATAGTCTTAACTACCTGTCAATCAAAAGGAGAAGTTTGTTGAGACATTTAATTACAAGATAATGTAGTCATCAAAATCTCGTTGTGGTAACTGACAGCTCATTTTGGACTGAAAGCGTACAGCTACCTCCCCTGAGGTCAGAGATGTTCCGAGGTTAACGTAGTAATGACAAGTCCTTTATTATCACATTATGACATTGAAAAAAATTGCAATTATACTAATAAATTAATAACAGTAATAAAATGACAGTCATAATTGCATAATATACATGTTGTCAACGGCATTTTTGTTACATGGCTGGAATTCATATTTTATCTGCATATCTTACACTGTATTAAATTTTCCCAATTCAGTCCAGGCATGCAGTGGCTCCTGAAATTTCTGAAAGCCTGGGCAGTTAAAATAACTGCTGGGAATGAGACTTGGAGGCATGAGTTGTTTTTTTTTACATTTATCGATTGGAAAAATAAACAATGAAATTGAAGAATTTCACACTCAACTGTAATTAAATATTAGAATTCGGGTTTTAGCCATATCCCTAAAGAAAATGTAATGACCATTATTATCAGATACAATAATGGATAAAAACCTGAATTAGACACGAACTCTTAGTCTGTCCAACAGACAAAGAATGTTCATTTTCCTCTGCAGATAGGGAATTTCATAGTGGTTTTTTTCTTCAGCTCTTCTTTAAAGCTTTGCCTTAGAGTGAGGTAAATGGTGTGTGGACAGGACCAAGGAAAGAGGATGGGATTAGGGTATCACTGTTCTTATTTTGTTGCTGAATTGCCACGACGCTGTTGGAAATCAGAAATTTTCCATTCAGGCATTCACCCCTACTTTTATTTCATTTATACATATACCTTTACCAGGTACAGAATTACCAGGGTCAGTGCAGAAGTTCACCCATTTTTCTGTCAACAGGAGGTTTCCTAGTGGTGCTAATGCAGCTTTTCCTGCCTTCCTTCTGATAGTTCTCTGTCAGCTTTAAATGAATAAATGTCTCATACCTGTGCTGTGGGGACCAAATGCCCTTGGTCCTCTGGTGCCCCTGGTCCTCTGGCCTTGGGAAGGGTTCAGGTTCACGCTGGAGCTCTTGGCTCCCTCGGGATTTTGCCCACGTTTCCAGCCTGACTCAGCTGCTCCGGGAGCAGTTGGTACGGCTGTGCAGGTTAAGGCCTTTCATCTCTGCCCAAATACTGTCCTGAGGTGCAGTGTTCCATTTAAAGTGTTTTAAGTTCCAGCTTCTGGTTTTTTGTGTGGATTGAACTCTGTGTAACTTTTATCTGCAGACTCTTTCCTTGTTTTATTTTCATTTTCCAGCGGAGTGTGAAAACACCTCCAGTTTTTATTACCTATGGTTGTTCTTGGATCAATTTAATTCTTGCTTCAATTCCAGCCTCCCTTCTTCTTTCTGCTTCTTACCCAGATTTGATTTGTTCTCCAACAGAGCATCATCAGTACTCTTAGGGAACCATAAGTAAGAGTTTAGGGTACAGTCACAGTGAGAAATCCTAAATACTTCTGGTTTTCCTTTGGTTTGAGTTCCTTTGGAATCTCCTTGGAAGAAAGTGATGCTACCACTGGAGCTGTCTGCTCCTGTACTCCAGGCTCTTTGTTCTACAGGACTCCCTTGAAAAAGAGCTGTAATTTGGGTTTGGTTTTTTCTTTTTTTTTCTTTTTTCTTTAAAATTCTGTAACTTAACAAGGAAAATGCGAATGGGTTTCTATCACATAGAAAATTTTGATAATTTAGATATGGTGTAATTAACATCTACAACATCAGAGTTACTCAAAGGCTTAAATAACTTGTTTATGACAGGGTGAACTTGCAGAGGAGGAGTTGACGTATTTTCATGACTCTAGAATTAGTTTTTTGGAAGAGTCCAATGCATATTTCAGTGTGTGGAGGTGCTAAAGTTTTGCAATAGAAGACTGGTATTTTATTAATATGGGAGCAGCAACCTGTTTCCCTTATTTCCATCACAAACTTAAGATGGAAGCAGATACCAGATACGGAAAATTTTAGTTTAAATTATTAGTAATTTGCAGGAATGCAAAATACTGACTTGAATACTGCTGTGTCTCTAAAAGCAGTTGAGAATAGGGTTGTAATAACATCATTATCACATATGAGTTACACCAACGCTGCTGTTGGGCAAGAAGTGCTAACAGAGAAGCTGTGCAATGAATGTGTAGCCTGTGTGGAAACAAATTCTGCTCCTGACACAAAATTGTAGTTTCTTCCTTTTAAATATTATTGAAAGCAATTTTTGAATTAGCTAGCATCATAGAAACAAAAGAATTTAATGCTGAACAGTTACATGAGTTGTAAGTACTATGCCAGCTGATAAATTCTAGAATATTCAGCTCAACAAATTGCAGAATACAAAGAAAAAGAAAGTCAAAACTAATATTTCATTAATTTAATAATCTGCATGAGTCATATATTTCAACAATTCAGGTAGAGTTTGCTCAGTGCAATTATTTTACTGTTCATGTGCATGTCAGTTATTCTCTGGAGATAGTGATGAATATCAAATAATTAATACAGTTGAGAATGTTGCTCTGTAGCAATGGGTAATTTATGAGATTAAGGTGAAAGGGTTTTTTTTTTTCAATTATCCCCTATTCCTAAATTTACTCTGTATCAGTGGCAATTTCCTGTTCCCACAAAAGTTAAATGTGAAAAGTCCTTTTCTCTAAAGATGATCTAGGTTAAAAAAGAAATGGAACAATGCAGTCATGTTTACAAATGTGTACACAGAAGCTTCAGTAGAGTTTTGCAAGTAAAGAAGTGTGTTGGATCTGCTGAGATTTATTTCGGTCTGAAGGGACACTTTTCTTGTCAGAAACTGGCTTTTTCTGTCTTGCGCTGTGTGCAGGAGTCACTTTAGCTGAGGTAGAATTTCAGTTGTCGCTGTGTATCCGTTGGTTTACTTGTGCATTGTTTTATCCTTGTTACTTACATTCCTTTCCAACTGATCCTAATCCTCAGGATCCCCTTTCATTTTACTTTCTTAACTCCCTTTCTCCCTGTGCTTTCTAGTGGACAAGTTTTGATGAGAGTGTGGGAAGTCTGGGCCTTGGAGTACACCGAGGGTGCAGAGCTCCTCAGCAGCACGGTGTGCACATCACGTCACCATCTTGCTCATGACTCTACCAGTTCATGCGAATATTTTTCTTTCTGGAAGAAAGAAGACACACACAAAACCGCCCACCAGAATGTAAAATAAATTCTTTTGTTCCCCCAAATCCACACTGCTTCCCCCCTTGCCTTTTTCCCCCCAGACATCTGGTTTTATGCTTGTAATGCTGTCTCCAGCCAGTTTTCATTTGAGTTCGAAGAGGAAGGTATTAGATGCTTTCAAGTCATTCACCTCTAATTTCTGAACTGCAATTAGAAATAAACTTTTTTCTTGCCCCTACTTTTTGCATCCTAGGGTAGCAATTAAGAAGAGCCGGGTGAATAGGTTACCATTTTATCCAACTCTATTACTCTGACTGATGGAGCTATTAGATAAAGGCAAACTGTAATTCTTTATTACCTGCCTGGCTCATTTCTGCACTTTGCCCTGGAGAAGAGCTGCATAAAAGATCAGAGTGTTATTGAAAACTCCTGAGCAAATATTGAGCAACTTGCTGGGTCACTCAGGTAATGACAGAATTCCAGGGAAATGCAGCGTTTTCATTTGAGTGTTGGGGTAAATATGTGGTGAGAAACTGCTGGATGGTGGAGCTGGAGTTGGATGGTTTGGGAAAGAATAGCTGAGAACACTTTGTATATGATAAATACGCTTATAATTAGTGAGATCATTAGCATGGACACCATGTACTTAAGTATTCACAAAGAAGTCTTTAAGCTAAGCAGTTAGCTTCACAATGAAGGAAAGAGACAAAATGAATTATATACAGCTGAATAAGCTTTTCAGAATCTCCAAGGAGGTGACTTGTCTGTTGATGGCCAGTGGGGGTCGAAGAGTGAAATAATTACTTAACAGCATGTAAACAATGTGAGATGTGAAGTGTGCATTTTTTTCCTTTTCTTTTTCTTTTCCTTTTTTTTTTTTCATTGAGAGAGTTTCTTGTTGCGATGGCTCCACTGGGACAAGCAGCAGAGAAATTTGATTAAATGGATGCCTGGGGTCACGACCCTGTCTAAACATGCTGCAGCTCTCAGCATTAATCAAAGAATGTTAAAAAAAAAATTTCTGACCTTGCTGCATATGAGTATTGGTGAGCTGTGAATGCAGGCGTGGATGGATCGAGGCTGTGTGAGCGCCCTGCTCACAAAGGGGACGGAGGAGGAGGAGGCAGGTTTCAAGGACAATGGGAACCCATCTCGTTGTTTCAGTTCTTGTTCCGGGACTTTCATGTGCTGATAGCCCAGCAGCAGCACTGCAGTTGGGGGATCCCATTAGGATGCGGTTGGGAATGCAGCTTTTTGTTAAGGGCCGCTGCTGCCTGAACCCTGAGCGTGGAAAATATTTATAGCTCAGTGCTACATGGGAGATCTGTGGGTTCAGAGGGATTCTTGGCTGCCTCCCCTCAGCTTAATGGATCTGGAAGTACAGAGGAAACAGCTCTCCTCTGTAGGAGTAGCCAGGATTAGTATCACACTTATTGTTTAAGTGTGTATTCTTAGAGTTCTGGTAGTAGCAGGGTGAAAGGTCTTCATTTTTACTGAGCGAATTACCTTGTAATAGAGCTTACGATAAACCAGAAAGTGAGATGTAGCCAGAAGGCCACAAGTGGTTTTTTAATATTTGCAGTAGTCTGGATTGCTCCATGAAACTCCTGATCCATTTGATTTAGCCCTCAGTACCAACAATTCTTATTGCAGCAAGAATATTTTAGATAGACAGAATTTTATCAAGGGAATCGAGTCTCATTAGTGTCCAATTTTGAAAACAATCCAAGACAGGGATAGATAATCTATTTATATATTATTTAACTGGGAATTGCAGCAGTATAAATAGAGGGGCATAGTGATGTCTTATGTGTATTTTTGAAGAAAGTGAAAGAAAAGGAAGATGGTTCATGCCATATTAGAGGTATGAGTTTGGCCTTTCTGTCTGTTGTTCCCCCTTAAGATTCGCTATTACGAAAGATTCTTGGTCTCATTAATGGAAGCTCCATACACTTACATGTTGGATTGTGGTCAACAGATTAACAAATTAGAAATTATGAAACTGTAAACAAATATAAATAATGTGAAAATGTGTGTAGAGTTGTCTGTATGAAGGAAATGTCCCAAAGTTTGGAAACACCAGACACAGCTGGATAGGGAAAAGAGGTAGTGGAGATCTCATTCAGTGCTGCAGCAAGGACAACAGATCCCCACTGTAAGATGTAGAAACCTTCAGATGGAATTTTGATTGTATTTCCAGGTGTACTGATTCCTCATGGAATTCCTCATGGAATTCCTCATGGAGCACGGACCTGCATTCAGTGCTTTTAGTGTCATAACTTTGCATGAGCGGCCCAACAAGCCAGTTTTCAGTAGAGCTATGCTGTGCATGTCCATGTGATAGAAAAATCTTAAAAAGCAAGTCAAATACTTGAATTCCAGTATTACGAACTGTAATACATGAAAATCAGCTTAAAAGGTCTTGCATGAAACCTCAGGCAAATTGTCTCTTGTGAGAGCTGCAAGAACCCCCAGTTTTAGAAGGGTTTGGAGTTACAGTGTAAATCACTGATGTTAAAACCCAAACCTGGTGGAGCTGTCAGTGACTCCTGCATGGCCGTGTCCGAGGGGGGATTGGTAACACAGCGCTGGTTGTTGTCCGTATTTTTGCTACTCTCCTTGGCCTTCCTGGTTTTCACTCCTGCCTTCTTTGAAATTCCTTCCTGAAGAACAATATAATATTATCTTAGCTCTGCACCTTCTCCCAGGCAGTAAGACCTTTTGGAAATTCACTGATTGAAAGAAATGTAATCTTCAGAAAATAACCAGCAGTGCTAGGGAGTTGGTTTTCTTGACCTGGAGCCATGGAGAACTTGAAGAAGCAGAGGTGCAGTTTTTGATTGTGATATTTTCTTGTTGATGCAGACCTCGGTCAGAAATTACCCCAGAGAGCCTTGGATTTTCCAAAGAAAATGCATCTACTCCCATTGAAACCAGAGACAGTATTTACGTGACATTGCTCAGCCTTGTCTTTGTAAAGAAAAGAGTTAATCCAACAGCAGGTGCTTTTCAAAAACCCACCTCAGTTTCGCACTGCCTGAGCCTTTGAACTTTGTTGAACTCCTTGAAGAGATTTTGCCAAGCTGTGACGATAAAGGGAAGCTTTTGGGTGTGCCATGATGGGCCCCAGTACTGACTCTGGGAGAGAGAATAATTAAGGTTCAAGAGTTTCTTTTGCACCACTATCCTAAAATTCATTGCATCTGCCAAATGCACGATTGCCTACGGTGTCCTGAGGGTCCTTAGGTCTGAGCCCTTCAGGTGGGGCACAGGGTTAAGGTTGTTCAGGTTCTTTAACTGCACTTTAATGTGTTTGATTTCAGTGCAGATAATCCCTGAATTTTGTAAGTTCCAGTGCTTCTGGGATAAATATTTCTTAATTGTTGCTTTTGAAAAGTTTTAGGTTTTTTGATAAATTGTAGCTTTTGAAAAGTCTTAGATTTTTTAAAGAAACATTCCTGATTTTTTAGCTGTATCTTGTGCTGGTTTTTGTCTGGATTTTGGCTGGTACTCACCATGTATTTCTGTAATTGCCTGCATTTATCTTTGAGAAATGACGCAGAGGGTGGCTGCTGTTGGACTGAAGGTGATCCAGGTCATTGTGCTCATGCCAGGCTGTTTGTATTTTTATAATTGCAGTGCAGAAGAGTTGTTTTGTTCCTTACAGAGCAAGTTATTCATACAGAGATTCCTTTCTGTGAGTGTTTCTGAAATAGAATTTAAAAAATCACCACAATCAATGTCCTTTTACCATCACCCTGTGGCAACCATAACACATCATGCCATAACTAACTCTTACTGGTTGTTCCACTCAGGGCGGTTGTATTCTAGTAAGACTTACAGAATTTAAAAAAAAAAAAAAAACCATTTAAAAACCCCGTTTTCATTCCCTTTGGAAGCAGCATTTCATGCTGTTAAATCTAAATGGTCAGTGATTTTTAAATACCTTTATTCAGCTGTGCTAAATGTAGCTTGTGTTGTTGAAGTTGAAAGTGCCTTTATCTTAACACAAATTTTTTGCACAAACACAGAAGTGCTTATTTTTGTGCAGTAAAAACAGAAGAGTAGAAGATGACCAGGTCTCAAGTTATGCACATGCTTAAAGATTAATTTAATGTGAGGTTTTTGTTCCACCGGGCTTTGAAGCTTTGTTGTAAACTTGTGTTTTCTGTAAAAGTGGTTGTGGAGGTGGAGTTGACGCGTCTGTAGACTGCAAGCCCCAGATCTCTGGTGGGTCTGCCAAACTCTGCTGGTCATGGCTGGAGACCTCCTGAGGGGTTGGTGTGTCCACTCTGGGCTGGACTGACAACCTGTGATGATTTTTCACTGGACACCAAACCTCTGTCAGATGGGACTTTTTTTTTTAAAGTTTCACAGCTGACACTGACTTACACGGTCTCATGTTCTTTGCTATTGCTTTTATCATAATCTTCCCCCCCCTTTCATATTCTTCCTGCTATTTCCCTTGATCTCCCAGTAAATAATCTGAGTGTCAGATGGGTCATTTTTTTGGATATGCAAATAAAGAGAATTGAACACAATGATCTCAATTTTGCTTCGTGGGGGTTTTGAACCAGCACTGGTGCACGTAGTTGGGCTCACCAAGGGCAAGACATTGTGTGACTGTCATTAGAAGAGGATGGGGAGTTACAGCTTGCAGAATTTGATGAAAATAAAGTGATTCCTGTAAAATTCATAGTTTTAGCTTTCAAACAACACCCACATCTGTGCATCTTTGTAATCTCGGTGTACATGTGCAAATACAGAGCTTGGAAGCCATGATTCTTACACATGATGTGTTTATTCAGATATTAAAAGGAACTTCATGAAAAGCATACTTTTAGCAAAATATTTTGTTTAAAAGAGTTAAGTTTATTCATCATTCTCACTAAAAACAATTCTACAGTAAATATTTTAAGTAAGTTTTCTTAGGGAACACAATGGACCATCTAGACTCAAGTCACACTGACAGCACTAAAAGGCATTGCTCGATTTATGAGAGCTCTCTGTTTACCCAAGAATGTAGAAATTTCCCTTTCTAAATGGGACAGCCTTATCTTTATTATTCCAGTGCCTTTTAGTTTACAGTTCTGCTGTAAGCAATGTTTCAGGAGTCTACTTCAGGACTCCTAAATAAATGGACAAAATTAATGCTCACTGCTAGCAATCTACATTTCATATATTGTGTGATTGGAAGTAAGCCTTGCTGAGCAGCAGAAAAGAAAAATGATGGTGGCACTTTATTGATACAGAATTTATGTGATAACAGAAGGTAAATTGAGCTTCTGGAAGTAAACCTTGTTTACAAATCCTGTTTTTTTTTTTTAAAAACAGAAGCAAACCATGATGGCGATGAAAATCCAGTTCCAGGCACATCCAAGAAGCCATCCCTCTTCTTTTCATCAAATACGTGTCAGGATGGATATAATTGTGCATCACATTTACTCACTGCTTGCAGACCAGCCCTGCACACAGCGTGCCTGGGTTGTGGCTGCCTGTTCGTCCTGGGGGTGGAAATAAAGCCAGTTTTTTATTTGCAAAAAGCAGATTCCAGGGCATAAACCAGTGCTAATTGCGTGGCCCGTATCCGGATGTCCCCAGGAAGTGTCACTTCCATGCATTAATACAGACCAGGGGCTTTGTGTGCACAAGAAAAGTTTTCAATATGTTCTGTCCAGGGTAACTACAAAACCAGCTGATGGAGTTCCAGCTCACAGCACTGTTTTCTCCCCAAGATAAAATCCTACCAAGCGTAGCAGCTGATGGGAGCTGAAGGGACGTGTGCTATTCCTATCTTCAGATAAAAATCTGATAAAGAAAACAGCTGATGTAAGTTAAAACACAGTGTACTATTTATATGCTAAAAATAACATTTGGAATGCTTTTGTGTTGAGTTATCTTGGCTGTCTTGAGCAGCAATTAATAATTTATTCTGCCCATCTTAATCTGATTTTCTGTCTGTTTATCAATGGACCTTCTCTGGAAAAACCACAGTGACAAGTCAGAAAGGTTCTGGGATTTGATATACTTCTGTCTCGAACTGTGAGGTGTCTCTCTTTTTTAAACACACTGCTACTGCAGCTGAAATTTTACTTAATGGGCTTTTCTCGGTTCTGTTTTGTTTACTCTTGCATGTGTCTGCTTCCCTCTCCCACCCCTTTCTTCATCAAATAACCCATCATTCTCCAGGGTGAACCTTAAACCACTGTAAACTGCCCCCCCACCCCCCAAACACAAACTCTTAAGGCTTTTTGAAGTAAACTGATGGTTTCAACTAATTTAGGGGAGGATTTTGGCCATGGAATAGGGTATTAAGCCCATAAATTATCTGCCAGAAAAACTGTCTGTTGTTTTTATGTACAAGGGAGTCAGGTCCCTATGGTAAGTCTTTATTAGCTAAAATTATTTAAATAAAATTAGTTTTTAAAATTGATGTGATTCTTACCCCTTTAGTAATGTTTATTTTTCCTCTGCATTTTTGCTTGAAGTCTTGTCATGTTATTGTAGAAATTTAATATTGTTTTAAGATTGATGAGAGGCCCATGGTTTAAAAAACTCTTAATTTGAGCATAGTTTGGAGAACAAAAATCAGTGATAACCAGTTTGCTGCTCTTGGGAGGCTGAGCCTCAACATTAGTTTATATCCTTAGCCACACTTTCTAGTGATTACATACGGAGAAGTTTTCATTTTCATTAATTTTTAGGCGATACATCGACTATAGAAAATCAGTAAAACATTCTGTATGTTTGCCTAACTTGGCTTTTGTGCTCGTGCTGCATTTTGGCGTTTCCCAGGCGGTGGGACCTGGAGCTGGACGGGTCCGTGCAGGGTTCGGAGCTGGCGCTGCCTCCGTCCATCCCGCACGGGCTCCCTCGCTCCAGCCCAACTTCAGATGTTTGTCTTTCCCTAATTAGATCCACGTAATCCATTCAGCCGGGCTGTGACGTCCTGCTCCCTTGTCCTGGCTGGCTTGGGCCAGACAATGAGCACAAAGATACAGTCGGACTCGTTTTCTCATTATTGATTTCACGCACCAGCTGGCAGCTGTTGGAGCTTGTTCGTTTTTATAACCCTCTGGGCAACTTTTTAAAAGTACTTTTCTTTGACCATCTGCTAAATGCAATTGGTTTAATAATTAAAGACTCGCCATCCCTTTTTGGAGAAATACAAATGCTGTTTCTGCAGCTGAGAGTTGGCTGGTTTTGTTTTGAGCATAGGTGGGATGATTCCTGTCAGCAGTGCAGCCGCAGCTCCTGTGAGGATCCCATCGCTCACGTTAATAAGGGAATGAAAAAAGGGAACTTTTCTGTGGATTTGTTTCACACCAGCTGAGTGCAGGGTGTGGGGAGGGGAGGTTGTGTCCAAGCTCTGCCTATTCTAAAGTCCTAAAGAATTCCCAGTTCTTGCATTTGCAGCTCAGGGCAGACCTGGCTGGGTTGTAAGCAGTGTATTCCAGCCTGAATTGTGCATCAGGGCAGTGAGGACAAGAAGCATTTGGAGGTGTTTCAGTGCTGGCTGTGGCTGCACTGGTAACAGCAGGCTTTGGGAGCACCATCTGCCTGTGCCCTGCCTGGGGTCAGGGTGGCACAGAACCCTCGGCACAGACTGGAAACCAAACTCCTGGAAACCATAAAAACTTCAGTTGTGTTCTGTTACTTTCAGCTTCTTTCTTTCTTTCCCGTTGCTGAAGCGATGGCAAGTGAGACCCCAGTGTCTGCCTTACTGGGACTAGTTTCAGATACAAAATTATAAGTAGCATATTAAAGTTCTTCCTAAAAAAACCAAAGTGCTTGCTAAAAATAAAAGCAGAGACAGTAGGTCACTGGTATGAATGGGTCCCTGGGAGCCCCTGGATTTTCTGTGCAGTGTGTTTCATGGGCAGGATGCGTAAAAAAGATCCAACCTTAGTTTGAACTCATCTTTATGCTGTGATTAGATCTAAACTTTCCCATGATTCCTTCAAAAAGGGCTGCTGAAAAATCCTTCTGTTTACCAAACAGTTTACCATTTGTTTCAGATGTACCTCAAAGGTGACCTGGAGGATTACTCTCATGAGGGGTGAAAAAGGGTAATTCATTTTTTATGTCCCTTTAATCTTGGAATTCTTTCAAGAGCTCGCTGTGCAGGAATCGGTGCATTTTATTTTGCTATGGCATCATTTATTCCCCAAACATTCTTTGCTGCACAGTGTATGCTTACAGAATTGGTTAGAAATTTGTGTGGAAGAGGAAAGTCTGCCGGAATTTGTCAGGGTTTTTTAATACAATTGAATAAGACTTTTGTAGAGAATGAAAAAGGAAATAGTCATGTGTTTTTTTAATAAGATGAAAGATATCTGTGTTTGCTTTGAGATTTTTATGTTTGTTTGTTTTAAAAGTATTCCCATCTTTAATATTTTTGTACTTTACAAACATAATCTTGTTCCAGACAGCTGTGATCTCTGGTCCCCTCTAATTCCTAAAGTAGACAAGAGCAAGTCAAATTTTCCAGAGTATTTGGCTAAATAGCCCCTGAAATATAATTGAACTGAAAATGAATGCTTACAGTAAAAGTTCAGATTAGAGTGCAAAGTTTGCATGAGAAATTCCTTTCTTGAACTTAATCCTGTGGTGGTTTTCATACGGAGCATTCTCATCATAGATTTCATGGTTGCAGTATTTTTTTAGATTGCAACAAGTCTGCCCTAAGCTGTGTAAGCCTGTGCTTTGCGTAGGTATTTCTCTTTCAAACAAACCTCCTCGCTTCTCTTCATTTTCTGCTGCTTAATTTCAGGAGCTGACTCTCTCTGAGGCTGGTAATTACGAACCTGTCGAACTCTGTGCAAATGGGAAACGGGCAGAGGAGATAAATACAATTTCTTGTATTTGTTGAGCTCGCACAGTTGACAAAACCAGTGACAGCTGCACAAAGCGCGTTTGGGTCAGTGATGTTTCTCTTTAGGAGCTTGGAATGATTCTTCCTTGACTGCCCTAAACCTCTTAAAGTGTTTCACAATACTCTGTAGAGTTGCTTTGAAGTGTCCTTTTCCTGTGCTAAGTTTAGTTCTAAATGAACTGCAGACAGATGAATGGCCGATGGGCCACGGCAGGGAACTCAGCTCGGGAGCAGGCACAGGGAATTCAGCTCGGGAGCAGGCACAGGGAGTTCGGCTCGGGAGCAGGCACAGGGAATTCAGCTCGGGAGCAGGCACAGGGAATTCAGCTCGGGAGCAGGCACAGGGGATTCGGCTCGGGAGCAGGCACAGGGAACTCGGCTCGGGAGCAGGCACAGGGAATTCGGCTCGGGAGCAGGCACAGGGAATTCAGCTCGGGATCAGGCCTGGAGCTGCAGTGCAGGCTCTCATGGACACTACTGTGGGTAGAAATGCAGTCAAATCCTCAGTTGCAGGAACCACTGCAATTTGTTTTATTGAAATACAGTAAATGCTCCTTGCTTTGCTACTGGATAGTGCTGGCGTTCCCTTGGGAGTGTGGGAGAAAGTGCTCATCCTCTTCCTCCCAGGACTGATCTGCACAGACAGCCCAGTGCTTCCTTGTTTCTGGAATCTTTGTGGAGAGGTTAAGAACGAGAGCTCCTAAAAACATCTCTCTCCTTGCCTTGCTGACCTTTCCCTGTGTTGGAGCTGCACCCCTTTCCCAGAGAGGGCAGAAACCCTGGAGAGGTTTGGGGTGCAGTGCTCTGTAGAGCTGAACCTCATGAACAAGTGGCTTTATTGGGTTATTTGGTAGCATTTTACACCCAACTTTTTTCACTGGACAGAAGGCAAATTCTTCACCACGAATATCAAGAGGCCAGAAATAATCTCTGGGTCTGTAAAAGGAAGTCATCATGAAATGCATTCATGTGTTTGCAATCCCCAGGATAAATATTTTTGTTTGTGCTAAGAAATGATCTGACATTGGTAGAAATTCTGAAAGCAAGAAATGGTGTTTCAGAAATTATTTTTTCTTGGACTTTTTTCCTTTTTCCTTCTGATAAAACTTTATCCATATTTTTTTCCTCTGAAGTGGCTTTTGCGGTCGCTGGGCTGGGGGTGTGTGTGACAGGCGGATTTCTCTGGGATGTGGCTACAGACAGCTGTCTCCTTTTGGAAATGGACTTCTGGCTTTGAGGGGGTGTTTGAAATGGATGCTGACATGTGGGAATTAATCCAGTTTGTCACATACATTGGAGTGTGGCAGAGAGTGGTTTTTCCCCCCTCTTCGGGCTGTTCCCTTAAAATAAAAATACAGGCAGAGTTTTTCTTGTGCTGCAGCTACAGTCGTCATGTCATTCCTTAATTGACCCCCTTTGGAGATGCCTCGCATTCTGCTGCAGGGCTCTCCATCCTGGTTCCAAAGAAAAAGGTGAAAGGATTCATTCTCCCCTGAAATGTGAGGGTTTTGTCCCATGCCATTGATTGCTTTCAGATGGTGACCGGAGAGGATTCGTGTCTCACCACGTGTCCCTGTAAAGATTGTCAGTAAAAAGGGGCTCTGCCTGCAGAATTTTGAGTGCTCAGTAATTCCTGGGCTGTTAAAACTGGAATAGTGACTTTTCAATGGAGCAAAGCACAAATAGTGTTCGAAGCAAATACACTAAAAGTTTGGTGTGTCTAGTATTGTCTATAATCTGATAATAACAGTACTACTTGGAATGTTTAATTTATGGTAGCGAAGGAATTTCACTCAGTGAGTGATGGTCTGAAACAGGTTTAATTCTGCCAGCTTTTGTCCTTTCTCCACGAGAGAGCCGGACATTGTCCATGCCCTGTTTGCAGTTGCGTGGAGCGACTGATACCCTCCTCACCTGTGTGTAAAAACAGTCCTACATTTTTTGCAGATACAATGAGCTGGATTTTCCCAGTCTCATCTCTAGATTGTGGCATTGGTGTGAACAATTTGTGCTGGTCTTGGTGAGGTTTAATTGTGCATATAATTCCTGTAGGACAGAAAAGGAAAAGAAACACTTTGAACAGGATGAGAGAAAACACTGGTGGTGGTCAGTGCTTCTATGCTGTAATGTTTTATTACAGATAATAAAAAACAAATAACGTATTGAGGGGTTTTATAGGGAATGGTAACACTACATTTTCATCTTGTGTTTTTCTGTCTCTGTGCAAGTAGAATGTTACCTGCGGTTAAAGGTGTTTTCAAAGGGGTATTCAACTCAAGCTAGAAACCCATTGCTCAAAGTAGTTCCATGGAAAGATTTTATGATACTTGTATCAAAGCATGAAAGATGCCTTTTTCTCAACATTGCAAATTTTGATGTATTGTTTCAAACAGTTTTATGCAGGATCAGTTCAACTAATACGTACCAAGTTCTGAAGACCCTGTGAAAAAAACTGATGAGCGCAAACACTGCTGGAAAGAAATCTAAATAAACCATTCTCTAATCCTTTGGACTAGAATGAACAGCTTATTTGTAGATCCATCATCCAAGTTCTCTAGAGAAGAAACAAAAACTGTAAAACAATTCTGAATAATTTATTGGTATTGCTGATGCTTCCAAGCGAGTGAAGTGCATAATGATGATGTCTAGATAGTCATTATTTGTCTTTTTTACATACTTTATAATTGAGCAGAATAGTTTCCTGAAGATTGTTTGTATTTGTTTGCAAGTTCTGTCAAATCCAGCAAGATGTATAGGTGCCATTAAAAATCCATATTGATTTCCCACAGTCAGCTGGGAGTTTATTTGAAAAGCCAATCATTAGTTGCATGAGTGTCCAAAGCATGTTCCAATGTCTACTAGGAGTTTAAGTTTTTAAGCAAAAATTACTATTTTAAAAAGAAATGTAGAAGGTTCTGGCATCTGATCAGTAAAGATTTGTGTTTCTCACCAGTGCTCCTGGTGCTGTGCTGGGCTGTTCTGTCCTGAGTTTGCACGTCTGATCCTTCACGTTTTAATTTATTAGGATTCAGCCTTTGAGCTTTCCTGGAGTGCGGTCCCTTCCAGCGTGACCCTGTGGATATGGGTGGGTGTAGGGTTGGATTTGGGAGACTGAAGGACCTAAAGCTTTGCAGTGTTCTCTGCCTGCTGGGACACGATCCTGCGGCTGCTCCTTGGGCATTTCCCATGTCCTGGAGCTGAGCAGGATTGTGGCTTTTCCTCCTCTTCCCTGCCTGTTTCTTGTCGCCTGCCTTAGGCTCCAGGGGAGAGAGTTTTGAGAGAGGAGGTAGCAGCCCCTCCACAGCTCGAGTGGAATGGTTCTCATTAATGGGTGATACATTCTCTTTACGCTTACTTTCATGGACAGCTTATGGCGATAGCTACGCTAATGGATTGATCCTATTTAATGTATATTAGTAATTAAAGAAAATACATTTTTAAGAGGCAGGGATATATTTAATTTTAATAACTATCTTTCCCTGAATCAAGAAGTCTTTGCACAGAACTCTAATGGGTAACATTAGTCAAATGTGTGATAGATCAAATTGTTAAGTATGAAGGGTGTTGTTAATGTAACACGGGAGAGAAATCTTGTGAGGTAACTCTGAATAACACCCAGGAAGAGTGCATTCATCATGGTATGCTGACAAAACATCTGAGTAATGATGGCCATTAAATCTTTTGTCATGGCTAAGATATGAAAAAAGAAAACAAGTTAAAGTGTGAGCCATTTAGGAAAATTGCCATTTGACATGTAAACCTTTCTGTGCCTCCGTGTGTTCATTTTTATATTATGGAATGAATGTGCATTTTAGGAGGAAATTTGATTTGCCTCACAATTAGGGGGGGAAATGGTGAATTTCAATCTCTAGTTAGTCAAACATTTAAATGGAAAGAGCATTGCTTTTCTTTCCTTTTTTCTTGTTCCCTAGGAAGGGAAAAAGCCCAAAATCACAGTAAAACAACCAAATAAGGAGATTCAAAAAGGTTTGATTTATTGATATATTTATTTTTGGACAAGGCTCAGTGTCTGACCATCGCTATTGTCTTTGCATGACCCCGTGTGTGAGTAGATGTTAACTGGGCTGCCTTAAACCCGGGAGAAGGGAGCGATTCCCAGACACTCAGCTCTGCTCGCGTTCCCTGTGCAGTGAACTTGCTGAGTTCTGTGTGCCAAACATGGCAATAAAGCAGTGGATTTCTAGAACCAGGTGAGGTCACTGGATTGCAGGCTGTAAGAGAGTTTTGGAATTGATACAACAGAGAGAAGAGACACGGAGAGGTACAGTAAGAGAAGCAGAACTCAGTGCCCTGTTAGTCTGATGTGGTGGCTGAAACGCCAACCGACACTTTTCTAAAATGAAAAAACCAAAAATAATTGCTTACCAATTTCAGGACATTGATGGAATTGGCATTTTTTAGCAGCTGGTTCCAGTATCACATTTTTGTAAGAAGATAAATAAGAAGAAAATGGTGATGTTGAGATCAAGAAAAAGTTTGTGGTGAGACATTCTGGAGTTGCTGGAAAGGTCTGTCAGGTCACTGGAGTGTATCCACACAGCAACATTCTGTTGTTATATTAGGAGGAAATGAGGCAAATTACAATAAAAACTACATTTAGCCAAGAAAGAATTTGCAGCAAAATTGTCCAGATGGTTTATCTTAACCCTGACAGCAAAATATGTTAACCAGATTAGTAAATTAGACACCAGTGATAGAAGATGGACTGTTCGGAGCAATAGTGGTTTGGGTTTTTTTTTAAATTGGTTTCTTGATTGAATTTCTTTAAATGAATGGTCAAATTTTAGTGGTTCAGGTTGTATTTTAATAAATGTGGCTCTTTAAAAAACCTGAATTTGATATACACAACTTGGAAATAATTGCGAATGTAACTCACACAAGTTTATTGAGTTTGTTTTAGAGTAATCCTTTCTAAAAGTAAACTTCAGCGAGCTTTGAGCCTCAAACAGTGGGATTTCATCAGCAGCATTTATTGGGGTAAGGAAAGGGCCTGGAAATTCTTCTGCAAGTTGTTACAGAAAGCAGCAGCCCCCAAAGAACTGAAGGGGATGGGATTTATTTATAATTTTAAACTGGAGACATCAGTAAAGTAGCTGAAAACACACATGAGAGATGGAGAGAGGAAGAAAGGGGAAGGAGAAGGGGTCAGTAGCCAGTAATGGAATAAGAATGCGAGGAATATATGTAAAGGTTAGGAAATCTTCTGACCTCACTTAGGATATTGTTTTTGTTCTGGTTACCATATTCTTTAAAGATGTAACATTTGAAAAGGGGAATTTGATTGACCTTATGACTAAAGATAGGAACTCTGAGGAGAGGCTAAAATCATGAATTTCTATAACCTTTAAAGAGCAAAGGTTGAAAGGCATTTAATTGGAAAATATAAAATCTCCTGAATTATATATCGATATATAACTCTATTTCTTTTATATCAGAAATTATTATAAAAGGAAGGGTTTCTGTCAGTTGAGGGGCAAGTAACTGAGCAAGGCCTGTGCTCCTTTTGCTGTTCTCTTCTGAGCACAAAGAAACCAGGCTTCCCTTCCGCTTCTAACAGTACCTGAGCTGAGCTGGGAAAATACAAACCCACGTTAAATGAATGTGGGGAAAAACCATCTGAAAAAGTGTGAAAATACTGTCAGGTATTCAGACAGTTCTTTCTGGTCATTGCTGGAGGGGGTTGGGTTCACAAATAAAGGTTGTGTTCTGGGCTTGGGCAGAGACTGGGGGGTGACTTTTCAGGAGACCTCAGGATTTGGTTCCTCCAAGTTCCTGAGGTAGGGAGAGGCTCCACACCCTCTGAATATCCAGGTCCCACCATTCCCGCCTCAGGAGAAATCCTGCACTGCACACACCCTGGCTGGATCCGTGTGCTGGCAGAACTTCCCCTCTGAAATAGCAGTGGGAAGTGAACCAAATGTGGGGGAAGCTGTGCAGCACAGTTGTAGCCTAAAACCGCTCTGGAACCACCAAAATCCAGCATTTAATTTAAAACTCATTACAGGCATAAAAAGGCTTTAAGATTGTTTTTAAGATTGGCTTTTAAAATTATCCTATTCTAGAAATATTTTGTCTCATTATGGAATACTTTTGCTTTATTTAGTCTCTAAAGAGATCAGAAAACAGTTTTTATAGTAAAATACCCAGGTCGGTCTGCATCTCTCTGTGACAGCTCATCCCAGAACCTTGTTTTGAAATAGCTGGAAAGAAGAAACTGATAAAAGGGAGCTGAGCAGCAGCAGTGCCGCTTCTCATGTGGGTTGGTTGGCTTTGCTCAGACAGTGACACCAAAAAAGAAGTGAATCTGCTTTTAACTTTGCTGTTAATTGCAGAAATGGAGTCACTTTTCTAGGAGGTGAAATGGATAGGCTTGGTATTTCCCCTTATCTCTGATAAACGTTGCTTTTTGTACTCTAGATCGAATGGAGTTTTTCCTACTGACATCGCTGTTCAGATACAGTAATTTAAATGTGTTAATTGAGTTTCAATCAGGCAGCTCCAGATGTGGTCCTGATGTGATCCAGAGCTGCACAGTCACTTTATTTGCCTCTTTCAATATTCAGAGTTGCATTATTTAAACTATGCCAGGAACTTTAGGATGTTTTTGTAGTTCTGAATTTGTTCTGCCATTTTGAGAAAGATGCCCGGTCACTTGAGCTCGTGCATTGATTAAATCTTACTGTTGAGCAGGATCCATGAGAATGCTGAAGGTCCCATTAGAAAATACACAGCTTGATTTATACTTGATGAGAGCGACATTGATCACGTTCACATACTGAAACAATTATTGATGGAATCTATGATGAACAAGTCATTCCAGTTGTGATGAACATTGGCTTCTAGCAGACATCTGACACTGAACCATGAGATTCTTTGTTGTTACAGCACATCTGAGAAAATCGTTAAGCTTTTTGAAGCTTTTACAGGCTGGGCCTGAGAGTATTTGCATTAAGTGCCTTTCCCATTAATTTTGGTTTTCTTGCAGTAATACATTAGCAGATTTTGGGTTATCAGTAGCCACAGCAGATTATTACAGGCAGAAGTGTAAATGAAACTCACCTGATTATCAGCATGTACATGTGTCAGAGGACTTTTGAGAAAAAGCAGAATTTTATTTAAGTTGTTCATAACATGGTAAAGATAAAACTGCGATTCTGAAGAGAAGAACTGCAAATGTTTGCAGTTTGAATTTTTTTTATTCTTATAGTCTTCTTGAGGAAGCTTGAAAATCAGAAAAGAATTGTCTTTTGTGGTTGTTTCAACCAAACTTATGTGAGTGGGAGGAGAGTATGGCACCAGTTGAAGAAACCACCTTTTTCTGTATTTTTCGCACGGGAAGTTGCAGGATTTAGTTGAGAATTCTGAGAGTGCAACTGGATTTCCAAGAATTGTAGTAGTTTTTACATCTGAAGTGAAGTGAACTGCCTGTTCAGATGTGCAGGACAGTCAGGAAATCCCCTCCATTGCTAGGCAGACCTTTCATGGTTATTCAGGGGTCTGTAAATGACATCAGGCTGCTGATGAACGGCTCCTGGCAGCCCATTTTGTGTCACGGAACATGCAGGGGCAAAGCTGTGCTTGGCTTCTTGGCCAGTTTGTTCCTCTGTCCACATTACCACATCCACCTGGGGCCGTGCACTCTGCTCCCTGGAGAGACAGGAAGAAATCCGTGATCGCCCCCAGACTGCTTGGAAACAAAGCCAGGGAACACAGCACCACCTTGTCCAGCAGGATCACACTCTGTCTGCCTGAAGATCCCAACTGATTTGTGTAACAGCCTGAGTAATGAATGTGCAGTTTTAGTTTGGTCCCCTGTGAACTCCCCCTTTCAGCTTGTGATCTGTAAGTTAAATTCACCCAGTATAATTTTACAGTCAGAAAGAAGGTAAAAATTAAATTGTCTTAGGAATACAACATTTTTAATTTTCTTTTTTGAAAGGTACTGGTAATTACTATAATGTTACATGATGGAGAATAGCTTGCAGTTTCACTGTCATTTTAATATTTAAATCTTCCAGGATCTCTGCCCCAGTGTTCCCTGACCCACAGGTTTATTGTCAATCCTCTTGACCCTCCTGCACTCACTATTTCCTTTGGGTTTTTTTTAAGTAAACTGGTGCTACTCATAATGAGATAGATCTATTAAACTTAATATTCCCTTCTTTCCAAGCAGAGTTATTTGATATTTTGCTCCTGACGTTCGTTTAAAAGTCTCCATGGAAGCAAAGCAGGATCATACTTTGTGTTTGATACGCTGAGTAGCTGACCTGCAAAACAGCTCCAAGGATGGTGGACAAGCACAACCCCCCACTGTCCTGGATCTTCCAACACACACACATAGAGATACTGTTTTTCTAATATTTTTGAAGACCAGAAATTGGAAAGTCTTGGAAAAGAGTTTAACAGTCATAACACTAGAAGGTTTTGCATTGGCCTACATCAGAAATGCACGGAGTGAAAAATGGTAAAAAGCTTTATTCTAACCCACCAAACTTTTCCATTAAAGCCAATGGGTCCAGCAGTGATTTCTGCTCGGCATCACTTTCATTAGGTGACCTCTGGGAATGTTCTGCATGGGGAAGAATCAGGCAGACGGAGCTGACTCGCGCTTGGACTTGCACAGATGCATTTGCAGAATGTGGGCCCTGAATAATTTAGAAAGCAATAGTCCAGAGGAGCTGCAGCTCAGTGTTAGAGCATGCTGAGAAAGTTGGTTTGTAAATTATTATTTTTATTTTAAAACTGGACCACTCCAAACTTTTGAATATTTTTCTGTTTTCTTTCTATTTTCTGTACTCTTAGAACAGACCTCTTTAGAGGAGGGGAGAAAAAGGGTGGAAAATTAATACTTAAAAGCAGAAGATTGAGTCAAGGAATAAAATGCCCATTTTCCTTCAAATACCTCTGAAACCTGCTCCTAAATAATGTTTAAAAGAGAATATTTTGCAAAAGTGTTTGGTTTTGAAAAAATGTATTATTTAAACTAAAAAAAAAAAGAAGAAAATATTCAATCCTGTGTTTTCAAAATACTTGGAATTTTGCAATGCCTTCAATACTCAGTTACCTCACAGGGAATTTGGGCACTGGTGGGGAGATGGTGTTGTGTGCCTGCTGTGGGGGATAACAAATCCATCTCCAGGTAGGGAGCAGCCTCTTGTGCTCGTCTTGGATTCTGTGAGGTTTTCCTGCCAAGTGCTCACATTTGCCCCTTCCCCCCAGATGTTTGGGAATAAGTGATGTGAAAATCTCAGGGGAAACTGCTTTGGTGAGGTGTGGGATCACTGCTAAACGCGTCTCAGTCTGTACAGAACGCTGCTGAAAGGAGGGTAAAAGCCAAGTGGAATTGCCAGGCTGTTTGGGAAGAGGCAGCTTTTCACGCGTGGGCACTCAGCATTAAAGAGAGCTGAAATTCTGATGCATTCTCACAAAATAAAAATCGTGGGTTATAACCACAGTGCAGGAGAATGGGTCTCCGTTAGAGCTTCCTGCACCAAGAGACAGGACTTAGCACTGAGTGGCACTTGGCAATTAAAAAGTGAGCTTGGATTTATTACATTGCATTTTTTGCAGTGAGAATTTCCTCAGGTGAGTGTTGCATGAAAATATTTTAAGCATGTGAGCAAACAAAGTAAATGTAGTGCTGTTCCTGACATACCTGTAATAAAATTGGTAAGAAAATTATTAAAATAAGAGAGACATTGGCGATTCTCCACATAAATGAAGCATTGTTTGCTTGCTGCCACACGAGCTCTCTGTTACTGCAGTTTGTTTATTTATTCCCCCTCAAATGGCAAGAGAACTGCTCATTCCTTCTAGACGCAGGACATCTCATTCCTAATTACTTAAACTCTTCTTTTTCCCCTCCTTGCATTCCAGATGCTCATAGATGAGAGTTCTGTTATGCTATCAGGAATATTTGTTAATAAGAAAGTAACTTAAGTAGTTAACATAACAGGAGTTGATTTGACCTGTTGATATCCATTTTTACAGAATAAACAAAGGCTGTTATCTGAGATTTTATTTATAAGGATCTGCTCAAGTGATCTGAGATCCCCCTTGTTTGCCTGTCCTGCCCTAGACCTCGGCACATAATCTCACTGTACTGCTGCCCTTTTGACATCTGATTGCCCTTTCCATCAGCATCCATCCAAAAGCATATTTGTCTAAAAAGGAAACAATTAAATTCCAATCTCATAAAGAAAACCTTTACTTTTCAAAGAAAACATACTGAAGAAGTCACAAAGTCGTACATGATGGGGAACCCTCACTAAATCAGAACCAGAAGTCATTAGGCCAAATTCAGCTCCTGCCAAAATAGACACCAAACCACTGATCTTGATGATATTTTGCCTGTTTATATTAGTAATATTATATGCACTTACTTTTTATTTGTTTTTCCATTAAATCCTGTAGTAAGACTGAAGTTATAATGTATGTGACAAGTATCATTGACATGCAAGATAAATAGCAAGTGTGATTGGGGAATACTGAAACATTTCAAATATGAAATGATCTACTTGTTCTAACCGCCTATGATAGTGGGCTAACATGGCTGAATGCTGTGAAATTCAGTTTAAATGATGTTACTCTGCTCTAATATGTGGACGCCCTACTGCAGATAAATACTGCAATACTTTATAAGAGTTGCATTATGGTGTTCAGAGATAGCAATGAGTTACTGCAGTGCACAGAGCAGATCTGCTGCTCTCAGTGTTTGCACATCCTTTGTTCTTTGTATGTTTGCAAATGATCTCACCTGGGAAACACGTTTTTATCTTCACACTGAGCATCGTTCCATGACTTTGTCCATAGTCACAGGTGCAGAGTTTTGGATCACAAATCTGAGCTGTGTTTGACATCTGTGGCTGCAAACAACTGTGAAAAAGCTACAAATAATTCATGCTGTATAATCAGTGCTATGAGTGAGTTGCACTCTGAAATTAAGATTTGATGGAGAAGCAGTCTCTGTTTCGTACCTTCAAAGCCTTTCTTGCTGAAGAATTTACTAAAGGGAGTTTTGTCACTGATGTCTCATTGTAACTTTCTCCAGGAGCAACCAGGTAAATATTCAATGTGGTGTTTTCAGGGTGGAATGCTGTGGGGCATCCTGGTTAACAGTGGCGAAGAAGAAAGATTTGAGACATTACTTCTGTGTCTGACATGTGGAGTAGAAGGTGGTCTAAAGGGAAAAAGATTTCTTTGTGTATTGTTTCACTTTAACTGTTAGTGTTTATCTGTCACACTTCTGTCATGGTTGATACACTGTAGATGAAAGGTTGATTATATCAGATTATGTTGTAACTGGAGCTTTGGAAGGAGGCTGCAGCCTGGATGGTACATGGTGAGCTTTGGTGTTCCTGCCCAGCCCAGTGGCTCTGCAGCAGCACACGATGAGTGAGCTGGGAGCAGGCTCGTGGCTCTTCCTGGCAGCCCCATCCCTGACAGCAGCAAGGTGAGAGCTGGTGTGGGCAGATTTCACTCCTGTAGCTTTTTGGCAAAGGCCTGGTTTTGTCACTGAACTTCCAAATGGAATTGCTGCCTGAGAGAACGTGAAACAGTGTAGTTTTGTCATTAGTGAAATTTCCCACAGCTTCTGGTTTTAGAAATGGCTGAAATGAGAGTTCCAAGGATCAGGAATGTCAGTGACATGTCCCTGGGTACCACTTCTCTGAAGGTGGAATTCCCAGGAATTACTGAAGTCCCCACTACTGGTAGATAGCTAAATGCCAACCCATCCTGATATTGTTCTGCCTCCAAGTGTGTAGGCTTGAGTGCTCATGGATTTACAATGTTTGAACAGCTTTGGAAATGCCAACAGGGCTTTCTCTGTTGAGTGAGTTTTATGGTACAGGAAAGGGGTGAGCTGCTGTTTGCAAACCTGCAGAGCTTATGGATTTGTAAGATGTTACCTGCTAATTTGAGGAATACATCTTGCTCACCTGTGCAGTCCTTTTGCTCAGTCTGAGATCAAACCTAAATCTTGGGTGGCTGAGAACTAGACAAGTGTGTGTGTGTGTCTGTACATATATAAAAATACACACTGGTACATGTCTGTGTGCATGGAGTTCGCTGTGTACTTGAGAGGGTAAAGGAAATTCAACCACAAATTTGTCTGTTTGACAGTCGAAATCACAAAAAAGGCATTAAATGCTTTCCTATTTGATATTCAAAGGTAAAGCAAGTCCAGCTAAGTGAATTAAAAGAATTGTTCTCAACAATGAGGTTAATATTTTTTCACAGCTCTCTGACTGACAGTTTAATGGAGGTTTTATTGTGTTATGTTAATGATGTCAGTGGCATATATATTTCTTTGTTTGCATCTGTCACTTATAGAGTTAATTAATATTCTGCTGGTTCCATATAGCTTTTTGTTCAAAATCAGTCCTCTTTTACTCTGCGCATTTCTTTGGCAGCCCAGTCCTTGCCAGAGGAGAAGTTTGCAGAGTTCTGAACGGCTGAATGTCCCTACAAACAGAGCTGCAGTTTGCCAGGGATACCTTCCACAGAACAGGACTAAAATACCGGTGTAGTACATAAGCCTTTTACCACCCTTGAAAACCCAGCTTGAACCTTGAGCAAGTCATTTACATGATGTTTCCTTGGGATTACCTACATTCTTGTCCACTTTGACCTTGTAATTTTGCTCACAGTTGGAAATGTAATGCAGAGTGACTAAGATAATGTTGTTTACACAGACTTTAAGTGGAGTGACATTATAGTCAAGCAAGTGTCACATCACCCAAAGTGAAGGAAGACTTAATTACCATAATCCTGTGAATACTAAAATTCCTTAGCCATGTGCAGCATAATAATGTAACATTCTGCATGTTCCATTTAATAACCTGAAGGTGCTGCATTAACTCTTGGGGAACTTTTAGTTATCCTAAAGTGAAGGCAAACAGATTTAGAGCAGGTTGGGAGAGATTCTGTGCTCAGTGTAGATCCTCGGTGTGTTACGTTACTGCCAGTACATCCCATCTTCCTTTGAATTTATGCTTTGGCAGGTGAAACAGAAAGGAACTGCACAGCATCTCTGTTGATCAGTGGGTGTAGTTTGGGCCAGGGATTTGTGCAGGTGGAGAAGGCTTAAGTTCACTAAATAACAGGAGTGAGACAGTAATAAAACACGGTGTGTCATGGCAAACACACCAGAAGTGGAGAGGAGTGTTAAATCCTGCAGGACTGGAACAATCTGTTCCTGAAGTGTTCCAGCCATCCTACCTTTTTTTCTGGTAGTCAGTGCTACACCATCCTTAAGGACTCAACGAGTAAGTAGATCTTGAATGAGGGCATAATCATGAAAAGGCAAATTGTGAGCAATTATGGTGCTTCACGAAGAGCTAAAGTATTTGTCATGTTCTCTTCTGAGCAGCGTGTAAGCACTTTATGGAGATGGAGTGATTATTCTTAATATGTTGTCTTTATTTGAGTAACACTGAGTAGCAGTGCACAGCCCCCTGCATGCTTTAAACACAGTAACAGACTTATTTCAACAGTAAACACACTATTTAGCAGCTGAAAGAATGCAGTGTAGATAAAACAGAGTGCAGTGGATAGATCTCTTCCTCCTTGAGAGCCCAGAGTTCTCCAGATCCTGCCTGGCCCGTTGTCCTGGTGTCTGGGCTCTGTGCTGCTGTGGTCAGTGGCCAGCAGGGAGAGATGGATTTGAAAGCACAAGTAGAGAAGCCAGTGTGATTTAGTGTGGTTTGAAATACAGATTTTGGATTTGCATCTTACTGAGAGCAGCAGATACAATGGTTAATCTTGGGAGGGGCTATATGCTTTTATTTGGAACTGGTTCTTGGTAGCTGTATGTGGTATGTAACTGTGCTAATACTGACTGTGTGCTAGTATGTTGTCCATACTTAGTGTGTAAGGCTTGGTTCTCTGAGGGCTGGAAAATACAAGTTTGGAAGAAAATGTTAGAAAGCTGGACATTAAAAGCACATGCTGCTGGTGTATGATGTGGGTGTACAAACAGGCAGAAGCACTTGAGCAGTGAGTCAATAGCTGGTGTTGGTTTGTGCTGGCACAAAAAGCTTTTCTCTCTGCTTACACCAGTGTGATGCAATTGATGCAATTGCCTTTAATGGAATTGGACTTATTTGTGGAGAGGAGATGGGAAGGGAGGCTTTCTGTGTATTAGTAAGGACTTTAAAGAATGGGTGTTAGCATTAAGGATACTCTATGGAAGGAGGGTGCAAACTACCATTGCACGGCCTACACTTCACTGTATTACAGCAGCTTTTGAAAGACGGTCATTAAAAATGGTGCTTTCCCTGGGAAATGGGCCTGGGGGGAGGACAAGAGGGCTTCCATCTCCAAATCACCTCAAAATCTGGAAGAATGAAATGAATGTAACAAACAAACTGTTAGTGCTCGTCCTGTCACAGGGGTGTTCGTGGTCATACACATACACAATGCTAATATAGAATCATTTTCAAGCTAGTTCTTCTTTTTTCTTTGGAGTTTCCAGCTATTTTGTGTGTTTAAAATAAAATAAATGCCAAATCTCTTATCAGGGCAAAGAACTCAGACTTGCTCTTTCTTGGATTGTTTTTGTAGAATTAAGCTGTGCTTAACGCTGTTGATTGCCAGAGGTCTGGCCTTGCCCTGTAGTATTCACTAAGGGTATTAAGGGCTAAATAATAGAAGACAAAACAAATGCAAATGACAGAGAAATGTAGATCATACATGAGAAAAGTTTTGTTGTTACGGATTTATTATTTATTTATTTTCAGAAACAAACTTCCACTCTGAGCAGCAGCAGTTGCCTCGGCTGGGCTGCATTCTCATTCACGCATCCCTGCGCTCTCTCTGTTGGCTCTGGTAGAACAGGAGGGTTTGGGGTGCCCTTGGCTCTGTGGAGCAGGACTAAAGATCTGTGCAAATGGAAAGAGCATTTGCTCAAAGCCCAGCTTTGTCCCCCTGCTCAGCCTGAGCACGGCCGGACAGGCTCTGCTGGCGGCTCTCGTGCCCAGTTCGCTTTTCCCTGCTCCGAGCTGACCATGTTGCCTTGGGATGGGGCTCTGGGTGGGATGTGCCTGGGCGCTGGGGCAGTGCAGAAATGCAGCGCTGCTGCTGCCAGCCCCGAGCAGCTGTGAGCACAGACCAGGGCTGGATGTGCCCCGGGAGCTGCAGCTGCTGGGATGAGCAGTCCTTGGAAGCGCTGCCTCGCCAGGCCCCCCGAGACCCTCGGAAGGGTTTGCACTTGCTGTGGATGTATAATTTCTGTTGATTAACAGGAGTTCTGGGAAGGAGCCCTTTTGTAAAACTGATGACAGGGAGGAGCTGCCTGGGGCAGAGGCTGTCAAATGATCTCCTTTGTGACTGCAACAGTGCAAATATTACTAAGGAACCAAAATCCCTTCCCTCCTCCAGAGCTCCCTGGGGGCGGCAGTGCTCGAACGTGGAACTCCTCCTGTTGCCAGAGATGAATCTTACAGGTTCCAGCTTTCTTTATTTTTTTAATTTGAAAATACAGAGTGTTTTGGAACATTTTTTAGGTTTTACAGTGTCATTTTTGAGAGCAGAAAGGTCAGAGACTTTTCCACATATTAGTACTCCAGAGTTTGGCTTTTGTAATTGCTGACTTCCTTAAGTAGGTTCATTTTCCTAGAGTAATTACTGCTGTTGTGATTGAGAGCATCTTGGGTCCAGCATATTTTGGTTTTCCTTGGAGAGATTTCACACTCTGTTCTGTGTTGTTCTGGAACGTAGAGGGTGGGGAAGGGTTTTCCAAGACATTTACGAGTGCTGGTAGAACAGTCTGAGCGGCCTGGGAAGTGATAAATGCTGTGTTGAAACACACATTGAAAGTTCAGTTTGTGTAAAATCCGGTCAGATTCCTTAAAGGAAGCAATAGAAGTTTGGCTGCAAGGACAGCCAGTGGCCACTGGAGTGTCACCACTTTAGTCCAATTTGCAGGGTAAATCAGCAGCATTTTCATCTCAAACTTTGCACAGGGCAATATGAACTATTCTACTGTGAAACTGAATCAGATTTTCCGTAATTTCTTCTCCATTCCCCTAAAAAGTCTCCCAGTCACTCAAAACATTATTGAAAAAAGAGGACAATAAATCTAGAATGTGTTGCTCGTGGGGATCCTGGGGGGCAGAGCCTGGAGCTGGCATGGGAAGGGTGACCCGGCCTGTCCATCTGCCCATTCCCTGCCCATTCCCTGCCCATTCCTTGCCTGTGCCTGGCATTCCAGAGGGGCAGCCGCCCCCTTGGATTCCTGCAACTGCAAAACTAATTAGTGAAATTAAGTTGAAAACGCTGTAAACAAGTGAAGTTGTTATTCATTCCGTACGGCACTACAAATGTGGGAGGACATGTTAAATGATAAATTAGGCATGAACTGCTTTAATCTGGAAGCTGAACATGCCAGCAAAGGGCCTGCATTTGTAATTAGCATCGGGGGCCACAGGAGAGTGGTGCCTCTTTTAAAACAGTGACAGGGAATTGATCAGTTTAGGTTGCCGTGGCAACCAGGAGCCCTCCATCGCTTTCCCTCGTCCTCCTATTATGCCGTCCCCACGTTCAGAAATATATTTATGAACTGTAAAGATAAACTACTCAATAATGCAAAAGAGGCTCCAATGCTCAAATGCCAAAGTGATGGGGGCCAAGCGGCTGCCTGACTACCCGATAACAAGCTTAAGTGTTCTCTGGTTGTCATGACATTTCTTTTACAAAGCAAATGATGTCTGCAGCAAAAAAAATCTTAAAATTAGCCGAAAATGCAAATCTCTTTATGAGGCTGTCACCTTCATAATAACAGACAATAATTGATGATTTATGAGATGCCACCATAGCAACCAACTCCTTCGGCACCCCCTGGTTCCTCTCACACAATGGCTTGGGCTCCTGTGGAAAAGTTTCCAGCGTGAAGCTCAGGAGGTCTTGGAGCCTCTTACTCCATGAGATTGGCAAATCTTGCAGGGATTTTTGCAGTTCTCCTAAATGTAAAGTACTGAAGTACCTTTTGTAGAAGCGGCGAGAAGCATTATTGAAATAGAGTGACTTCAATCTAAGAAAACAGATGATTTTTATTTGCTGTTCAAGTTGGAACAGGAGCTGGGATACCCAGATCTCTGCTGTGCACTTGACTTTTCTGAGTGTGCCATCTAATAACTTGTATTTATAAGTGTTGGTTGCATAAATCAGGGCTTTTTGTGCCCTCTGGTGTGTAAGTTAAACTCACTGTCCTAGAATAAGTGATTGATTTGGATTAGAACTTAAATGACTGCAGAAGAAGAGTTTTTATTTGCAAATGGTTCATTATGTAACGAATGATTTTTTTTAAAATAATTTTTTAGATTACTGTCTTTTCTGGCTGATAAAATTCACTCCAGAAGAATTAGGATCTCTAGTCTTGGTTAAAGGTCGTACAGCACTAGGAGGTATCAGGTGAAGTGGTGTTTGTGTCTTCGTGTCTAAAGCCCGTATAATTTGCTCGTCTAAACAGGAGTAGGGGGCATGGAAACCCTCATACCCCACTTTTGCATCACTTTGTAAAACCCCAGTCCCTACATCTGGTATCTAGAAAGGCCAATTTAATTTAATGCTGAGGGAGAAAAACTTTCAGTAGCAATTTCGGCTCAAGTTGATGTCATTCTTGTCCCCCCCAGTTCCGTCCCCTCTTCCTGCCAATAAATAAACAGAGATTATAAATGTGCCCTTTTATTGCAGTTTCCTTTTTCTAAAAAGTACTGTAGTAGTAGGAAAAATAGACTGATTAGAAAAAGCCTTCTGAGAGTAATATGTTAATTCTTAGCCCATATCTTGAGATCCATACTCAGACAATGATTCCAAAAAAAGTAGTAGAAACTTGTTTGAATTAAGAATTCATGATCTTTCCCATTCTTTTTTGCTTTGTCAAATGTGACAGGTAGAGCTGTCAGTTCCAGAAGGTGATTTCTTGTAGAATAGTATCTTTCAGTCACCCTGCCTGGCATAGAGAGGAGAAAAATAATAAATAGGTGGAAAGCCTTTATGTTGTTACTGGTTATAGCCAGGCATTTATTTTTCTGTTCACATTTTGATGTCTTTTTTTTTTTTTTTTTTTTACATCACTTAATTTAACTGTTTTCATAACTTCTTCAGGAATAGTTTTTATAGGATTAATTTATTTATGTGTTTATGAAAAAGGGTGGAGATTTTTTCATGTATTTAGGATGAAAACAAACAAGCCTGGTGGTTTTCCCTTCCATGGCTGTGTCTTCTTTCCATCCTTACCTCTGACTTCAGCAGAACTTGCCGCTTTCTCTGCCATTAACTGTTCCAAAACAAACAAAAAAACCCAAACCCAAACCCCGTAGCATCTCCTGCCTTTTTATGGATAACCAGGTTTGAGTGCTGGAAAGAAAACACGCAGGAGGACGAGGAAGGAGTCAAGGCTGGTGCTGATGGTTGGCTGTACAAAGGTGTGATTCTGTGGCTGGACCCCTGAAAATCCCCTCCCATTCTGCGTGTTCTCCCCCTCTCCCAGTGCTGCCCTGGTTCCAGGAGTACGGAGGACATTCCCTGGCTTCCTCTGGAGCTGGGCTGGGTGTGGAGCTGTTCTCGTCAGCATTTTACAAGCTCTGTGTGTGCAGCAAGTGCAGAAATGGCAGTAAAATTTTTTGCAGTGTATTGACCTGAAGTCCATTTGAAGTTGATAAATACCAGCTGTTCAAACAGAAAATTAAATAAAAGCAAGTCAAAACTTACTCTGAAGTAAACAGGTGAACAGTGTGTAAGACAAAGCAGTTCCCCAAAGGCATTTTTAGTACATGGTCATTATTTAACTCCTGACTGAAAATAAACAATGCTGACAGAGTGTGTGTTGGGGGGCTGTGATATATGAACAGTGTCAGTTCTGTAGGCTGATAACCTATAGCTTGACATCCTTATCTATAAACTTTGACAGATACATCAGTTTGTTATTGTCACTTTATTAACTTGCTTCTGTGATAGCAGAAGATAATCTTTCTCAGAGCCTAACTCAGCTAATAGTTTATTAGGTAAAAGAGTTGGAAAAACATCAACGAATTTTGTTTCTCCCACAAAGGAAAATCCTTTACAGTTCTTTACATGTTGAGCCAGTATTTCACAATATGGAACAGCATTGTTTGCCCATCAGCAGCAGACAATAAACTGTTTTGTCACATTAAATTATTTATGCCAGAGACATCCCAACAGCGTCTCTCAAAAAAAAATAATATATTGCTCAGAATTGTAGTTGTGGCTGTGTGAACTGAATGCTTGTTTAATAAATTAATATTTTGGTCTTGTGATTTTTAATTGGAAAATAACAGCTGTTCCTAGTTGGAACTGTGTCTACTTTGTCTTGTGGTGGTTTGAGCAGAGCTGCAGCCCAGCTCTCGCCCTCGGCTCTCTCGCTCCAGCCCATGCCACGGGGCTGAAGGGGCATCAAAGAACATCCAGAACAGGGCTGACTTCTTCTTAACGTCTCTGAGTCTTACTCTGGAATGTTGATACAAGTTACACTTCCAAATGAGCATTTTTCTGCATCCTCTGAAACACAGTTCTTCGAGAGTTGTTTGAATGTCAAACTTTATCCAGCATCTGTTGAGCTGCTCTGTGCCAGACCCATTCCCTGTAACTCCGTGCCCCATCTATCGTAGGTTTTATGACACATCCTGTATTCCAGGCTGTGGATCCATGAGTGTTACCAGTGGAGGAGCTGGGAAATGATCCTTTAAATGCTCATAAATGTTTATTTTTGTGCAGAGCACTGGGGTGAGGTCAGGCTGCTCTCCAGCTTCCTGAGCCCACGGTGTACCCTGGGTCTCCATCCTGGGGTTGTGTCCTTTGGGATGGGTTGGCTGTGAAAGGCAGTGTTCGGGCTACACAGGACAGCACAACTCAAGCTGCACAAGCGGCCAAAATTCCGGAATTGCTTTATTTTGGGTGCTTGGTTGTCTCCGTGGTGGTCTTTAAACACAACTCTGTGTGCTTGCCATTGCTTGTGATTTTGAGAAATGCAGTCAAACCCCCCAGAACTGCTGTAATCTGCAGCCAGTGCCACCCAGAAGGGTCCTGTAGTGCCTGGGCTGGCCAGAGCCGCTGTGGGGACTGCTGGCATAGCTGTGGCCGTGGCCATCCTTCCGTGTGAGGCAGCGCTGGGCAGAGCCGGGTGCCTTCGGCAGCGCTTTCCACGGATCCGTGTGTGGTGGGAATACGGAGCTGCACTCGTGTTTGGGGAGTACTTGAGCAACTCAAACTGCCTGCTCGTCTTGCACAGCTCACACGAGGCTTTCCCTCCCGTTTCTGCTCTTCCCCACTTCTTCACTCCATTCACATGCCCTCATCTCTCATCTCTCTTCTTCAGACCTGCCCTCTCAGTCCCCATTTTACCCCCCACGCATCTTGCTTCAGCTGCTTGCCTTGAACACAATCCTGTTTTTTTTCTTGCCTCAGAAAGATTGGCAGGAGTAGGAGATCGTTCCCCAGTGTCCTGAAATGTTCCATTTCTTCTGCAGACTGTGTTTCAGGCAGGGAGGATCTACTGAGGTTAGTGCTGGGAAGCCAGAATAGATTTGGAGAAAAAGGGGAAGACAAAATTCAGGTGACAGTGGCTGTGGGGTTGCTGTTGATCGTAGCAGGAATTTAGGAGAGGAGGAGATCCAGGCAGGAATTGAAGCCAGTTTGAGCAGAGGCCTCAGTTGGCTTCACTGTACAAATTTAAAGGGAGTTTACAGTGCTCATTATCACGTGTGTAATCCTGGGAGTGGGATAGGATGTTAGTAAAAGGACAAATTAAGGAATCCAAATCAAATGTGAGAAAATACAGATTTTCAAAATTTGACAGCTTTTCAAAATAATGGATGTTATGAGGGTGCCCTGGATCCAAATCTATTTCTGCTGCATAAAAGTCAGTGTTATGAAATATGGGACTGTTAAAGGATTAGATGCAAAGAAAACCCTATCATTGTAATAGCAAATGACAGCGTTCTTCTCTTGCTGTTTTTCCAGAATGATCCAGTGAGGTCTTATCAACAGTTTGTGTTTGTATGATTTCCGTAAGAGACTCTGCAACTGGGCCTGGAGCTCAGTGTGTCACTGCAGCTTACAAATATTTATTGCTTGGTTTAGTTAGAGTAATAGTGTTATGTGTTCTAGCATTATTACTTCACAAATGAAATAATTTGTGTTTCAAGACAAAGCTCTATGGATAAAAAAATACTAACTTTATAGACAATCCTGCTTTTTAATGGAATTTGTAGATGCATGCTGACATGGTTTGAAAAGATCATGCAGAATAAGCTCAATTTTGAGGACATACATGTGGCATCAGAGAAAAATCTTGCAGCATAACATTTGGTCTCTTTCTTCTGTTCTTTACTTGAGTAAAAGTAATGTTCCTAATTTAACTGCACACAAGTTTAGCATGGCCTAAAAAAGTAAATCATTAGAGAAGAGAAGCTCAGCTCCCTGGTTGGATGGCTGTAATGAAGCACAGCTCGGGGAAGACAAACTCCTAATTCCTGTTAAATAGAATTTGCAGGAAGGTGGGAGCTGAACAAAATGGTCCTAAACAGAACAAGAAATAGTTATTAAGAAAAGTAAAATGTTGCAGCGTTGCTGTTGGTCTCCTGCTGGATTGTGATCAGTGTGATTCTCGCACCCGGTGCTGCACCAGTCCCTTGGCAGCTGCGTTGCAGACAAGCTCCACGCATCTTTGGTAGAGCCTTGCTGACTTCGGCCACTCCATCACAGTGTCAGCTGCATGACAGCAGCAGTGCTCCTGGATCGATATTGTATTATGTCATTTTGTGCTGTGAAAGAGCTGTAGGAAACTTCTGGATGTGCTGCTTTGGAAATGTGGGGCTGGAACTGAAAATGGGCTGGGAACAGCCTGTGGTGGGGTGTGGAAATGGAGAGGGATGGATGAGGGCAGTGAATGTGTAGGGAAGCAAAGAATCAGGCTTCGAGATGCAAGGTGAGAAGGCTAACTCTGCATTTATTTTTACGTTGTGGGTTACATCACTGCACTCAGAGATTTAACAAACTCTGGATAAGGTCGGTGTGCCTTTGAACCCACTGGATTTGCTGGCTTTCCCAGGTAGAGCAGGACTGTGCGCAGGCTGGTACCAATTATTTCTGCCAGAAACAGGGTGATTATACCTCCTTCAGTGGATCAGGAACTCTGCTGATGGTGATTTAGGAACTGCTGCTCTGTGCTGCTGGTTCCTTCCTTGTCTCACCTGCTCTGAACAAGTGGAAGTGCTAATACCAGAGGGAAATAAATGCGTTCATTGGAATGCTCAGTCTGAAAAAGTTGCCGTGTGTGTTCACATATGAGCTTGCTAATTAGGCACTAAGATTCTAGATTAGAATTAGAGTGGGATGGCAAATCCCAGAGATAGGAGGTTATTGTTATTGTGGTTAGAGCGGGTGCAAGAAGCGGGCTGGTGAGTTGGCTCCAGATTACCTTACAGTTCTGTTGTAATCTCAGTAGGACCGGGAAATAAACAGGAAAAGCAGAGAAAAAAATGAGTATGGGATCATAATTTATGGTTGTTACGTAAGAGAGTCGATCAGATAATTCACAAAGCTGGAATGTTATTGTAAAGGATGTGGCTTGTTTGGACAGCACAGACAACTAAAGAAAAAAAGAGACGTTGCCTTTAAAACAGGGCTTGTGCCCTTGCCTGCAGGTGCAGCTGTGGAGGGAGATGATGGGGGAGAAGGGCACTGGGTGTGATGGTGGCTCCTCTGAAAGGCCACCAAAGCAGGAGGGATCCACGCAGGTTGAGGTAAAATCATCGAAAGCACGGGACTTTGTGGTGATGTGAACTTTTTTTCAGGCCAGACATAACCAGCATGTACTGGAATGCTCTATATAAAAACCTCCCAAACATACATGCATGCATACAAGATAAAGAAAGAAGCTTTGAAGTAAAGGTTATGGAAAAAAACTAGTTGAGAATGTCAAAATGTAATAGAAATTGGGTGAGAGGGTAACAAGAGTTAACAAGCCATATGACAAGTAGAAGAAGAAATAAGTAAAGTGCCTTAAAATAATACAGACTGATGTATTAGGATGAAGCAGTCCATGGCAGTAGAAGGGTAACATTTTCAAGAATCCTTGCAGTTCCTTTAAAAAAAGTTAATGTGGGCATAAATACAAATGATCCTTTTGCAGAGTAAAATTAGCAACTGTGGAAAGAGGTCAGATTGGGTAAGCGAGAATCTCTCTCTGACAGTCTCGGGCAGTCAGGGAAGGCATTTGGGATCGAGCAGAACAGCTCGAGCACGTGGGACAGGATGGGAGAGGGCAAAGAACAGCAGGAGATGCAATCAGAGGGACCTTCCAGAGTGAGAGGGAATCATTCCACATGTCCATCTTGGGAAGAGAGAGGAAAACGAGGCTTGATGTGCTGCACTGAGAAGGGAAGGGGGGCAACAGATGGTGCTGGGAAGATGGAAGAGTTTCATGGCTTCAGGTCACCTGCGATGAGATGTCTGACACAATTAACAGCAGTGACAGAAGTGCAGGAGCTGAACTTGAGAGAGAAAACAAGTGTGACAGAAAGCTTATTTAGGGTAGATGTTCTCAAATCAGCTGGGTCTGGGGCAGTGGAGTTAAGGAGCGGTGGATGAGGTGTCGGAGTGATTAATGGACAACTTGGGAAAGTCATGGAGGGATGAGTGAGGGGCCAGGAGAGTGGAGGGGGAAGAAGGAGGAGGAAAAGCTGGGAAATTATAGACCACTCAACTAGAAAAATACTGTGACTGGTAAACAGTTTGTGAGTGTCCAGGAGAGAGCAGACAACATGGAATTCTCAGTGGCAAATTGTGTCCAACTAATGCAGTTCTCTTCTCCGAAAGAGGGGCAGTGCAGGGAGGACAGAGGGAAGCAGTTGGTGTCACGTGTCCTCACGCAGGAAGGTTTTTGGCTGTGTCTCACAGAGTGGGAAATGCAGTGGAGGTGAGGCTTGAAAGGTGCAGAACAGGTTTGGGTTTGTACTCAAATACTGCTGTTTGCATAGAGAGGGCAAAAATGAGTTCTAAATGAGCTTGGTTGGAGAAAAGCAGGGTATTCTGTCACAACTACTGGAAATTTGTCTGGGCTTTTGTGTCTTCCTCTGCAAATTGTATCGGTTACGTAGGATTAAGTTGTGGCACAAGGATGATGGTTCAGCACCTGAACTAAGTGTTGGATGTTTGTTTCCTGTCTTCTTTTGCTCCAAATTACAGCAAGTATTTTAAACTTAAAATGTTGTGCTGTCCAGGACAGTAGCTTAGACCTTTTCAGGCACTTTCTTACAGTAGTTCCGTTCTATGTTTAAGGTATGGTCTGTGGAAGATGTAGACAGAGATGCTCATTTTCCTTTATTCCGAGGACAATTGCAGTGGATGGTGCTTGTTACCAAAAAAGTCTGATTTTAAGGGCTGCAAATCAATCTGTAGGATGGGATTTGAATCACTGTCAGTGGAAAGAAAGTGTGTTTATAATAACTGAAATCCCACGTGCTTGTAATTGACAAAATTAGAGGCTATATGCACAATTTCCCTGTAGAGAAGAAAGATAATGATTTCAAAACCTTGTTTGTTCAGGCTTTTTAATAAACTTTTATTAAAAAGGAAAAGGAAATCTGGTATTTGCAGTGGTCTAAACTCTTACTCATGTGGGAACTCCAGATAAAATCATGGCTTCCTTTACATGATTTGTACATCATTACAAATCATCAGGCTGCATTCTGTGCACGAGGGCTGGTTGGAAATCATGGCATTTTGTCAGGATGTATGTGGATAGCCTCTTGATTTATCTCCCAAAAATTAAGTCGGTGTTGCTGGAAGCACTTTATTTTTGCCAGGAATACATATTCTGAATGTAGTTTTATTGACTTACATGCTTTTGCCATAAGCTTACAAATCTAATCTAAGAGAGCATGATTTCCTCAATATTTGGGATAGGAAAACCAATATTTTCTAAAAAGTAGGCTGTCAATAACTATTGTATTTTTATGTTCTCTGAAGAGAGGTACCTCGGCTCCAGCTGCCCAGTCCTAGGAAAACTTTAATTTTCTAGATTTTTATATCTTGCTGTTAAAAGCACTAAAGGAAATCATGTCATCCTGTTGCCAAAATGTTGGTTCCAGGATTTGTATGAAATGGCCATTCTGTAGTTACCAGGCCATAGAGAGGCCAAGAATGGGAAGCACAGAGGTGCTGAAATAATGCATTTTTTATATTTTCAAGATTCTTCTGCAACAGTCAACTCCAGTAGGAGTTGATTCAGTAGGAACCACGAACATTTCAATTTGCTCTCTCCAAATGGTAGTTTTTGTAATAAAAAGTGAATTTTAATGACCAGGGAAAGCTCATTTGAAACAAAGAAAGCCGTCTGTTAGTTTTATTTTGATTGACAAGCGTGCCAGGGATAAACTGTTGGCTGACACTGGAACATGCCTCATCAGAGCAGTCTACAATGTCCCCAAAGTCAGCTGAAAACGTTAAATAACATAGAGCATCAGGATCTTGGAACGGCTTGAGCGACAGGAAACAAACTGTTTTTTGTTTTTCATTTGGTTTGTTTGTAGGTACAAAAAGGAATCTGGTGAGTGTTTACATCTTCCCATGACATTTTGCACTAATACTGTTGCAAACAGATTACAGAGTAGAATATTAAATAAATACCACAAAAGGAACTCCTGGTTTTCAGTTTCCCCCAGTGCTGAGTGACAGTAATCCTCTCTGACAAAAGAGGGTTATTGCCATTAGTTAATCCTGTTATGTAGTTCCCTCAGCAGTCTGTAACACACAGTGATAAAGACTGGGAAAATCTGAAATGTCAAACTAAGAGGCCACTGATCATCTTGACCATGAGGCTGTAGGAGCAGAGCAGAGCTGGATCCCTGCATCTGCAGAGGATTTAGCTGCCCCGTCTGAGCTGCTGTGATGCTCTTGGGCTGAAAGGTGCAGGGTGTCAGTGGCATTCATTCCCTGTTTGCCCAGCAAAGGGATGGGTCAGTGAGATCAGCTTGGGCACAACAGGCAGGATTTCAGCCTCTTTACATCATTTCTGATGTGCCAAGCCCTGCCAGGGCACATGGAGTGAAATCTGCAATGTGCAGGCAGTTTGGCCGAATCCTTGCTGTTACAGGAAGGATTTTGAAGACACTGCCGTTCTTAAGCTTTTTAAAGTCCTCCCAGTAATACCAAAGTTGTGTAAGTCAGGGGATTGTTTAAAAGATATAACCCAAAGTGTCCTGGAGAGTCAGATTGTCGAAGCTGGGACTGGTGGTGAAACAGGTAATGAATCTTTGGTTAATTTGGAATGATGAAAGGAGAGTTTCTGGGCGTGGGATGGAAAGTCTGTCTGGGAAGAAGAGCCCTTGTCTTTCCCCAGCACCAAAGACTTTGGAGTCAAAGCAGTCAATGACGGTTAATTGTCTTTGTTACCCTAAAGAAGAGGAGCCAGTTGCTTTCTTGATCTAATGCTGCTTCACACCAATATTCTCGATTAAATCACTTGGCACGAGGGTGGTGTAAAGCATATCCTGTGTGTCTGTTCCAGAGACAGACGTGTTAATTCCGTGCTGGGAGGTTGAGGATGCTCCTCCGCTTCTCTCGCAACTTTGAACTTCATTAGAATGTGGGTGATTTGTGTGATTTCCTGTTTCAGAGCATGTGACAGTTTAAAAGTTGGTGCAGATCTGAAGGAAACTTCAGCAGAACAGCTCACAAGTCTGTTGTCATGGCGAGAGACTAATTTCTCTTTTTCTGTTAGAGCCTTTCACTGGTTGCAGGACAATTAGAAATGTTGGGCCCTCATGTCATCTTTTCATATTCACATCCATCAGTAAAGTATTAGCTAAAATGTTAGCCAGTAATTTTGTATAATAGTGATAATTTCATCATGTAATTTTCATTAGTCACAAGTATGACTTGAGTAATTTTCACGCAATAATAATAATAAAAGTAATACATAGATAGAAAGTTACATAATTTAGTATCTCACCCAGTAAGCACTCATTATGTGTATATGAGTGAAACAATTTAAAATGCATCTAGTTCCTGCATGTTTGAATGCATGTAAGTTATTTTCAAGATACTTGAAAATATTTGGAATATTCATTTCAGCATGAAATGTATCTTTAGACCTCAAGTGTCAAACCATGAGGGTCTCCCTGGGATATCCCACTGAAAGGTTTCCCTGGGTTAGGGTGTTGTTTTTCCTGAAGATTGCACAGCGTGGTAGAAGAGAGACAACTTTGTTTTAGTTACCAATCCATCACATCACAAACTGATATTTTTTCAGACTATACAGGAATTACTCTAATTACTCTGCTTTTTCTTTAACTAAGCCTCCACTGAAAGCCTGTAGCTCACAGTGCTGCTGCTTGGAGAATGGCTCCCATTTATTTCTAGTCATAGCAATTGAAATCCAATATTTATTCATTTACCACTCAGTAATATATTTGACAGATGTGTTGAATAACTGAGTAAATTGCTGCCTTTAAACTCCTAGCCTTTTTTATTTGAATTCACAGTATCTGGGAACACTGCTGGTAATATAGTAGTTACAATATCTACAAATTAATGTAGTTGAGTTCCCACTTACTGTTGTGATTTAGCTGCAGATCGAATTTGTGGGGTTTTTTAAAAACACCGAGTCAGATTCTCTCTGAGTAACTGACTGCTGAGAGGAAAGTCAGTTCAGCAAATGCTGTAGAAGTCAGATCCATGGTGTTCCCTGCTTGGAGAGCAGGTCTGGTGTTTGGAAGCTGCCAGAGGTTTTGGCTCTGAGGGGACTCCGTGACACGAAACAGAAACAGTGTCCTCGTTTCTCTATGAAGACTTAATGGATGCACCCCAAATATGAAGGTGTCTTCCCCTGAGGGCTGCAGAGATGAACTCAGGATCTTCCTCCAGACACAGCAGCAGGACCCATGGAATTCGAAATGCAGTCGCTGGCCCTGGTGGTGATGCAGTGGGAATGGAGGAATTATTGGGATGGAGGGGTGGAGGGCTTTGTGTGAGGTCAGCCCTGAGGTGCCAGGTGAACAAAGCAGGTTCACTTGTTTACTGTGATTTTGACAGATTTTGAAGACTCCTGTGTAAAGCTCTCAGGGCCTCAGATAATCATCGTGTGAGGAGAGCGCACTCTTCAGTGTCACACTGGATGTGAACTTACGCCGTGAATTTTGTATTTATGGTGCTGGTACGGAAATTAAAACGTGGAGGAAGAAAACCTTCAAAGTCACTGTGTGATGTTGATGGAAATTCTCACAGCCTCGTGGGAGACCGATTTGCCAGGGCTGTTTGTTGAGTGCTTAATACCACGGTGCCTGCACCTGCAGCCTTTGGATCACAGGTGTTTCGTAGGGAATGCAGCATCATTTCATAGTGGGTTTGTCCACTGTTGACCTTGCATGTGAGACCTTTGGGATGGGATAAGTGCGTGAAGGGAACAGGTGGAGATGGGGCTGGGTTGTGAGGCATCACACACAGAAGTGCAGCAGTGTTGGAGGAATGTTTCACATTGTCCCATTGGTTGCAAACGTTAATGGTTTTTAAGAGAGGTGAAAGATTCCTCATCTTGCTGGTTTTTCTGCAAGTGACAATCATCGCTTGTGGTTCTTCAAACCCGAATGGTGAAGTGGAGAAGTCTTTCCACGTTGTATTCCTGGCTGGTGTTCCGTAACAAGTGGAGCAGCTGTGGAGGAGCAGAGCTGGCTCTGCAGGTAACTGGAAGGTGGAACAAATAATTGCTTTTGTAACTGGATCAGTCAGGGGTGGAAAACTGATGAAAAGTTTGGTCAAACTTTGGTTCTTCTTGGTGCACGAAATATGATTAAGGCCCTCCCCAACAGGGAGACCATTGTTCCCTGCTCTCAAATATTAAATTGGTGTCAGACAGTAAAGTCTGCAAGTTTTAAATGCATCTTAATGAGCTGCTCTGGCCACGTTTGTCTGAAGAAGGGTTTTGAATGAAAGTGGGCTGCTTGTCTGCAGTCCCTGTTTTGAGAGGGAATTTGGGAATATCAATTTACCGTCGGTGGAGATTTTAATCTGAACTAGAGTTCTGGGCTTTTTTTTAATCTGGAGGCAGTTTTTGCTCAAATAATGGGATAAAGCCATGAATGGCTTCTGCCAAGCATTGGGAGAGACAACCAGAACACACAAAATGGGGTGAGGCTCCCTTTCCCTCCAGGTGCTCTGTTCTCCCAGTGTTTTGTAGAAGCACAAAGATGCAAATAAGCGAGTGCTGATGAAAGAGTGCATTTTATTTTCTCACTTCATCTCCTGCCAGAAAAGCTTAATGGTATTTTAGAGCTGATATTACACCTCAGAAAAGGGGTAATGCATCTTTAAAAGCTAAACTACATCTTCTTTACTTTTATCAAATTCTCTATAAATCTTTCATGACAGTTTATTTAACAAAGTGTCATTGAAACTGTATAGATGATTGATGTGACCCATGTAAGATCAACATGAAATGTTTGTAAATGTCAGCAAAATGTGACCATCTAGAAGCAAGTAAGGATGGTGTTGCTGTGAAAAGTGAAAAACAAACAGAAAATGTTTATCTTATTCTTTACTTTCTGGGATGAAATTACAAATTCATAGAAGTAGTGTTATATGATTTTTCTTGGACATCGTGCCATGAAGCAGGGAGGAGGATCAAAATTTATCTTGACGTACTGCACTTTCATTATTTGCTTCTTTTACAGTGGATAATAGTCTCTCACCTGTTAAAAAAATCCTAATTTCACTTCTCAGAAGAATAATTTTAATTTGAATTAAAAAGTACTAGAAGATCGATCAGAGTCTGAATAAAGTGACTTTATTTAAGAGAAGCTTGAAACAGGTCGAGATTCCCTAAATTTACTACTTCTCTGAAGAATGCTGATCTTAGGAACACACATCTGCCTTTATCTGCTCCTTGTCACCATCTTGTTTAAGATGTTGACCTGGTAACTTCCTAGCAGTTCCATGCTCCTGGCCTCAGTACAGTTGATTTAAAAAATAGAAAAATTCTACTGGAATCCTCCTGATCAACTGATTTTTGGCATCATCTTTTGGATCTCCTTCATTCCTGCCTTACTATTTGCCAAGATCAAGGAAAACAGTGACTTTTGGGGCTCTTGAGAGCCCTTGGAATGCCCTGGGGTGTTGCATGGGAGCACGTGGGGCTCAGCAGCCTTCAATGGCTCATCTTGCATCCTGCAGAAGATTGCAATCTAGAACATCATATGCCCTGCAATTTATAGTGCTTTGTGTTGGTGGCTGTTCAGACACAGATCATATTCTGGGTTCACCATGTTTGCAAGAATAAGCTTCTGGCTTGCTATTTGCAGCAGCTGCCCCGTCCTGTATGTTCTTCATGCAGGGATGATCAGCCACCAGATTTTAAGAGGGGGAAAATAAATCATGATTTAGTGATAGATGTGTGTGTGTGCATACAGTTCCTGGTTTGTCCCAGTTCAGTGCAAGGCACCTCTGCTGCAGGGCCCAGGCAGGGTCCCGCTCTTCGTTCATAATCACCCAAAGCAGCGGCAGGCCTTGTGACCAAGACTCCAAAGGAAGTTCGTGAGACCTGGAGATAAAAACATTTTTGGTCAGCAGCCAAAGAGAGTCTGAGCCCGAGCCTGATGGTTTTTGTAGTATTGCAAAACTTCCCTGTTTGCCTGGACCTTCCCTCAGTGCCCAAAGATGAGGTGCAGCAGCTCATAAACAGACTGGGAAAGGAAAAAGAACCCGAAGGTGAAAATAAATCCTTCCTGATATCAGCTGGGACAAAAGCCTTTGCAAATTACTCTAATGAGGCGATAAGATATTGTGGTGATAAAAATCTTGCAAATCAGACATGTTTGTGTTGCTTTCAAATTAGACTAAGACAACATCAAAGGAAGATGATTGAAAAATTTAATATCTGAAGTGGGAGACACAAAACAAAACTGAAGGAGAGAACAACAGTCAAGTGCTGTGTGCTGATGCAGTTCCGGATGTGACGGGATGAGCTGAGCGTAGCACAGAGGTTGGAGTCGGATCAGCCACTTCCCTGGAGCTGATTTTGCCATTCCTGGCTCTTTTTATTTATTTTTTTTTTAATTCCCTATGAGACAGGGAAGTTTTCAGATATGTAGGTACAAATACCACGCACGCTGTATGTATTTAAAATGAGTTTATTGGAGTTACAGTATTACCTATGTGCAGTGTAGTGCAGCAGCACCTCAGTGGTGTGCCATAGTCTGGAAAACAGAGAATCTTTGGCATTTCTGTGGGAATACAGGACTTTGTGGTTGTATGACAGTGACACTGATACCAGAACCTCAGGAACAACCTTACTGGGGCACCAGAAAGCACAGGGGTTATTCTGGTATCTTTAATAACCACAGTGCCCCGATTTAAAAAGTATTTCTTCAGATACAAGTAAAAGATTTTAGAAGGTACTTGACTGTTTTTGGAAGAAGCAGTGGATAGTTCTGCACCAGAATTTAGTTCTTTGTGAAGGGGGTGTGTGTGTATTGCATAAACTTTAACATCAATGGCACATTGCCTGAGTGCAGGTGAGCATGTGTGGGACAGGAAATGCTGGTGGACTGTGAGAAAAGCTGTGCATCTGAGTTATTTGTAAGCTGCCTTCATTTCAAACTAACCTACATTTGGGAGTTTATTTTTTAATCATAATTAAATAATAATCTAGCATATGGTTATCATAAAAAATACAGGAAGTAGCTGGAAGTTAAAAAGCAGAGTTTGTGAGTTCACGCTGGTGTTATTAACTGGTCACTGGTGACAAGAAAGGCATAAAGAAAGCAATAATCAGAGGAGATGGGGTTATATAACAAGGGATTTCTAGGTAAATACGGATTGCATGTTTTTTGGGCAGTGTGCACAGGCAGTCAGAGGAGCCGTGGTGTTGCACAGTTGGTTACAATTCCTTGGCTCCCCTCAATTTTCTCCCAGTTCCAGCCGCCAGACGAACGCTCCTCTGCGCCACTTGGATCCCTGCATCCCACTTGCACAACGAGAGCACCAGTGTTCCTTAGAACCATGGTTGTGAATATGCAAATATCATTACATTAATTGGCAGTTACAGTTTTCTGTGCTCTCGCAGCACAGAGCATTCTGAGCTGTTAATAGAAAAGCAAAGAAACTGTGGCCCATAGGCGAGCAGTAGAAAATTCTCCTTTATTTTCCTTTCCTTCCTTGGCACTGCAGTTCCTGACCGTGTGCTGCACGTGTCATTGTGTTCTTCTGTGAAACTCTTAAGAATCTCTCTTAGCACAAATTCACTTTTGACACGAGTTCAAATAAAAATCATTTCAGCAAACCAACCCCTCTGTGTGTTGCTGGTCTGCAGGAAGGGAATAATGGAAGCAGAAAGGGGAAATCAGAAACATTTTCTGTTTTCAAATGCCCTCAGTGTAGGGATGATTTTGCTTCTTCCACAGCTCCTCATATTTTCACGGGAAGTATTGGTTCAGAGATTTAAGGAAGATTTTTCATTCTTGGCTAATTTGGGAAGGAGGATAAAGTGTGCTGTGTACTGCTGGAGCAGAGTTATCTTTTTGTGTTTGACCATATAGTTTTTGCTGTTTGTAGCACAGATAAATCATGGGAATTCCTTTTTATCATGGATGTGCCTGATCCTGAAAGCCTAACCTTCCTTTAAGGAAAAAAAGAACTTTGATCTCTGAAGTCCCACCTGAGCATTGGCTTCCTATTGCACTTAATTACTGTTAATTACATAAAGCAAGTAATTTTCAAAGATAATAAAGATTAGTTTCTTCAGTTTTCTCAGCTAAAGGTGTAAGTAAAATGAATGTACAGTTCTGAGTGATGTTCAGTTCTGCTGAGTCTTCTGATCACTTTCTGCATTACATCCAGTATGTACATTAAACATTAAAAATGTAGAAATTGTTCTAAAAATGACTGTATAGGGTTTTTTCCTCAGCAGAAAGGAATACTGATGGCTTGAACTGGCAGCTGACCAGTTCAGAATCTCAGTGGAAATCTGTAGCTGGCTTAGACTTTAGTCTTTAATGGAAAAATGCAAATGAAAACGTAAAATGTAATTTGTTTGAATGTAGAGAAAATTGAAATACCTACAAATGTACTTCCTTGTCACAATTATATAGAGGCAAAATGACACATTTCTACAAATGGCTGTTGGAGGAGACACACATAATTTAGTGACAAGCAGCTTGGACATCTGAGGGTGAAGACTCTGAAGGGCACCCATGGGGGTTGACCATTAGTGGCATATTTTTTTCCTGAGAGAGAAATATTTGAAGGTGAAACCCAGCAAGGCTTTTCCTGACAGAACTCCGGGATGAAGTACTTGAGGAACCAGAGGAGCCGTCTTTTGACAGGAAGTTATGGCTCGAACCATCTGTCTGTTCCAGCTATCAGGGGGAAATTGTAGATGTGGTTTAACATTATTTAAATTTTTAAAACTTCAGTTTAATGTGTATACAGTAAAAATCCAAGGTGCATTAATTTACGGAAGGCTGTTAATTTAGAACAGTTTTCATGTTCTGCTTTGAAGCAGATGTTTGTAGGTGTCACCTTCCAGTCTAATGGTTGTTTAAATGACTTTCTCCCTCCTCTTTTACCACTGCACAACTTCATGTGAACAAAGATCAATTCCCAGAGGCCTGGATGAAGGAGAAGTTGTCAGTGCCGTTTGCTCATATGCAGCTTCTTGCGAGGATTTAGGACAAACAGGTGTTAACAAACAGAGATGGTGGTGGAACACCAAACTGAACTGTCTTCAGTGACTGGACAGTGAGTGAATGAGGAGTGGGTTTCCCACAAATCCGTTATTTTTGGGTTGGAGGAAGGAAGATGTGTTTTGGGAAAATGGAAAGAAACCCTCCTTTGCGGTGCCATAAGTCAGATCTGCGGGTGAGGTGTGGGCCAGGCTCTCGGGAGTGCTGTCGGCAGGGCTGGTGGCCAGAGCTGGCCGTGTCCAGTGGTCAGAGGCTGGACAGAGCTCCTGGGAGCCTGCAGAGCTCAGCATCCTGCCAGAGGCTGCTGCCTGCCCAGGAAGCTGAGGGGAGCTGGGCAGTGTCCTTTCTTCACAGTCTTCCTCTTGAACATCATCTGAGAGCCCCAGATTTTCAGTTTTTTCCTGTTTTCCTGTAGGCACAATGCAAGTCCAGTCACTCTGAGAGGTGAATGGAGCTCTCTGCCAACTTCTCACATGCACCAGAGGGTGCCAGCTTCAGAAATGATGTCCATCTTTAATTAAAATAAACTAATTATTTAGCAGCTACTGTGGGACAGATGTTCTCGAAGTGTTTTTGCAATGAACTGTACAACAGCAAGACAGGGAAACTTTCAGGGTGGTCAATATTAATAATTCAATTAATGCATAAAGTTACGGAAGTTTTAATGCTAGTTTTGCCTCTGGTGTATTTGTCACCTCTGTACATTGATCATCTCACAGATTCCTTGTAGAACATATTTTCTCTTCTTACGTGCAGTATATACAATTACATTTGAATAGTTCTACACGGAAACAATACCATTAGTTTAGAAAATCACCTTTCCATTCCAAGTTCTGGAGTTTTTCTGTGCCGTGCAGCTATTCCATGCACTGTTTCTAGCAGCGCAGCTGTTCCATGTTCTAACAGTGCAGCTATTCCATGCTCTATTCCATGCTCTAACAGTGCAGCTATTCCATGCTCTGTTCCATGCACAGTGCAGCTGTTCCGTGCTCTAACAGTGCCGCTATTCCGTGAGCTGCTTGGGAACATCTCGTGTGGGGTGGAGCTCTGGGGAGGGCTGGCAGTGTGGCAGTGCCGCTCCTGTGTTGTGACAAGTGCTCGCAGTGAGCACAGAGAAGTGCCCAGCCCCCAGTGAACGCCGTCATTACACACTGTGTTTATAAAACAGCGGCAAGGAAAACGTGTCAGTCACTGCAGGCAGCGCTGACAGAGCTTGGGGATGAGCGATGTGAGGAGCTGAGCGCAGCCCAGCGCCGGGGAGGCACTCGGCTGCGGATGGGATTCCAGACCTCTGGGGTGTCACAAGTGGGAGATTTCACGGGTTGGTGCTTATTGTGTATTGACATCTCATATTTCATGGGCTGTTAATACTATAGAAATCTGTAGGGTTTTTTTCTGAGATATAATCTTGAAGTGATGACTGATGTTGAAACAATTCCTTTTTCTTCCCTTCCTATTCAACAGTTTCTCTTAAATTCAAGTCGAAAGAGAGTTAAGAGAAGACAGAAAGTTAAACCAATTGCTGTTGAAAAGTGGGAACTTGCAAATCTCTTCCCCAACCAGTCACGTCAGGGTTGTTTTCTTGGGATTTTGAGGAATCCCATTGATGCTTTGGATGACAAAAGATTTCCTAGAGAGACAGGAGCATCTGAGTCTATGAAAAAGGACATAACCCATGTCTGCCTCCCCTTTGAAACAGACAAATCTCTCAATCCACAAGGTGTATGGAATTTCAAAGAGGGATATCTTTGCGTTGTTAAAGTGAATTTAATGCTTGTGTAAACGCTGGAAGCACAGTGAAGTGTTCTGTTATTAAAGGGAAGTTAATAAATGGACGGTGTTGTACTCCATGGTTCCCTCAGCAGGTCTTAACTTGTCAGCAGAGAGGTTTCAGAGCTGTGGTAGAGCTGCATCACCTCTCATCAGTCAGTGAGAACTTGGCGCTGTCACCAGATGTAGTATTTATTCTTTGTTCCGTTTTAACTCCATTAATTAATTCCATTAGGTTTTGCAGACTTACCAAAAGTTGCGTAAGTTGTTGTGCATTTATATTTACGCAGTGGCTTTTAATAGCAGCTCATTGCTAAGTAGAAACTAACTGTAACATAATTTTTAAAAACATTTGGTGGAAGAACAGAAACAATAGGCTAGTTTTAAACACCTAATGTGAAGCATTCAAAAAATGGAGCAAAATCTCAGGGTAAGAGATGAGCATTAGCTTAGTAACAAGACTGTAACAAATGTTTATTGCTTTAGCCTTTCCCCTTTGGAGATTGGAATTTAAAACCTGCTTGGGGCTGCAGTTCATGAAGCTGAGTGGTTTCACACATCGTGCTTGGTGCAGTTACCAGAGCTGGCCCTAAGAGGTCTCAGACTGGGCTGGCAGATGTGTTGTGGGTCAGTGCTGAGTTGCAAGAGCTGTGGGAGGGAAACACCGTCTTCTGTTGGTGTTTCTGTCCCTTGGTGCGTTTGTAATCAGCGTGCTAGTGCAATATTCAAGAGAGAGCAGCTAAGGAAGGACACGACATTTGCTGCTGCTTTTCCATGAAGGCACAGAGTGGTTGTTGGAAGTGCAGAAAGTCGCCACCACTGACAGGGACATTTGTTCCAGAGACTCCATGGTCTAAAATAGCAGAGCAGGATGAACTGAGTGAGCAAAGCAAATGCATAATGGAGCTTTTACTGAGACTCCCACATCACTGTGACAAGCTGTTGAAAAATTAATCTAATTACAGATACATATATTTGTTTCACAGATGAATTTTCAAGTCATAAGCTACCTTGTGTTCCCAGTTTTAGATGCTTAAAGATCATTATCCAAGCCCCAAAAAAGAGTATAAAGCAGGATGTAGAAGCAGGATATGTGTATCAGTTTTGGGTTTGAGATTTTTTCCATGTAGTTTCTGAGCCTGTCATTTCCCTGTTGGTCGTGCGCTCATGGTTTCTGGAGTTCTTCATTAAATCTGCGGCTGTCCTGTCATCAAACGAGTGCAGCTGTGGGAACAAGGAAGATGATTCTGGGCTGTGGATGTACAGACATCCTTGAGAAAGCTGTAGGTATGAGGAACCACAGTTCAGACAGGCCAGGGAATGTCAGATGTGTTTGGGCACTTGGGTGTGCTGGGTCTGCTCTGCTGCTGGAGCGGCTCACACAAATACTGGAGTATAAAGCAGTTATGGAGATATTCTTACTTAGCTGGAAAAGGTAATGGTGCTCTTAAAAGGAAGTGTTCCACACATCGATATGAGCTGTGCTTATCTAAGAATATGTTTAAAAGTGCTAGAAAATTTCTGGGAAAATTTCCTAGGTCTGAATACATTCAAACATGTAAAAACTTGGATAAATATTTTTGAACACTTAAAGGAGATATTTTGTTCTAACTTAGCGTGGTCCTTAGTGATACAAAGGGAGTCTTGTGAGCAGTGAAGGAGCCAAGAATGCCTCCAGGCAGTATTTACTAGTTATTAGCAATCAGCCATCAGAAGCCATCCCTGGAGGGATTTAAAAGCTGTGTGGATGTGACACCTGGGGACGTGGGTTAGTGGTGGCCGTGGCAGTGCTGAGGAGCTGTTGGGCTGGATGGATCTGAATAGATGTGCGTGATTCTGTGGTTCTGTGATTTTGTTTGAAGTAATCCAGGAGAGTGGCCTGGCTTCCTCCCTCCAGCAGGCTCAGGTGACTTACAGGTGTTCCGTGACACCTCATGATGCGAGGAGCATCAGCTCTGGTTTGGTTGCTCCAAGAGTCCCCAAATCCTGGTCTCCAGCTGCCAGGTTGAGCCGAGCAGAGCCCATCAGGATGAGGGGAGGTGTGAGAGCAAGCTCGGGGCGCTGTGTGACGGCAGAGGAGGAGCAGCCATATGGAAGTGGCTCTCTCCGAGGGCCCGTGGCGCCGCCGGAGCGTCTCCGAGCGCTCCCCAGGAGCGGCACTGCCTTCAAACACCAGTAATTGATGAATTGTATGGAATATGCAAATAGGAATGCATAAATCTCCTGAATGACAGCTTAATTTATGTGAGCCCTTAAGAATGTGGGATTAGATTTTAATTAAATATCTTCAAAGGCACCCTGACTTACTCAGTTTTTTGGCTGCTGTTGTTACGATAGTTTAGGAGGGGACAAAATCCAAATTTTAAATACATTATTTACTGTATTTCCTAATAAATTGTCATTGGACAAAAGTCATATGTGTATATATATATAGCTCTATCTTGAGTGCATGTATTTCAGGGACTATTAGATAAATCCTATGATAATAATAATAAAGTCAAAGTACCGTGACACTTGTTTGAGCTTAAAAAATTAGCGCCACTGGTTCACTTGTTCCTTTATGTTTAAAATGAGTAAGCATCCAAGTTAAAGCTACTATAAATGTTTAATGTTTCACATTCAAGAAGTACCTTAAACTTCTAAAAGCAAATGTTTGCATTGTAATGGTTTCTAGTGCTGTAGTTGTTACCCCAAATGTGATGAGTTGATTGTTTCTGCTAAGGCAGCCAGAGCTAAATCCAGTTTGGCTGCCTCAGCCAGTCTGTGGCAGCTGCAGGAGATTATCTGCAGAGACAGAGCGTTTTGAGGTACCAGAGTATGAATAGTGGGTGTCTAATTCCTGGCTCCTGGAAGGAGCAGGTTATCCTGCCCTGAGCCCAGCAGATGACGGGAGCCGTGGCTGAGGTGGGAACAGGCTGGGTCAGCAGAACCACGGGGAGTTTTAGTCAAGTGCAGGATTTGGTGTTTTGCTGGACAGAGCTTATCAGCCTGGAAAAAGCAAAACCAGTGTGATGGCAAGAGGAGGTAAGAAGACAGCAAGATATTTCTGCTTGGAATTTAGGTATATGTAAAGTCACAGTTAGACCTCAACAGTGCCATAGTCTTAAAATTCTTTTTCCAAGGATTCTGTTAAGCTTAGCAAAATACTACCTCCAGCTTAACCAGTTAGTGGTAGTGATGCCAGATGATTTTTGCCTTTTTCTTTCATGTATTTGTAGCCTTGACAGTGCTGGGTGAACACTTGGACTTGATGGTCTTCAAGGTCTTGCCCAACCGAAACGGTTCTATACAGAAAAAAATAAAATGATATGTTACCCCTTCATAAGAACCTTTCATTTCATCAAGGAAATAGTTAATGAGGGTGAGGAAACACTGGCACAATTTGCCCATAGAGGTGGTAGATTCCACATCCCTGAGAACATTCAAGGCCAGGTTCGAAGGGGCTGCTCTAGTGGCAGGTGCCCCTGCTCGCTGCAGAGGGTTGGACTGCATGGCCTTTAATTTAAAGGTCCCTTCCAACCCAAACCATTCCAGGATGCCGTTTCTCTGTTATTTCTGGAGTATCTCCATTTGTATTGTCCCTGCTGCTCACACCCAGTGAGCTGGAGCCTTGAAATGAGACCAGAAGTTGCAGATCTCTGTTTTGGGTGTTTGAATTGTCACCTGCCCCACCCTCCGTGCAGGTCCTTGCTCCTGGTTCAGGGGCAGAGCAAAGATCTCCCATTTTCCATCAGCTCCCACCTGGGAGAACTTTTGGGATGGTGTGGGGGTGTCAGAGCTGACTCTTTCCATCCAGGGAGAAGCAGTGAGAGGAAGGGGCAGGAGCTTCATTTCCTCCTGTGTTCAGGGTCATTTTTCACTTTCTTTGTGTGTTTGTTACTATGAAACTGGTCCAGGGATGAGGAATTTCCCAGCAGTGGGAAAACAGGCTTGATGCTGTGGGATAGATTTGGTGGATGTGAGGCCAAGAGCAGAGAGTTTGAGAGATATTCTAGAGCCAAATTGTGGTGAAATACTGATCAGCTGCTGTAGATGTTGATTAAAAACCTAACTGTGGAAGGAAATGGCTTTTGAGCTTTGTATTGCACAGGCTTTTTGGTTGGAAACAATTTCATTTTTATCTCTCTTAATTTAAGTCACTCTGGGAGGCAGAGTGCACAAGCTGGGCTGCCTGTTTCAGTTTTTTGGTGCAAGTCCTTAACCACAGCCCAGGGTGAGCTGTTCCTGCCGGGTTCCTGTGCCCGTTGCAAGGGTGGTTGGTTATCAGGATTGGAGCTCCCCGACTCCAAGTCTTGCCTGTTGCATAAACCATGATAACACATGAAAGAACAAACTTACAGTTGCTGTAAAGGCAGTATTTTTTAATGCCAAAAAGAAAATAAAAATCTCGAGATCCGGTGCTTTTTAATTGTCGGGACTTAAGGACTGAGGGTTTCTCAGAATAGGATTATAGGCAGGATACAGCAGTGGGCGAGTTCTGAGGTTCAGCAAGGAAATACTTCTGGGTGAAAGAGAAACAAACCAAAACAAAATAAAATATAGAGGAAAACCCATCACCCGAGCAGGAGACCAGAAGTGCACTTGGAAGGATTTACCAAGAGTTTGAGACATATTCTCATCAGGTGGGGCAACATCTAAGTCTAAACATTTTTTAATATTTTTTACTTTTTTGTGGGCAGAACTTTTCTATAGGTGACCACCTTGTTGCACCCTTGTGGGCCTTTCATATTTCACAATATCTCCCTTACATGGGAGCATCTGTGGAACATACGAAGGCAGAGTCTTTTCTGTACATCATTAAATCATCTTCATTTGGGCACTGATGTTTGCTAAATACCTTATTACTGCCTTTTTAAATTATGTTGACCTGTTCCTGTTAAATGAATGTTTCCTGTAATTATGGTTGCATTTAAAACTGCAGCCTTTAAAACTCTAAAATTCCAATAAAAATTGGTGTCTAGATAAAAGCATGGCAGTGAATGCCATTTATTTCTGAGCATCTTTTATTTTTTGTTGCTCGTGATCAAGAACTGTTTTAAATCATGACATTGAAAAAGTCAAGTTAAAAATAACTAAAACACATAAAGCTGGTGATGGAAGATTTAAATACATAAATATAGAATCGTTAAATATCAAGGTAGAATTCAAATATAGAAAATGGAACAGGCCAGTGCATTTTTTTCTAAGCAATTTCATGTTGATTCTCTCATTTTTAATTTTGCCCAGTTTTAAGTTTGGAAGCAGTTTGAATAAGGGACACCTGCTTTGGGAAATGTGCAATTGAATCCTGACAATTAACACAAATTTCAGACTCTGGTGCAGTGTGACAGATCTGAAGGTCTTTGCTGGACATGGCAGAAGTTTTCTGGACTTCAATGTGCACATCAGTCATTGGCTGTGTATTTTTTGGATGGAAAGTTAGAATTGATGCCCAGTTTTGGTTTTTTTGATCATTCTCAGATGCTCTTTTTAAAAAATTTCTCTGATAATAATACACTGAGTTGACAGATGTGCTCACAAAGCAAGCGCAGGCACCAGTGCTCAGTTCCTCCAGAGCCTTCCAGGACGTGAGCCCTGGTGGACTGAACTGGTTCAAGCTCAGCAGCAGTTCAGAAGGCAGCTGGCATGTGTTGTCGTTCGGTCTGTTTGAATAATTTGGGATGGGGCTAGGTTGAATTCCATTAGGGAATGCACTCCCTAATGGATATCCTGGAGAATTTCTGTGGGTTGGGTCGCACGTGTTGTAGGCTCAGGCTTGTTCAGGTAAGTGATAATCTGAGAAGGGATTCACAGGGATAGCAGGAACTGGTCCCTACCAGGAGAGAAAAGCTCTCAGAAGTGTGGGATTGCACCCAGTCTATTTTGAACTGATTTGGTAATACATGGTTATAAAGAAGTTTAAATTTGGGTAATTTCAAATCATTTTTACGCTGTGCAAAATCTCTGTTGTCACTATTAGAAAGTTAAAAATGAGCACACTCCAGCACTACAATATTAAAAGGGAAATCCATTTCCCATCTGTAGGAAAGCATGTTTTAAGAAATTAAAATAGGAAAAAAAAAATTAAAGCGTCATTAGTTTATTTTTGTTTCTCCCAGGAAATGTCTACATCCAGTAACAATAAAAATCAATGAGTAAATAAACACAGTGGGAACACGCTTATCAGGCACCAAACTTTGGGAGTTCATGGAAAAAAAAATCGGGCTTACAAGGAATTACTGAAAAAATGTTCTTGTACATTTTCCTTTGAGATTCCAGCACTGCAGCCTAAGCAGAATTTCAACCCAGACAGATTTTGTGTGGTTTGAAAAGAAATGTCTTCTGTTGTATTTGAAAAAGAATCAAGTTATGTACTTTGCACTTCTTCTAATGTCAATTAGTCATGGTAGAATAACGCTTTGGAATAACTGGGCTCTTTTAGGTATCACTGGAAAAGAACCTTTTCAGTTGGCTGAGGAGTTTATTCTGTCGTTAATATTTGCTTAAGGAAAAGCTGTGCAATTAAAGCTGGGAAGCAGCAGTGAGCAGGACTGGAGGAGAAAACTGAAAGTGTCTCAGCATCGCTGTTCTCCAAACACCAAACGGTGCTTCTGCACAAAGCTCTGCCCTGTGCCTGAAATCTGAAATCTCTCTTTGGATATTCTGAAATAATCCCAAATACTGAAGCGTGGAGTGGGGAAATCTCTGCAAAGGCTGGGCTTCAGAGTCGGATAATCAGAGCAGTGACATCTTAACTGGTTATTTCGCTGTCCCACCTCTGCCCCACAGGTAATCCACAGGGATCTGAGGAATTCTCTGCCCTTTTACCATTTCACATTTAGAAGTTGTCGATCTCTCCAGTGCCATTGCAGTGAAGAGTTGTGCAGTTTTTGCTGTCTATGCAAAGATCTGCTTAAATGTGTTTTACGTTGGAAATTCTTTTCACATCTGCCATTTACCACACAAAATACAGTGAGGTAAATCTTAATATTTCATTTGAAATCAGCCCATTCTCACAACTTAATCCTTTTGACTGCAGTGCTTTCAATTCCCTCTAGTTTGGGAATACCGTTCTTGGAATTAGGTGGTTCAGGAATCCTTGTGCAGTTCCAGGTACAGCCAAGCAGGAGCAGATGAGTTTGGGCAATTCCTGCCTTTCCCCTGACATGATGCTCCCAGGCTGCAGCCCAGCAAAATGTTGGATATTTTCCTTGTTTTATCACATCTGCCTAATTTGCAGTCTTTTATAACACCGGAATGTCTCTTAGCATATTAACGTTGCAGATGTTGCCTCTCTTTTGGAGGGCTACGTTTTCGTTGTTTTTCACACTTCATTAATTTTGCTTTTTGAAAAAACTGAATTAATTTTTAAGCTGCTTTTATTCACTCAGATCTCACTGAAGGGTTTCGTAATCTTTCCCCTCTCCTGTTGATGCAGTCTCTTCTCTGAGCTGCTTTAGACTTCCCTGCTTTCTTTTCAGAATGTTTATGAAGACACTAGAGGTAGAGCTAGATCACTTTAGTGCTGATTTTTCGAGGCAGCTCCTCTCCATACCATAATTTGCTGTTTCACTCCGTGAGTGCTCACATTTGTACTCATCTTTTATTAGAACAAGCTTCTCTGTTAGTTGATTTTTCTCATTAAATCAAGGTCTAAATGTACTGCATCTTCTTCTTCCTCCCCATATATCAATTAAATCTGCAACTCCTTTTCTAGAAGGATTTTCTTCTGCCTAATGGCACCACTGCCCTGTGCTGTCATCAGCCTGAGATCATTTTTTCATGGTTGTTTAACTATTTATCAGAAGCAGAAGTTATTTCTCCAGGTCAGTAATTACTGGACCTACCTAGACTGGACACGAACACAGAACAGATTTTCATGCTTCCTTATCTGTGCTCCTTTAAAGTGTTCTTTCAATAAAAGCTATTTTTAAAATTAAGGGAAAACAAGTCATTGACCTGGAAACATTGCTTGAACTCAGGTTTTGCTTTTTTTGTTTGTTTTTAATAAAAAGGAAGATTATTAGTTAAAAATACTACTTAGAAACAATGACTTCAGCAGCTGTAAATTTTGCACTGAGGTGATGGGACTGTTTTAATGGGTGGTTGATTCAGAACTGAAGCTGTCCCCTCATTTCAGTGCAGTGCCAGGTGAAGGTTTCTGGTTGTAGTTACTTAAGTGTCGCTAATTTGGGCTTTAAAGAGAACCCAAATGATGCTGAACAAGAAATCCTGCAGGATTGTTGTGAACAATTGTTAACAGCCCCCCCAGAGCTGGGTGGAGGGAGCCCAGGTTGTAAGTGTGCTCTACAGAAACGCGCTGTGCTCCAGCACGCCGTGCCGTATGATGTGGCACATGGGCTATAGGGAAAGGCTGGGTTGCCTTTTGTTTCTTCATATTTATCTGTCCTTATCCATCTCTGGAGTAGTGCAAGTCTGATTTTGTGTTCCATTTCACTGCTAATGCCAAATCACTTTCTTCTTCTGATAGCTCTGAGGAAAGATGCTTCTCTTCTGAACTTTTCAAAAAAACCCCAGCACTCTAAAGCTCTTAAATTTCAATTTGAAATTTCACAAAGAAATGTGTATCTGCAATGATAGGAATCGTTAATAGTGGGACACATTAAATTATCTGAACAAGAGCAGGCCAGATGTCCATCACTGTAGAATTAAGTTAAGCAGTTGAATTTACTGTCAAATCAGTCAGTTTACTGTGTGATGGATTTGATAATTCTCCTAAGTTAATTAGTTCCAGGCAGATACTTTATAGCACTGTGGACTGGCTGTAAAATAATGCAGCTGGGTTGTTTTCAAATGGGAGAGTCTCCTTTTGTAATTTTTTTCTACAGCTTTAAAAAAAATCTGAGTGTTATCTGGAATAAGGCTAAGCTGGAATTTCTGTCCGCCATTTCGTCCAAGGTGATTACTCCAACTTGAGAATGTCAACAATTACACAGTACTCATGTTTAATTAGGAAAGGGGAAGCACCTGTATTTTTAGAGGAAAAGACTCCAGGATTAGACTGTACAAATTCAAGTTGTAACAAAAGACAAAAGTGAGCATATTACTCATCCTTGGGGAAAATCAGTCACTGGATGGGCTCCGTTCACGGAAAAAATGCAACAAATGATTCTTTTTGCCTCTGGTCTCTGTGCTTTTGTACTGATGCGTATCAGTAATGATGTTTACAACTGCTTGGTCTGTCCAGCAGCAAAACAAAAGAATTAAGAGCGCTTCTGGTGATTAGACAGACCTGTAGCACTCTGGCTTTAATATCTCAAACTTTACACTTGACATATCATTGCCGACTGAAAAATGTGACTTTTTATTTATTTTCTTTAAACTGCTTTCTTTAAACCACCATCTGGTTGAGGCATTAAAACAGGCAATATTGCTCTAAGAGTTTTCTTAAGACCTTTCTTTGGCTGTTAATTGCACGTTTATAATTATGTTCTTACAGAAAGATAAAAGAGTTTTGAAGGATTATTCTTGGCAGCAGACCTAAGGTGAAAACCTGCTGGTTTAATGTGTAAATTATAATGTGTGCAGTTGTGAAGAGTGGTTTTGTGAAATGCTCGAGTAAGCTCAAGAATCTAAGAGAGCTGTCAGAGAGTTTGCACTCTGAAGGGGCTAATGTTCATTGCAAAACAACTCATAATATGCTGTGCCTGAAGGCGGAATGAGTAGTTTAACTTAAACACAATCACTAACTTTCTGCAAGGCAGATAAAGAAAACAATTGTTCCTCAAGCAAAGTTAGAGAAATGAAAAAAACAGCCTCACTTTGATGCCTGTTTAAAATCATTAATTTTCCTGTAAGTTAATGTAAATCGAGGATTAAACAGAAACTGTTACCATCTGACCCTTATAAACTAAACTTCTGTGTGGCTCATCTATTTGAAGTCAAATCTATCCATACATCTAAACAGGAAACTGAATGAAGACATTTTTTCTTTTCATTTCCTATATCCTGCAAACTTTTTCAAGGCCTATTTCCTTTTAAAAGTTAGTCTGGATACTCAGAAAGCTCTTTTTCTTTGTCCTGTGATCATAAACTTAACCAGCAGTTACTAAGCAGAGGATTAGGAGAGGGTGGTCTCTGGGCACTGAAGTTTATCCATCTGGAAATGTTTCCAAAGTACCATCTTTGCAGCGTGGTTTTGGACGGTGTGAGGGATCCAAGCTCTGGGATAGTGGACAGATGCCGTAATTATGATCCGTTTGATTTCATGGCTATGGGGATTCAGGATTGCAGCTTCTCCTTATAGCTCAGAGGGATTTCCATCTTGTTAATCTGTATTTGCCTGTCTGTAATGACATTGATCTCTAGAAAATGCTTTGCACTCTACAGATGAAATTACTATGTATTAGATGATGATTGTTATTATTATTGCTGTTCTTTATTTACTGCAAGGATAAATGATACAGCTCGTGCTCACCTCTTAGGTCTGAAGATTGCTGACAGTTTAAAAAGGTGGTAAATATCAAACAGGGATTGCTGTCATCCCTCACGTTTCAGGGGTCCAGAGCACGTGGTGATAAGAAGCTCTTCCTTCAGTGAATGAGTTTGGGGTTTTGTGCGTCTGTGCTCAACAAAAAACTCCTCATCTTAATGAACTGCCTTGTTTCATCATCAGGGACAAACAGAGGGGAGGTGTGCAGCGTTCCAGGTGTGTGGCAGGGTGCAGGTCGTTGTTTACACGGCTCTTGTCATTGTTCCTCTTCTTTCCTCGTCTGGCTGTAGCCTAAAAAGAAAGTTCGGAGTGGTTTTGGTTTGTCACAAAATCAGTTTGAGATGATGCCTGTCCCATCCCAAAGGTGCACCTGGGTCTTCAGCTGTCCTGGTGCTTGTTCTTCTGCCGACTTGGCCATGAAATACCAGCTCCCACATCTCTGTCTACCTGATTTAAATGCATCAGAGAATCCTGGGTCTGCTGATGGGATACATTTTCCTTTCCTCCCTAAACAGAGCAATACATTCAATATGGGAGGTGCTTTATAATTTTCACTTCAATACCTTGATCAAGAACATGAAGCTTATTTCCTTTGCAAAGGGTTCTCATGAGTGAGCGGTAGCGTGTGAGGTTTTTCATTGATGGTGAGGAAGACCAGGAAATTCCTGCCGTTCGAGAAGGGTCTGTTATAGCATGTGGAGAAAGAAAATGTAGAAGAGCTTCTGGTGCCCTAATAATTGGCACTTGGTAATGTGCTTTGAACAGGAGTTCTGCCTCAATATGTAGTAGAATAGAATATAGTACAGAGTGTCTGATGTGCTTCCCTGCTTTTTCCCCCTGCGGTTCACTCAGCTTGGTTAATAAGGATGTTGGGGGATTGTGGGAGCAAAGCGGCTCAGAACTCTGGAAGTGGCCCTTGTGGAACAAACAAGATGTTACACGTCACAGGTGTCACCTTCTGCAAAAACTCTGTTTCCCTTGGTTTTGCATTGATTAAACAGTAGCTGTGCTGATCGTTGTATAAAATCTGAGTGTCTCGGACTGGTGTGGTGGGAGAGGACAGCAAACCTTGTCACGTTAGAGCATGAGCCCTCTTGCATTGAAAGAAGGAAAAGATTCTTTTAACAACTTTCAGGGTAGCAAGATAGGACTTAAATGAATTTGGCTTGGGACCAGATAATCCTCTTTTGTTGATGTTAAACCACTGGCCACAGCAGTGATTACAACGTAGGAGTACAAAAGAGGCTTTATTTATACTACACTTTTTCTTTCATCTTTCCAATCATAAAAATAAATACATCTTATTAGAAAAGAAAAATTTTACTTATTTACCTGTTTGCGTGCTGGGAGGCATTAAATATTTCCCTTTTTTTTTTAGGGGAAGTGTGTCACTTGCATTTAACTCAGATAAAAATAAATGAAGATAAAACTAATTTTATTTTAGAACGTAATTTTTTATTTGTTGAACAACTGTTGTTTTAAAATGGATAGCCTGCTGCGAAAGAAACAAAGCCACTTCAACAAAGCAGGAAATCAATAACCACAAGAAAGCCTAAAGAAAATGAATGCATACAGCGTGAGCAAGTGACATAGAAATTATTTTCTGGTGTAAGAATGGTAATAATGGAATGCATATGGAGGGGATGAAAAACATGATAGAAATATACATAGAAAAGACATGTTCCCTATTTCTAGTTATAAATAATGACCTCTGTGTTACAGTATTTAAACTTTGAAGGGTCTAGATGGTGGTTTTCTTCCTGATCTCCCCACCCCCCAGTCCTAGGTAAATATTTATGCTTGCAAAATTTAGTAGGCTGGCAGCCATGGAAACGTATGTCTTTCATTTATCTCCAGGAAATCTGGTTACAAACACTCTTTTACTTGAATTCTTTCAGTCTTTTTCAGCAGCTTTTAAAACAACCTTTTTGGTAAGGAGCAGGAGCTGTGTGGGTGACACATGAGCGGGTTCTGTGGCACTCCGTGGCACGGCTGGTGGATGGTGCTGGGAAGTTACACACATCATGGAATTTTTGGGAGAGTCAAACCCTTGAGTGTGAAGGGAAGTCTTTAAAGGCACCAGCAGCAGGTATGAGTTGTCTGCTCAACTCTTACGTCTACTCCAAGACATACCTGAGTTCAGGAAATCCCTCAACTTGTGAACAACTCTGGCTGCTTTTCAGTAGTCTGAGCTGCGTTTTCTGTGGTTGGCTTCTTCCAGCTTTTCCTAATTGTGGATGAGATTGATAAAATGATGTTGTGTTTCTCAGTGGCAAATTATCTGTGACTGTGGTAAGAAAGTCACAGTGTGGTGTCGCTGTCGACGGGAAGCAGACAAGCTTTTGGTCAGAAAAGTACCTCAAATCATGTATAAAAACCAAGTATTGGAAGCTTATTATGAGCTGAGAATAATTATTCCCTGCATCTGATAGCCCACCCTGGGGGGAAAGGGTAAACCTGGCTGGTGGAGCAGAGGGAATATTACCAAGAGGGGAGGGAGGGATGCTGTAATCTCTGAGGGGAGGGAATGAAAGCCGGTGCTCACGTGCAGTGGGGAGAGGATGAGGTTCCATAAACTGGTGTCTTTATGATTCCATGGTTTTGGGAGCCAGCTGAGTTACAGATTCTGCTTGAAACACCCTCCTGGTCTCACAGCCAGCCCTGAGGTTGGCCATGTTCAGAATCAGGGTGCAGCGGGGTTTGCTTTCACGATCATTTCAGTTATGTGCTGTTACGGAGTTTCAGTCAGGTGGAGTTTCTGCGTGTGTGTGCATGAGCGTGCACAAAATAGGGAAAGTTTCTACATTCCTGTAGGTTAAATCTCACTTAACATAACTGATACTACTATTGTGGTTTTATATATTCATATTAGCCTTGTTCCAAAACAGGAAGATTTTAAAGACACAATTTCATGTTAATTTTGAAAAAAAATTCCTTCCACCCTTTCAGTTTCTCATGGTCTTAAAAAGTTGTGGTTTGTTGTTTGAAAAATCCTCCTACTGTACATTTGCAGGAGAAATAACTTCGTCTGTCTGTGGAGCTGCCAAATGAAATAGCAACAGTCACAAAATCTGGAAAGGTAAAGGTGAAACAGTGGAGCTACTTCCTTACATTACTGCCTGCTTAATTTCATATTGGTCCAGGACCACCAGCAAACTGAAGGGTATTTTCTGTGTAGTGGAGTTCAGCCCTCAGATGTTTACTTCTGGATACAATCTCCTAATCACAGAGGCTCCTTTGGATTGCTGGGAACAATTCCTCCTTTCAGCGTGGACATAGGTGCAGAGGACTGCTTCTATGTTCTTTCATTTATTATTCTTTGAAAGATGAATTTCTGTTTTCTACCTGAAGAGTCTTTGCCAAGATTGTGAAAACAGTGAAACTTGTAATGCAGAGATTAAAAACAGTTAAGGCAGGAGCAGTTTCCCATTGCATCAGCCTGCAAATTGCTCTGACAGCATTGTGCCACCACAGCACAATGCACCCCTGTTAGGGAATTAATAGCAGCTCCCCTGGGTTACGTGATACTCGGGGCTGGAAATACGTCAAGCCTTGCTCTTGGGTTTCTGTCCATAGGTAATAGGCTTAAACAGTCACATTTTTTACAACTTTCATTGAATTGAGACTTACTGACATACAGCTTAGTGGAGACCAGCAGTATTTCAAGAACCTTTTATTGTAATATGTTTCTCTAAATTGGCATTGAATTCAGATACAGGTCAAAAATACAGCTTGGAAGGGTCTGAAAGAATTCAGGCACGTGACAGATCATGAGTGTTTCTAATAGATGGTGATCCCCTGCTTGGAAAGTTTCCATGCAAATATCTGTGGATGTATGTGTAAAAATAAAATAATTCTTTAAAAAACAAGGGCTCAATTAACTTGAATGAAAGGAGATGTACAGCTCCTCAGTGTCGTGGTGTATCTTTGCACTGTGGTGGACTGTGCCCTGCAATTCTGTCTGTGCCCTGGCCAGCATCAGCCGTTGGGATGGGGCTGTGGTGTTCCCAAGCCGATGCCAGAGCCTGCCCTGTCATCTGCTCACATCAGTGCTGAGCTTTCACACGCAGGTGGGAGAATCCTCAGAACGGTTTCAGTGGTTGATTCTAATGCTGAATAGTCAGATACTTTAGGAGATTAAAAAAAAAACCCAGCCAGAATGCAAGTTGCATAGTAAACCTGGCTATAATGTGCAGTGTCTGCTGGCTCTGGCTGGAGCCAGAACCCAAGCAGAACCATCCCAGCAGCTGAGCTGAGGTTTGCGAGGCTCCTTCACACCGGGCCGTATCTCTGGCACTTTCCCATTTGGTTTAGCTGCACACCGAGGGGGAGCATTGTTGTGACAACAAAGCTGTGATTTGAAGTTGTGGTCTGGGTGTGTTGTTAGTGGCACAGTTCCAGCCTGGACAGGCCCCCTCCTGCAAGGCTTGGTCTGGGCAGAGTGGGAGGAGTGGGAATGAAGACACGGCAGCAGGAACGTTGTCCTGCTGGCTGTGATCCATGGCTGAACTGTATTTTATCTGTGCCACTGCAGCTTCACTGCCACCCTTACTAACTCCGTGCAGTTCTATTAAATTTCTGCGTGTATCCCTACATCTGCTGGAGTCACACGTCCAGTTCCCTTACGGACATACCCCTGAATTGAGCTGGGGCAATGTGGGACATGGATCAGCCTCCCAGCTTGTCTGCAGCCACGAATCACCACCATTCTGAAATTTGGTGATTTATCCCCCTTTTTCCTGTGCTGTTATTTATCAGGGAAAAAGTTAAAACAGGAATGTTGAGGTACTGTTACATCTGCAGGCACACTCAGAAGTAATTAAAGAGTTATTTAAAGTTTTACGTCTCAGTGAATCAAACCCCCTTTTTTTTGGTTTTAAACGTACTTTGTAATGCCTGATTTGAGAAATAAGCAATTAAACTTCGTTACGTTTAAGAACCAATCCTTTGTTCTCCATTGCACCTATGGTGACAATTAAAACAGGGAACTCGGGCAACATTTCTGACTGTAGACCCCAAGTCAAGTTTTAAATAAGTAACTTAATCAGTGAATAACGAAAAGGTCGTGGAGACCATTGTGGGGATAAATGTGTAAGATAAATCTGTAGAACATCTGCATATGGATGGAATTGTTCTACGGATTTTTACCCTAGTGAGGCTTTTTAATACATTTAAGAAGTTTATAGAAAGCTCATTTAAATGCTGTATCATCTTTTTGCCCAGTTGTAAGTAGTCCTGAAGCTGTGATCTTTTAAAAAAAATGAAATAGTAGATAATAGACTGCGTGGAGATATATCGAGACAATGATGTTTTGGGGAAAAAAAAAATTAGTATAAATTAGATAATTTTAAACTTCTCTGTACTGCTTCAGTATTTCTCCAGATAGTTTTATTGAGGATGTTTTCATGAATCAGACCCACATTTATTTTTTTTTAAGTAAAATAGAACCATCTTCTGTAATTACATTGTAGTATGTGAAGACCTCTTTAGGTAGCAGGCAAAAAAATACCAACCCTGTCTCACAGAGTGGTGAGAGTATCGGACACAGCTCCTAGAGATGATGCTCAATCACAATTACTGTGCAAGGGACTTTGACTTTCGCACTTCCCGTAATTCTTAGTGCGTGTTCATATTTATTATTTGTTTTTGAAGCTTCTAAATTTGCATATCAATTAATTTCAGTCGTGGAACTTTGAGGAAAATAATCAACACCAATCTTTTCAGTCTCGTGGGCCTTCCTAGAGGGGGAAAGCTGGGAAGTGTGATTTTCAGACACTCTAAATATAAGAAAATGAAAAGCCAAATAAAAAAAGTGCAAAATGGAACTTCCAAAACCACGTGAATTTTATTGATTCTTGTTCATAGGATGTACAACACAGAGCTGGCATCCAGAACAGAAATACACCGGTGTAACTCAGGTGTGTGTGCCTGAGGAACCATCCATGGGCTGTGAGCTGGGATGCCTGGAGAGTGCCAGGCAGGAGCGCCGTGGGTGGGGGAGTTCTGGGGGAATTCTGATCCAACCAGCCAAGCTCTTGGTGAGGGAACCATGCGTGGTAATTAGTCAGATCTCTGCTGGATTTCGCTAATTGAGATTGTTCGGATGAGCACAGGGATGATGTGCTGCTTTCCGTTCTTGCTGGTAGAGCGGTAAAGCTGTAATACTGCACTGGAGCCCCAGCTGTGAGCAATCCAGTGCTGTTGTGGGCAGTGGTTTCTCCTAACAGGAACACCATTCACAAGGACAGCAGAAGTTCTGCTCTGTGATGCTGTAGAACAAACTTCCACTGCCGTTTTCTCTGAGGCTGACGCTGAGGATGTTCCTCACTGAAAATCCTGGAGACCTGGGTGGGGAGGTTGCATTTTGGAGTGTCAGAGCCTTTCTGCACGCGTGCTGGGTCCCTGCCAGGTGAGCTGGGCTCTCCTGGTGCTGGCCTGGCCTCTGCCTCCAGCGTTGCCATAGGGACCAGGTTCTCCTTACCGGCTCCAGCAACTTCATGTATGATTAATGTTAATTGCCCATTTTGCATGGATGACTTTTTTCCTGCTGCTGAATTGGCTCCTGTTGCCTTTGATGTGGCTGGTGATCCAATGTCCTGCCACGGCCAGACAAGTGATCAGTTTGCCAGCGCCGAGAGGAGACAGAATCAGGTTGCTGCGGGGTCAGGGTTTGCTTCTCTCCTTAAACACTGAAAGGTCAAGTAGAGTTTAACTACCACTGGCATCTTTGAAATGTTGTAATAAATGCCAAAGCAAGGAGATTATTTTAACTCCATGCTACAACTAAAAACCTGAAGGTAACAGGGAAGAGTTTTAACTCATCAGAATGTTACATTTATTGGTAAAGACTTCAAAAAGTACCGTTCCCAATCACTAGGGGGTATTTCGTGATCTTTGAAGAGAGGAAAATGTTAATTTCTGGTTCCTGTTCCAGTTTCAGGAAAGTAACTAAGACTGAGGGTGTGTGTGTGTTTTATTTAGCTTTTTAAAGTGTTATTTTTGTTATGTTTTCTTTTTTTTTTTAAAAAACTTCTGAGCACTTGCACCACTTAAGTGCCACTGTTACCAGGGCAATTTACACAGCAGCTCATATAGTGCTTCAGTATTTCTCCTTTAATCCTATTAAAATATGTTGCTATTGAAGAAATCCGCGATACATATGAGAGCTTCCTAAATCACAGGTCTAGAGTATTTTTGTACCAAGTAGCTCCAGCCTCATGAAATCAATAATTAATTTATTAACTGGATCTCTTTTGAAAAAACAAAATCAGCAGTCCTGGCGAGGCTGCCTCCTGCCAATTCATAAATAGTTGATGACAAAAATGAAAAGTGTAGAAGTAAAATTCAGATCTTAACGATCAAAGTATCGGGTACCTCATCTATCACAACTTGGAATAAACATATCACAGAAAGTGTCATATCTCATTGACACTGCAAAACATAATGCTTTCCCTTGTTATCTAGCGAGCTGCCAGGGCTGCAGAGTTTATAGGCTGCTAAGATAATGTGCTGGTGGTAATCCACTTCACTTGCAGAAATATGAAGTACTGTTGAAATATATTTCTACTTGGTTTATTCTTTGCTCTCCAGAGGGTAGGATGCTATTTCAGTTCCTCCAAAGCAGCTCAGAGAGTGAAAAGCAAAACATCAGGATAAATTATGCTAAATGGTGGACTAGACCCCAGAGGAAATCATGCTTCTGTGGTACAGTATTCCTCCATTTATCTTACAAATGTTACATCTAATGTTAATTTTGTAAAGGGAAAGCATTCAAAGGTTCATCTGATCCTTTTAATAATAGTTTTAGTGCTGTAGTGTTATTTGTCAAACTCATGCCATCATAACTAACTTTTCTAGTTTTGGCAGACCATTCATACAGAAAATATTTTGGGCCACTAATACATAACATTTTATTTCACAAAACACAAATAACCTAGTAATTACACTCCAAAACTTAACAAATAATTGCCAGCAAGCAATTACCATTCAATTAAAGAGTAATTACATGGTTATTTGTGCCCTGTAAAATAAAGCATTACTGAAATCAGTAGCGCAATCAATATTTTAGCAGAAACAGGATGCTGCAGTGATGGACCTTTCAACCTGTGCTGATTAAATTGTCATCCAAATAACAGTTTCCTAGTTAAATCACCACATGTTTATTTGTCTTGATTAATATGCAAATTCTCTTCTGATTCTGGTAAATCTCCTGTATTTAAAAGCACAAAAGTAGAGCACTATCATACATCAGCAGTGATGTGCTGCATGTTTCCACTGATTAATTACATTGCACAAAGCATTGATGAATTTGCGGGTTTTATGAAATATAGTTGTCTGCAGTGAGCATAAAATAGAGTTAGAAAAGATGGAGCTGATCAGTACTTTTACGAAAATCACAAAAATAACCTTATTTCATGTATGGATTGAAATTAAAAAATCCTTGCGGTATCAAGGGAGCATATAAAACTTTGAGAGAAAAAATAATGAAATTAGCACTCAACAGGAGTGGAAATAAGGAGGGAAACAGACATTAATGAACAATTTCTCAACATTTTACCATATAAATTTCAACTGTCAAATATACTGCTCAAAATGTAATCTATTTTCTGACAAATTTAATTTCAAACAAAATTTTTAAAATGAGCAACATTCAGATTAGTTCATTTTTCTCTCTCAAGAGTTAGAGATTTCGTGGAGGTGGGGTGGAGAGGATGGCAAGAATGGCTCTACAACCATCGTGGAAATGCAGGTAAAAACCCAAAACCTCCAGTCATCCTCACTTCCAAGTAACTGATGACCCAAGGAGGTTTTTGGGTTTGAGAGATCCTGATAGCAGGTTAATCAGTAGAGACTTTATTTAATGAAAAGAGTAATATTCCTGCAGGTATAAATGAGAAACAATATCGTGTTTCTGTTCTAGCCTCCATGGTCTGTACTTGGGACCATAACTTTTGTATTTTAAAAAGTTTTTAAAATATTGCCTATAAACTAGCAGTTTGTAACTGAATTAATATCTAATTTAGATTTGAGTAGTTTTCCATTTACAAAGATGGCAAATACTAAATTTGTGTCGAGATTTTACACTCTTAAAGAAATGCGTTTGAAACTGTTTGAAGGTGATTGTTCCTGTTTATGCCTCCTTTGTTACCAGTGAGGAAGAGATTTTTTCAACACATCTTGAATATGAAACTTTCCTGAATGAGATCAAGGAAGATGTGAAAAAGAAAAATGCAGTAAAAGAGCAGGGTGACAAAAGATGAGAAATAATATTGAATAAAGTTAATATTTATATGCTAATGTTATTAGCATTTATATGCTAATACTTACATAATCACAAATTATGTCTTACTCTCCCCAAATGATAATCCTGCTTGCCTTGGGTTTACTGTTCAATGCTTGTATGAGCAGTTTTGTCTGAATTGTGGAGGTTACACAGGTTTTAAATAGTAAATATGAAATTTGGTGGAATTCTAGAGCTTGTGGGATGATAAGAGGGGATACTGGGGTCAGTGTTGAGACACAGAGCAGTGAGATTCCATGGCCTGGACTGCCAGCCCCGAGCCCTGACAGCAGCACGTTCGCAATATAAAAGTAAATCCTATAAAAACCTTAAATCTGCTGGTCCTTTGTGCATATCTTACTAAAAACCCCAAGATTTGAGCAAACATTTGTATCCTGTCTCTATGAAACCCCTGGTTTCATGTTTAAGCAGAAATGCCAGAAAATTTGTTTCTGGCCCAAACTGGAAGTGTTTGGACTCAGATGTGGGCACTTTCTGTGAGTTCTGGTGTCCTCCCAAGCTAAAGCTGCTGATTCTTGGTGAGTGGCACAACTTTGGGGATGTCCAGGGAATCCAGCTGGAAGTGTGAGCTGCCTGCTGTTGCTGGGGGCTCTGGATTCCTTTTCCTGGCTGGGAAGCAGACACAGGGCACTGAAAACTGCAGAACTCGGTGTTACAGACCCAGCCAGGTCCTTGCAGGTGTGTCACACTCAGCAGCATCCAGCCTGCAGTTTTTCCTTTAAAAGCTAAGATTAAATTAGAGACAAAGGATTTAAATTTTATTTGAACAGATTCAGCTGGGAACAATTCCGTTCAAATTATCATGGCTACAGCTGTGGAAGTCAGCCCAGAATCCGGGCCCTGGGAGTTACTGCTTTATAGGAATGCTCACTAAAAGGGCTTTCAGGAGGTTACAAGTACAGATTTTTTTTCTTCAGTCCATCAGATCGCTTCCCCAGAAGGACCCCAGTCCCAAGTGCTGTTTTCCCAGTGGAACCTGCCTTGCCTGTGTTAGGGAGGAGGATATGAATCCAGTCAGCAGGACCCTGAAAGGGAACAGAGGAGGTTTTTGATGTGAACTTCTCTTTGTTCATCTCTTGGGCTTCCCGTGTAGGTCAGAGCATGGGCACGGGTGTCACACCTCCAGACGTGCTCTGCTCAGCCTGCGCACCTGGAGTTGTACAAGCTCAGGCATCGACGTGAGCTGCTGTCAGGGCAAAAACTGAGAACCAGGGCTGAAACTCCACAGTCTCCCCTCCTCATCCTCTGAAAGCACAAATCAGAAATAAAAAGTCTCTTCATACAATCTTTTAAAGCTGTTGCATTTTGAAAATGTTTTTCTTAGATTAACACCAACATACGGAGTTTTCTGCAAAATGCTTGTTAGTATTTGAGCTCGAGAAGAAAATGTTTTGTTGTTTTGTTGTTTTGTTGATTGAGCTCTTCCACTGGAGAAAGCTGCTAATTTTAGCTGGTTTGTAGGGTTTTTTTCAGAGACAGTAAGTGCCAACTAAGCACTTACACATGCTTGTGGATAGGCACAGGCTCCTGTAATTCAAAAGAACAACGATTCCTGTTTGTTCAAAGCCCCCACGTATCAAGCTCACGCTGTCTGTGAGACAGTATTGTTGTGCAGGGGATGATTTCAGCAGGTGATTTTAATAGAGAATGCGTGTGTGCATCAAACTTCCCGTGGAAATCAAATGCTCTTATTTTAGGTTTATTTTATTATAGCCCAGTGGTTCTCTTAGCAAGCTTTAGTGCACAGCCATCATGGTATGATAAACAACTGAAAGCATCAAAAAGAAAAATGGAAAAAATACTGAATAAAATCAAATACAAAATGGGCAAACCCAGAGCTAAAAAGAGGGGGGAATGGTTTTATAGAGATAAAATAATAAACAAAAAAAATGATTTTGTGCTACTTTGATGTACCGTAAAACAAAATAACACTAGCACGGTGTGAAAAATGAACAGGTTAATGGTACCTCTGTGTAGTGCTGCTGAAAGTTGTCTTCATTTGAATGCAGAGTTTGTCGTACGTTGATGGAGGGCTTTGCCACTGTAACTTGATAGAGTGAAGTTTAACTTAAATTTCTTTGTGAACTAGAAGTCATTTTGGAAATGCTTTCTATTCAAACCTCATTCATTGTTGCAGCTTAGTTATTTTATACAGTGTTTCACTCTATGTTGTCAAAAGCTCTATTATTCAACGGAGTAAAATCTGTTTTGACCAAAGAGAAGCAGCAATACTTTTCCAAACGTGAGGAGGTTGCATTTTTATTAGATGGCTTGGGGAAGAGTCGATTCAGAGGGGTTTTTGGCCTGTACATCTGTGTTACGATGGCAGCACAGGATGGGCATGTGCACACACTGATGTAGGGGCTAAAGGTGATAGATGAAAACAAGAGTTCAGTGGGACCAGTCTGTAAATGGACCTTTGACATTTTGGGTTAAAATCTGCAGCCATAATTCATAAACTGGTGAGTTTTCGGTAGGTTGGGCTAACACTTGGTTTAATCCATAGCAGTTAAAGCCTCCAGTCAGGGTGTGAAGGTAAGTGGTGAGCTTTGCAAAGCTCAGGTTCCGTCACTGCTGCCCTGCAGAAGGAGCAGGTACCTGCCCTGGCCCAAAGGCAAGGCCTGAGGTGCTGTTGCATTCAGGGTTTCAACTCCTCATCTTCAGGCATCACAGCGTTTCATTGCCTGTGCTTCAGGTGCATGGCACAGACTGCGGAGCAGTCACTGCTGTGACCCCACTCCACCTGCCCCCTGTGAGCTCCTGGAAGCCTTGGATAATGGAAAACCTTAGTGCTGGCTCACGTGAAACCCATGCAATTCTTCTGTGTTTAATCAAATGTGTTTTCTGGTTTTTCCTAGGCAAGAATTTCTAATATTTATTTTTGTGTATCACCGACAGTTCATGTGTTTTATACGAATCGATGCCATGTGTAGGAAGCAAATACTCACAAAGAAAATGTGTTTTCATTTCTCCTCTTGTCCCATCAGCTCCCGCCCAGGCAGACCCCCCAAGCGTTCCCTGGGAGTGGCGATCCAGGAAAATGCCCGCCTGCTGCCCCATGGAGTTCCAGGCCTCTTATCACCAGGACTTATCTCTCCGACAGGTAATAAAATCCATCAGATGATCAGGCTCATCTCTTCATACTGCACAGCAGTTAAAATAAACTAATATTGATCTAACTGCCTTGTCCTTCAGGGCTTTCGCAGGCTTTACCAGAGGTTACATTATTGGATTTTTTGAGCGTTCGTGAAAACTCTGTTTTGTTGCTGCAGTGACTGAAATCTAATGGATTTGTAATTTAGTTCTTTATTAATTGTAATTTCCTTACAGGAAATTCCATTAAATGTGTTATTTTAGTAAAAGCAAAAAAAAAAAAAAAAAAAAACCAACCAAAAAAACAAACGACCTGAGAAGCTGAACTATTGTCTCGGAGGCCTGTACGAGGCATTTCTTCCTTTGAAATGCGTGTGTGTTTTGGTTCTCATGGGATCTGAGCAGCGTGGCTAATGCCTGGTGTATTGTAACCCCATTCATGTGTGCTGGGGAGAGCCAGAGATGCTCGTATGAGTTACAGAAGAAACACTTGAAAAGCAGAGAAGTGCACGTTGCCACTGTGCCTTGTGCTTTAATAATCTGCTTTCAATATCATAAAGTAAAAAACCGGCATGAAAATATGTGGAATTACAAACATAATTTAATGCATAGTATTTAATTTCACTTCATTAATTTATTAATAGGGTTTGAATTAAATCTTGTGCTATCCTGATGAGTGTTTTAATTTTTTATTAATTGCTGTATTCTAAAGGTAAATTGATTTTCATAATAAAGCTATATTCACAGGCTGTATTCATAAAAGTAATTGCTTAAATATTCAACAGGCTTAGCAGTTTTAGGATGGCTGTCAAAGTCCAGTCTAAATAAATTGTAACTCCATAATAACCAAACCTGGTGAAGTGTTTAGGAGAATATGAAGTTGTAGAATATGTTACAGGAGAAGCAGAATTAAAGAAGATCCTTGCTGGCAGTAGAGTGACATCTCCCCTGATCTCCCAGATCACTCTGCTTGCAGAACCTGTGCTCTGCAGCCCAGTGACACAGCGAGAGCTTGCACTGTCCCTGCAGCCCCGGGTGTCCTGAGGATCTCCCAGGGAACCAATACCTTCCCTGTGGGAGGGGGAAAAAAGGACATTCCTAAGGAATAGTCACAGCAGCCTGAGCTGGAGCAGTTAGCAGAGTATGGAAGCGTTTTGCCAGAGCTGCAGTTGGGCTGCTGCCGCTTCATGCACGGCTCGTGTTTGGGACAGCGATCAAGAGCTGCGGGATTTCACTGCTATAGTTTATAAATGAGGGGGTTTAGTATCTCTGCTGTGTTCACAGCTCAGGAATTTCATGGATTCTTGTTTATGTTGTTACTGATAGACAGGAAAGCACAAGAGCCTCCTTACATTGATAAATTCTTCTCTGAAATCCAGAATATTCCACGTTACTTTTCCACTCTGTGTGTGTTTGCAAATAGGACACCAAATTACGCAGGCTGCCACGTTGCTTCAAACTGGGAAATATTTTAGGATACAGCATGCTGGGGATGCACAGTAAAGTATCACAGACACATCCTGTGTCTCACAGATATTTTGAGTACCGCACAGTTTGAGTAGAGGATTGTTAAGTTGAATTTCTAGGCTGTTGGGAGTTGTCTGGAGCCTGCAGTGCTGAGTGGGCTCCATCCCTCTGTGAGGGGAGGGTGTCTCGGGGGTGTCTTTCAGCAGCCCCAGGGCAGCCCCTCCCTGACCTTGGGAAAAACCTCGGCATAACCAAGTGCCACAGTCCCAGACAGTGTGCCTGGAGCAGCTGATGGGGTTTGGGAGCAGCTTGGAGGCGGCAGAAAACGCCCATTTCCAGAGTGTGGCAGTGGCACCAGGGGCTCCAGGCGAGGCAGGACGGTTCCCCAGCCCCGTCATTCAGAGCCACAGCTCCCCAGCCCTGTCACTCAGGGCTCCACGGGGGCTCCTGGGGCTTCCCTGGGTCCTGGGGAAAGGATGAGGTAGGAGTCGGGGCAGTTGCTGAGCAAGAGCCTCTTGTAAACTCCATGGGGATTTGAGCTGTTGTGGCTCTTGATGGAGCACCCCAGAGATGAGCCCCTCATTAGCTTCATTTTTACCTCTGTACACTTAATTACTGCCTTGCTCTGAGTGCCTTCAATACTTTGTGATTGGATTCTTTCCTGTGGCTGAAATAAGAACAAAATGGGTTTTAATACTTGTCACGGAACAGAGGTTTTTCTTCCAGATTTCCAAATATTGGGCAATAGACTGGAGTAAAAGCTGCTCCCAGCTCCCATGTGGGTGTTTGGATGGCTGTGGGAGGGGAGCAGGACCAGCATGGAGCAGAGTTTGCAGCATGGGAGGGCTGGATTCATCCCTTCCAGAAGAGCACAGGCTGCTAGGGAGGCAAGAAGGAGTTTTTACATCTTGTGGACTGCTTTGGTCGCCAGCTCCCTCTAACTGCAGTGTAATTGCCTGAAGCGTTTCTTCTGGATTTCTTCTTGTCCTTGATAATCCTTGTGTTTGATCTTGCCCATTGTTCCTACAGCACAGATACACAGATGTCTGTGTTAGTTTGCCTACATTATTTTAATAAAAAAAAAAAAGAAGTAAAAATCTCTGTTCTTACGTGGCTCCTGCATTTGCTGTGTCCAGCTCGGCATCTGAGTTATTCCCTTCAGATAAACTCACTCCACATCAACAAATGCAGCCTGATTGATCCACCATTGCATTTTTCCATTTTTACCTCCTCTCCAGCCTGCTGGCAGGTGAAAGTGGCGGCCTTGGCGTCCAGGCTGGCTCTTGGTTAGATGGATGGGTCTCGAGAAGTCGCAGCTCTGGCTGCAGAGCTCACAGCTCTGTCTGGAGGGGCTGTTTCAGAGTGATGATTAGTAACTTCCTGCAGACTCAGACAAGCCATCTGTGTTTCCACTCCTTGAAATGTGCTGTTATTTTCATCACCCATTTGGTTTGTGTCAGCTCGGTTTACATGGTCATTTTCACATAATAAACAGGTAGTTAAATTAGGCACACAGCATTTCCCAGTGTGGAGGGTAGTTTTTTGACCTCTTGGCAAAGCGAGCTCCATCTACCCTGATACCAAAGTAACGTGTGAGAGAGCTGCAAGTGAAGCCTCGACCTTTTTAAATGTTTGTAGGCACTTTCCACCTTGGGGGAATGGGAATATTTGGGTTCCATCTGGGTTTCTGCTGTGCCTGAGAAAGATGAGGTGGTGTGTGTGGGATGCACGCCGCCGGGAAGCGTTGGGGGAAGCAGCACAGGAGCCGTGCCCTGACTGCATCCTCCAAGAGCTGATGTTTAAGTAGTGTCCACTCTGTGTTAACTTGGGAGAAAGTGGTTTTGTGTTGGTGTAGGAAATGTGGGAATCAGCGTGGTGCCCCTGCCTGCTGTGAGGGCAAAGCTAAAAACCTGCGTGTCACAGAGGGATGGGCATCAAAGGCTCAGTCCTTCAAACAATGCTGTGTGATGAAGTGACATGAACAAAAAAAGGCTTTATCTCCTATTAATGTACAAGTCTTTATCATCAGTGTATCTTAACAAGACAGCTGGGACTTATCTGTGGAATAGATTCTCAAGGAAGTTTTGGGGTCTGAAGCACTAGTTTGCTGAAATCTGTTACATGATGTAAGCCAATGGTTCAGCAAACTGTTCATATGGAAGGAAGCTGAAAGAGTAGTTGGATCTTTTGATAGTTATCTGTGCAACTTCAGTCCTCCTACCCCGCATTTAGATTGTCCTCAGAAAAGGTTAGGAAGCTGCTCTGCATCGCAGTTTTTCTCTACTCAGTCTGTAGAATGGCTGCTATCATTTCAATAAAACCATTTTGGGGGGTACTTCATTTTGTCTTCACCATATTGGAGAGAGTGGCTCATGAGGAAACTCACGCTGTCACTAGAGCGTGGCCAGGCTGTGGTGCAGGGCACGCAGCTGCTGTGAGGGGCAGCGTTTCGGGCAGGAGGGTGGCATCTCTGTGGCTGCACTTGGGCTGGGTCCTGCAGCTGGAGCTGGCCAGCCTGGGCAGGGTGCGTGTCCGCATGATGGGCATGAGATGTTTCAAACATCTCATGTTGGCATTTTTCTGGGCTGCCTGGAGCCGTGGCAGCCTGGCAGGGCTGGCAGGGGACAGCTGGGAGGTCAGCAGAGGGATCACAGCAAGGCTTTAGGGCTGGGAGCTGCTGAGGGCTCAGCACAGGGATGGGAGGAAGCCTGGCTGGCGGGGAAATGCGTGAGAAGAGGAAAAGAAGGCATTTTAAAGTGGATACTCAGACAGGAGCAAACCACCTCCATTGCCAGTGTGTAAGATAAACTGCTGTTTTCATTATCAGCTGCATTAGTTTTATCTCTCTTGAAATGATTCTTCTTTTATCTCCTAAGCGGTTAAAATAGACACTGTTTGTCTAGAGTTTTTAAGAAAGCAGTGTTTAAAATATTGACTCATTTGTACAGCTACAAATACGTTTTTCAGAACAGTTTTGTCTTATTAATAGTTAAAAGAATCTGTTGTGAACTTAATAGTTTCAGGGAGTTAATAATTTAGTGGAGTTAATATTTTAATAGCTGTACCAAGTCACATCATTGTGGGACTCAAACAGAGCAGCTCACAGCATCCGAGAACTTCATGTGTTCCTTCAGTTCAGCAGCGACAGCAGCAGCCCCTTAGTCTTTACGCAGAAAAGGGAGGATAAAACAGGATTTGCTGCAGGCTTTAGGCATTTTGATGTGGTATCTCTGTGTTAGAGGAATGAAGGAGACTGGAGGCTTTTGGGGTCTCTGGTGCCCAGTTGTGTTTGTCAAGGTGGGCACACATCAGCCAGCCCAGCCTGTGGCAGCTCCTGCTGCCAGCGGTCCCACAGACCCTCTCCTCGCTTCCAGCATTTAACTGAACATTTCTGTGTGTTTACATCCTATTTCTGTGGCTCATTTCGCTGTTTACAATTACCCTTTTTTTTTTTTTTCCCCCTTTTCGGTTGTCATAGGTGACATTTGAAAGTTCCATTTATAATGAGAAACATATGCAGGACTTTGTCATCGTTGGCATTACCTGGCTTGGTAGAAATTATTATTTTTAATCAAAGGCAAACACACTGATTAAGGATGCCACAACACTCCTCTGCCTATGGGGAACGTTAACAGTTTATAAATTGTTCTTGGTGACAATTCAGTAGTGAATTACTTTGATATATATGGCTAATAAATTAATATGATTAAGTTAATGAGTAGTACAAGTGTTGCCAAACTCCACTCGTCGGGCTTTTAATGCTGCTCCACATTTGCAGCTCGAGCTTCCCCCTGTGGTGAGAGGATCAGTGCTACCTACGCACTGTCACTGTGATAAATGGCATATCCCACAGTGCCCTGCACTCCATCTGCTGTGTCCCCAAAATGAGAAATATTTTATACAAATCACACACTCAGAAGCTCAAAGGACTGTAGAAAGATCTATTTTTTCAAACAATAATAAAAATGCATACATCTCTTTAGCAACTCTTCATTTTTACTGTCGTAATGAATGCAGATAGATTTGGGAAATGAAAGCTCGTGTGAGTAACATAGGAAAGTTATCCACTACACTGTAAAGCTGACAAATAAGTTACATGTGCACTCTTTTATTTTATCATGAAATGTTCTTAGATAAAAAATGATGTTAGAACATCTCTTTAACTGGATTTTAAAATTAAAGACCATGTGTGCAGCATGATTGAGTACCACCCATCTCATGCCAGCAGATTCCTGCGCTGAAGGGAGCCTGAATTGGAGTGAATGAGGAATGCAGTATCATATCATTACTCTTTTAATACAGCCATTCAGTAGAGTTCTGATAATCTGAGAACTATACTTGGTGACTGTGAGTCACTCAGTTCCTCTCTTTCCTTTTCTCTTTCAATATTATCTTCCTTTAAGGATCTGTTTTCTCATAAAGAGTCTGCTTTATCGGGTGGGATACGGCGTTTTTGACAAATGAATAGCTAACGCTGTTGGGATTTTGCTGAATGGTTAACCTTGTTGTAAATTTAATTTACACTTAGCCTCAGCTACTAATTACTGTCCGAGAAGTGTGAAACTCAGCAATATTCTTCGATTTGTATGCATTTGTAAAGATTTTTTTTTTTTTAATTTGATCCTCTTGAGTTCCTACATCTTTAGAGATAACAAAGTTCAACCAGAGTGGTCGCAGTGAGAGAATTAAGACTATATCCTCTTGACACTCAGGGTAGGGCTGCACTGAGCTTGCCTTGATTTGCAGGTGGCAGGAAACCATTGGAAGAAGTTGGCTGAAGTGTCACAGAGTTAGCAAAACCAGTAAGTTTTCATTTCTCTGTTTTTATGATCCAGGACAATTTTTTTACTAGCTTTTGTGTTAGTCTCCTGTCTGATGGCACTGAGGCCTGTAGTGACCATAAGACTTGTCTGCTTCTCCCTCTTGTCTTCAAGTGACTTTGAAACCTTTTTCAAGTTATTGTTAAGAAGTGCCTTAAAGTCATCGATAGCATCAGGAGGTGTGAAAGATTTACCTTCAGCACTCCCTGTTTTCTGGGGGACTCTTCTGGCAATAATGCTGTTGTAATCGAATAGGTTTTGCTAGGGTTTGTTTTTCTTTGCAATAACTTTGATAAAGTTGAGCGAAGTTACCAGTATCACAAATAAGTGTATTTAAATGCCTCAAGTGTTTGTGTGAAGTTCCCACACTGACTGCATTTTGTGTATCCAGCAGTGTTTCACAGACTTGGTGAACTCAAGTTAAATTTTTATTTCTGTGACCTAAAACTAAATAGGTACAATTTTAACTGGAAGGATAATACACCTCTGGTTGCAGAAAAATATTGATCCATCATCTACTTGCAAATGTAGTAGCTAAAGGCTTCTACATTTATATAAATAGTACTCTCTTGACATGAAGCATTCAGATCTGCATTAGATTGGAGTAGTGTGGTTTCCTAAAGGAAAGCTTTATAAAGTTGTATTTTGACAAACTTCTTGGTATAGCAACACTGGTGCAAGTTATGCAGGAAAAAGAAGGGCACAAATCCCACTGATTAAAAAATAAACATGTAGTGCAGTTAAATCCAGGTAGTTCCATACTGCAGATCTGCTCAGGTATTCAGTACTTTCATTGTGATTTAACTGCTCCTGTTCTCTGGTCCTTGTCCTGCACTCCTGCAGTCCTACATGAGGGAAATGTAGGATCTAAAATAAGGGAAACAAATAATCCCCTGGATTTGGCTTGGACTTCTTGGTGTCTTAAACAGAAGTGTTTTCCTACTTCCCACAGTGTTGTGGAGAGCAGGTTCTGTACGGATTCCTTTGCAAAAGTGCAAATGCAGTCAGTGCCTGATCCCAGGATCACACCTTGGCTGGGGTCTAGTCTCCTCCTGCACGAGCAGAATGTGCTCTTCTCTCAGCCCTTCCCAAGCAATAAAACGTGATGCCAAGGGCTGGCAACAAATTAGGATTTGTGATGAACAGGAAACATCTCTTCCTGAGCAGTTTGAAGAGGTGCACATTTTTATTTGGAAATAAGAACAGCTAAAACAGATTTCATTGCCTGATCACTCTAATTAAGTGACTGGGACCGTAGTACGATTTCAGTAGAAATGTACTTGTGTTGTATAAACTGTTTTATCCTAGTGAACATTAATTGAGATAAAGCAAAACAAGCAAACTTAATGAGAGCAGTGTTGTGCACCATGCTCTGCTGAAGAGAGAGAGAGGCCTCTGGGTTTGCTGGTGGCAACTGGCGTTGCTGGTCCTGGGTTGTACCTGTTTGAAAGATAAATATAGGGCTGCACGTGTGGAGAATTCAGGCTGGAAACCAAATTCATCCTGAAAATCCTTTGCCAAAAAAAAACAAACAAAAAAAAAAAAACAAAAAACAAAAAAATTCCTTCAGCTACCAACCTCCTGTGACTTGAATATGAAAAGCTCTACTTCAGAAAGAGAAGCATTTTATATAATACATGTCTGAATGTAAATGACAGACATTTTATTAGGAAAGGAAAGCCTTTATTAAAATATAATGATCTACATTGTTTTTATGTAATCTAATGAATTACAGTAAAAGCCAGAGAAATGAGCTGGAAAAGGTAGAGTACTCTCCCATGAAAGCAAGCTGTGATAACCTTTTTGTAATTCTTTAACATGTTGAAAGAGTATTTCTACACAGACTTATTAAATTAAGCAAGGTCACCTTTTCATTTTATTAACAGAATTAGTTTGCCAGATCATGGACTTTGATTCTGAAAAATGCAGATGAATCATGCACTAACATATGTCAAGTAGAAAATTGGTTGTAAAATGTTAAATCGTTTTGATGCACATTACATCTTTGTTTTTACTGTTGAACAATTGTAAAAAATAAAATGCTTAATTACTGGTGTTTTGCATTTGCATAATGATTGGATGTGCCTTAATAATAATAATAATATTTCTAAGTGGATTATCTCTCCTGACTGGGGCAGTCTCTATCTAATATTTGCATGAAAGGAAGAAAATATTCTCTTCAATAGTAGTATGAAATTTTGTTCCTTTGACATGCAGTATACAGTCATTACCCTGAAAGGTTAGCTGTAAATAATACCCAGTGAAACCGGGCGTATGCTTAAAGATGAGCACATATATTACATTTACCAGTCTGACCCCAGTTCAGCAAAGCAGGAATAAAACTGCCATCGTGTCATGCAGGTTGTTCAGATGTGTTCCCAAATCTCTGCCTGTATATTACGGTCTTTTTATAGAAGATGTGTGAGGAGGAAAATTATATTTAACAGATGTTTCATAATTTAAATGTAAAATCTGCTGTAATTGTTTATAAATAATTTCATAATCATTCCTAATTAAGAAAAAATGTCATATATATTTCTAGGCTCTTGGAATGACTTTGTTTTCTGTCTTTGCCTCTGCCACCTGCTTTGTTAAAAAAGAAAAGCAAAGCACAGGCTCTTTGCTGGGCTATGCAGCAGAACTGAGAGAACATCGCAGCAGTAGCCCCATGCTTTCTGTGGGTAAGGGAGTGCATGGAACAGGTTATTGTCGTGGTGCTTGTATGGTTCCAGATGGAAATGGCAAATGTCCAGCTGTGGCTGCATCTCGCACGTGCAGGCAGCCCCGCTCCTGGTGCTGCGGGTGCACTTGGCTTGGCCCTGGCAGTCACAGAGCAGGTGACTTGATTACACCGAAATCAGGCAGAAAATGTCCTTTTCTGGCCACTCGAATGAATCAGTCAAATTATCGAGTGGCAAAACTAATTCTATGCCTTGGGCCATCAGAGCTGCCACTTCCTATAAGTCAAGCCTTCGCTTAGTGTGAAATTGTTTTTTATTTTATTCTCTTTCATTTATTATGCTTATTTCAGCTAATCCTCCCGGTGAATGTGAATTACCCAGGCCAGCAAAGCTGTTTCAGATGTGCAGCCTTCTCATGCCTTGCTGGTGAAATAGGACTGCTCTCCTCTTAAGGCATTCCTGACTCTGTTACGATCTACACATTCAAAGTAATACATCACTTTTTCAGATGAGAACTCAGATGAGGAGAAGAGTTTGAATATGGTTTAAACTTAACTAAAAGTGCATATGGCTGAGCTCTTGCTTTAAAAGCACTTACAATTCAGATGGGTCGCATTTTTAAGAACTGGAAATATATCTGCAGTGAATTGTAGGCCATTAAGTACTACTTAATTTGAATGACTTTGACAGAAAAAATACTCCTTTGGAAAGCACTGAATATTGTTTTCCAGCAGTAAAATATTGCCTTCAATTCTGGCAGAAACAGAGCTGAGATCTGCTCAAAGCACTCATACAGGTGATGTACCCTAGGCAGTAATTGGGTGTATAATTCTGTCCAAATGGCAATCCCTCATCTGGCTGTGCCCTCTGGTACACAGCATTAACATGTTCCAATGAAAGAAGAGCAAAACATATGGAGTCTTTTATTTCAAGCAAAGAAAAATCAAAAAGAATAATGAGGATAAAAAGTAAAATGCCTGCGGTGATGGCCAAGGGAACTTACAGGGGAGTTGCTACAGCAGAATAGCAAAGCAAAAACAGCCTGAAGGCACCTCCCGCAGGCATCCACGTATAGGCTTCCTATATGTGCAGGACAGACAATGGGAGATGCACATTAAAACAAAGAGGCATCATGCAGGAGAGACCAGAGATTCTGCTTTGACTCTTAGAGCTTCGAGCTGATGGGTGGAAGGAAGGAAAGAGAAAGGAAAGTTGAAAGGCTCACACTGTGATTAAGATGGATGCATTGCTGACAGCGTCAGAGCAGCAGCTGCTAAATCTAGGAGGCACTTGAAAGAGTGTCTCCATTTTGTTAGATATGGAAGTCAGTAGGTTATTTGGGCTAAGAACACCCTATTATTCAAATTCAGCTGACCCAGAAAGCTTTGCCATCTCTCAGTGGCAACTCAGAGGGCTCTGCCCCAGCGGGTTTAGTACTTGCCTGGTCCTGTGCTGTCCTGTGTGATACATGGATATATTGATCTCAAGATTTTTTCCTGAAATTCATTCGATTAGTCAGTGTACAGCTTCAGAAGGCTATTTTGTGTTTGAAGCTGGGTTAGATTTCTGAAAACTCGTCAGCAGAATCTTTTTCAAACCTATTAAACATCAAGGAAATGCACCATGGATTGTTTTGGCCTTCCTGTTTTGGAACTGGCTCATTGCAAATTTTAAGTACAGATAATATTTCTTCAGAGTAGCTTATCAGTCTGCATTAGCTAAGCACGAGTCCTGATCCTGTTGAGAATTTGTGTTCATTGATGGCAAGTTTTCACTGTAGGTTACACTCAGGAAAATATTCCAGGAAGAGTTTTTTTGCCCATTGATATGGACACCTCCTTCCCTTTCCGTTGTGTCTCTCCTGATCTCCGTTTTTCCTTGTGTCATGTTACTCTGCCTTTCCTTTTTATTTTTTTGCCCTTGACTTTTATGTCTGCACCACAATTTGTGTTGACCTTGAGGTTGCCCTCAATTAGCTGAGCCGTTCCTGTACCATGGCCCTCTCCAAAATCCTCTGCACCCAGCTCCTGATTGGAAAAGCAGAGCCATCCTAGAAGCTGCTCCCTGACCATTTTTCTTTTCCTTTCAAGTTAGTGTTTATTTCCAGGCAATAAAGAGAAGGACTGATACAAAAGAGGTAGAAATAGGAAGCAATAAATCCTGGGGTTGCTTTGGGTGGGTTTCCTGTGCTCAAGCCAGCACTGTCTGTGCCACCTGGGAAAAGAGGAGGATTGGGAACAGTTGGGATGAGAGAGAAGTCTCATCCCTGAAACTTCAGCAAAGCTCTCGAGATCCAGAGGCTGTCTGCCAGGGATCAGGACCAGCAATTTGATGAGGAGTGGTCAGGCAGGTGTTCAGATTCTGTCTCTGGCGCAGCACTGGTTCGAAGCTGTACTTATTTGTGTGATAGCCCTGAAGAACTCTGTGCTGATACAGTGAAAATGACATTGAGATCAAAGTAGTTTACTAGATAGTAAAATACGGCTTAGTTTTCGGATTTGCTACCTGCCTTTCAAGGCGGAGATGATTAACCACTGCATTAATTGAGGCTCTAGCTGGCCTTGGTAATGAGCTAATTTCCTGTGTTCCTGTTCTACAGCTCAAGAAGATCATACTGGTCTCCAAATAATGGGTGAACTGTGACATCTGATGTTATCACTGACATACTTTTGCTAGGTGATAGCCATAATACAACTGCAATACTGACCTCGTCTGCACCATCACATTCTGGTGTTACACATCTGTGAAGTTATAAATGGAAATTCTGCAATGGATTTTCTGGGATGCCATTCAGCTGTGGTTGGGGGAGCAGTTAAATATTGTGGTGAAATGATTTTTCACAAATTCAAACCATCCATGACTATCTCTTTTCAAATGTACTCAAGGAACTTTGAACTGTTTCAACCTCATCTTTAATTTTCTTTCAACTTTCTGCATGTTTTTTATTTTAAAAAATAGGATGCGAGAAATTTGGTTTGTGTGTCTGAAATGAGTTATCAAGATTGATTTCATCAAACAGTTGGAATAAAATGTAAATAACTTCCTCTTAGTTTTTTATTAAACCCCAGATTAAAAATGGAACTTTTCTGAAGTGCAGAATGTATGCAGTGCTGGTTGATCTTGGTTTAACTGTGACTGTGCAGATTCATGAGTTAAACTGATGAGATCAAGTAGCTTGCTGCTGATCTTGCCGCCCCAGGCTTGTAGCCGTGTCAGTATTTACTATAGTGGAGTTGTCTGTGTTTGCCCATTTCTGCACATTTAGAAGAAATACCAAGAGCTGCTGATGGTTTACTGCTGGCTGGATAATTCCCTGTTGGAGGGTGTGCACTTGTGGTGTGGCTGAATGTTTCCTCAGTGGCTCCTACAGTCACGTGAAAGGACACTGGAGTGTCTTATTTTTCTATTTCTCTTTCATTCTTTGCTGGGAATTTCATTGGAGACAATTAGCAATGCAGTGTATGTATTAATCAGATTAACTCCTGATTTCTCCTTTAGATAGGAATGTCTTGCTTTCTCGGTTAGAGAGACTCATTGTGTTCTGTGATGAACAGTATCCTTAGTGACCGGGAATTGAAATATCTTCTCTGGGTTAGTTTTAATTTTACTTAATGGATGAAGGAAGGTGAAAGGCAGTCTCTTCCCCAGGGTTAGTTAACATTAGGATTTGAACCTAATGACAGGATTTGAGGTGGTTAAAATTTTTAATAGTTTCCAAAAGTGAGAATGTTTAAGGCACCCTCAGGTGCCCGGCATAGGCATGGTCTGGGGACCATCTTGGCATCTCCTGGGGCCCCATTCATATTGTGCCTGTTCTGTGTGTTTGGGTTCTGACTGCCAGCTGTCTGTCATCCTGCTTCCACTCCTCCAAAATGATGCCAGCAGTTGGGGACTGACGAGGTTGATTAGTCAATAGATATGAAATATTTAGATGGTGGAAAAAAAACGTGTGTAGTGCAGTGAAGCCATGATTATTAGTCATGTCTTTAAAAAATCTTGCACTCAATTTCAGGGCATTCCGCCCACAGAAGAGTGAGAGCAGACTTCTGCAGTGAAATTGCAGAGAACTGTGGTAGATGAATTGAAGTTGCAATCCCTCAACATTTGTATTCTATTTGGGATGTCACTTCCAGTAAGCTTTTTAGAAATGTAGTGGTGCAGATGGAAAAGTTTCAGCAAATACTGAAAGTAACAATGAAGACTTTTGTTCTTCATTAAACCATTTCTTGATGTTTCCCGATAGATTTTCATCTAAACACTTGCTAATCCCAGAACTCTGACAGGCAAGGCCTGCTGAATTAGGCCAACTTCTGCTACAAATAGCTGCTGCACATGAAACAGTAATCATTGCTTTCCAGTCTATTATTAGATTGACTTCGTAGGGATTGCTTTTTTCTCCTGTGAGTTGATGCATAAATGACATGCTTTACCCTCCAATAAATCTAACAGCAGAGTGGCTCTGACATGATGTTCATACCCCTTAGTCCCATGACAGATTATTTTTGATGGCTGCAGAAGTTTACAGCAGCTTGAAACCATTAGAATTTAAAGGCATCATTGAAATTTTACAGCGTACCTGCCTCAGACACAACAGGGCTCGTGCCGAGCCGGGGCTGCGGCGCTGGCTCCGCGCTGTCACTGCCTGTCACGGGAGCTTTCCTGGCTCTGCTGATCCCCAGCTGGCCTGGAGAGGGGGGAAGCACTCCTACAGCTCCTCAGGGAACGTGTCCTTCCGTGCATCCTCTCCCTGTGCCCGAAACTCCCACCTGGAGACAGTCCTAACGCAGGGAGAGCGTGTGGCACACATGGGAGTTGTGTGAGTGGATGAACGTGCTGAGAACATCGAACCTTTGTTTCTTGTTGCCCTCTTCAAAGATTTTTATATTGTTAGTGATCCCTTTATTCCCAACTTCTCAGTATTGTTAAATTCAGTTTTAGTAGCGTATATGTGCTTTTAATAGAGTTCTTTTTTTTCCAGATTTAAGACCTTTAGTTTTTTCCTGATGAAACACAGACAAAGTTTGCAAAGCTCAGGATCCTCAGATCCAGGGTGTTTACTGCTATTTACATCTCATGTGAATGAATGGCTGCTTTGGGCTCTGGTTCTAAGCTGTGTTCAGCTGTTGTTTCGTACATGTCTCAATTTTGCTGCTTCTAGGGATAAGAATCCCAACTATAAAATTCTGACAGTAGGAAGATCTGTGCTGATTTCCAGTGATTTGTGTGTGTGTTTGTGCTTACCTAAAAAGCATCACATCAAACGGAGCTCTACAGATTCCCATAAATCTCTCAATGGATTTCTATTCTATGAGGTTTCTGAAAAAAGAAACGAAAACTTTTTCATCTAACAGCTCTGGTTTTGTATTCTGGACAGAGTGATTGAACCTGCTCGTGTTCTTAACTTCTGTAATAGTTATGTCAAGCAGATTCAGGTCGATGAATCTGGTGTGGAATAGAGAGCTAATCTTAACACAGATCTACTGCAGCCTGACAGGTTTCTATTTGACAAATACCCTTTTTAGGGAATGCCATCACAGAGTGTAAGATATGAAGATAGTACACATGGTACATACTGCTGATTGGTAAATAGGAAACCTCCAAAGAAATCCTGCAGGTATTAGCTCTAATTAGGTTATTCTCTTTTAAAAAAAAAATCAACAAAAGAGGTGTTCGAATGTTACACGAATTGAATCCCTTGGAAAGGTGAGTTTGGAAATGGTTTCTGCTCTGCTGTGGTCACAGGCTGCCTTTTTTGAGCGTTCTTTACCCCAAGTGTTCTTCCCTGTTTCGGGACATAGAACAGGAAGTGACAAATAGATTTCTTTGTGGAAGTCTTAGGCCCTATAGTTTTGTATTTCAGTGTGCTTATATTGCAGCCTTTCTGGAAATAAAACTGATTTTGTTAGGGTAAAACATTTATGCCTTAAGAGGGGGATAATTAAAAGGTATTGAGGAGGTGTTTGGAGTTTCCACATGTGAACTTCAGCTACGGAGCGTCAAGCACTTAAAGCTGTGCTCATTAAGTCAGGGAAGAGAATTAATACTTCATGTGCTCAAGTAGGTATTAAATTTGGTCTTCTTAGACACCTTGAAATTTGATTTCGGGTGTTTAAAGCATTTTTGAACAGGGTTTGAGTCTCTTCTCTGTGGCACTGTTCACTTGAATTACCTGAGGTGCCTGAGTTGAGTCTTGTGGCAGTCCTGCAGGAAGGGCTCTGAGTGGGTTTTATAGTGCTGGGCTCATTTCTCTGCAGCAGTGACCTCTGTTCTTCCTCTCAATATGGATATTCCTACCTATTTTGTGATCTTTAGTTTATAAATGATGATGAAATGGTGATCGGTTGGGCTCTGTCTCACAGAACCTTCTGCAGATGAAATAAAAGGTGTTGACAACACAGGGAACCATGCAATTCCAGAATTAGGCCATTTTTCTTCTGACTGGGAGAGTCAGAAGTGAAGGGAACCAAGGCTTAATCCACTGTTTATATCCATACCTAACCTCACAACATGTGGATTAAATCTTCCTGCACCTGTAGTATAACGTTTTCCTCATGCTGTAGAGTAATACCTTAACTAAAACCACCACAGCTTTCTGATGGCTTCAAAGACATGAAAAACCACGGCCAGGATGAAAGCATTTTATTGTTTGTAATTTTTTGCATAGTGCATATTAAATGTAATAACCGATGAGTTTAGTAGGATAATCTATTCCCATATGCAAGAACCATGCTCCATAAGTTCTGTACATCTTTAAGAACTGTTAACTTTTATAGAATTTGCTGCAACAAATCGTTCTGGGAGTGCTGCGTACTTGTGTTTTCAATTGAGGCTCTAACATTTGGTTGAAGTATCTTCTGTACTTCTATCATCTCATAATTTCCTTCGGAGCAGAGAGAGAACAATCTGCATGTTGGGTGGGAGGATGAGGGAATGCTAATTGAAACCATGTAATAAAAAGGTAATTTAGCAAAACTATTAGTTTTTGGGTTTTTACTATTTTAAACCTATTATTTTTAAAATTACATCTGTATTAAAAAGGCTGTAAAACTCCACTCCATGTCAGCACATTGCATCTTAATTCTCATTTTCCTTTGCATGAATAGTAAAATCTTTATAAATTGAGAACGGAAATTAATTGAATAAACTTCAGTTGAACATTTTTATGTTAATGTTTGGATTAAAAAAAGGCAATATTGCAAATTTTTTTAACATTTAATGGTTCCTAACATTGACCACACCTCAACCGCAGTACAGGAAAAAAGTGCTGATGGAGGGAAACAAGCCCCAAGAACAAATGTGAATTGGGTTGTGTGTTCATGGCTGGTTTTAGGCTGTGATGGAGTTGCTTATACCCGGATTCGTTGCTGAATCGTGGTTTTCCAGCCAGAACCATTATCAGAAAATGCTCCTGGCAGCCTGTGGGTTACACAGGAGATGGGGCTATGGGTTGACCCAGGTAACTTTTCCTTTTCCAGGTCATTTTATAGCTGCATTGTGTCTTCCATGTCTAGTTCTTAAAAATCCTTCATGAGGAGGAACTTTATATAAACAGTGAGGGCAATAGAGGGGAGCTGGTGAGTGGGGAGAGCAGTGGTGAGACAGGAGCAGGGGAGCAGAGAGCTCAGGGACCACCTGACCCTTTTCTGAACGTGCCTGGCCCTCGTGTCTGTGTTTGTGTGAGAATTTGAGAGTGGTTTTGTGTGAATTTGTGTTTGTGTGAATTGGAGTGTGTGTTTGTGTGTGTGAATTTGAGTGCGTTTGTGTGAATTTGCGTGTGTATTTGTGTGTTTGTGTGAATTTGTGTGTGTGAATTCGCGTGTGTGTTTGTGTACATTTGTGTGTGTGTGTGTGAATTCGCGTGTGTGTTTGTGTACATTTGTGTGTGTGTGTGTGAATTCGCGTGTGTGTTTGTGTACATTTGTGTGTGTGTGTGTGAATTTGCGTGTGTGTTTGTGTGTGTTTGTGTGTGTTTGTGTGTGTGTGCACACGCAGGGCTCGGGGCAGGGTTGTCACAGCTTTTCCCTTGGCTATCACTCATAAATGCTGGGATTACCTGTGCCATTGTTTTCTCAGAATGCCATAATGTAATCTCAAACCTAATACTCCAACAACCATGCACTAATTAAAACTGCAATTATATTTTTGCTCAAACAAAACGACTTAATAAACATTATCACAAACTGTTTACCCTTCCCAAAAACAATTTATGCTCACTAATACAATTTCCCATTAAAACTGCTGCCAGGTAAATTAAAAACTCTTGAAATAGTAAGTAAGTGGGAAATTAATTCAACAGTTTAATCTAGAGCTAATAACAGTTGCAAGCTCAGAAAAAGATTGCTACAGCAGGGAGTTAATTAACAGCTTATTCCCCATTTGATAAAAGTAATCCACTCTAATTCCAGTGTAATTTACCTCAATGTAATATAAAACCACAAGCTGCTTCTGGTGCTGGTAATTATTAGCCTTGTCCTGTGGCCACATTGACAATAAAATTCAGCAGTATCTTAATAATAAGAGGCAGTCTGCTAAATGCCCACAATTAAAGATGTAACAGGGAATCTTGAAGCTGCAACAATCATGTGTAAAGCTAAAGGGGCTGGAGGTGCAGTTCTGACAGCCTCCCACTGCTCTTCCTCCTCCTCCTCCCCAGGTGTGCCTTTCCCAGCCCAGGCTGTTTCCCTGTTCTGTCTCATAAATGCACCGAGGTGCAGGCAGCAAACAGGGCTTGTGTCATTTCCCAGCGAAACTCGGAAGTTTGGAGCTCTTGACTTGAATTTCCATAGTGGGCTCGTAAATGCAGAGTGGTTCTTTTGACCTCAATTAAAATGAAATCTGTTTTCCCTCAGTTTCTCCTTTTGTGGGGTTAAAACCAATGATCATATTTTACACCTTCGTATATGTGTATATGTACAAACATTAGTCTGTGCAAATACATGAGAAATAAGTTTTATTGCAAATATTCTTGTTTGATCCCAGCATAGTATTTTCTGATAATTATTTTGATTTCCTCTTGAGCAATCATGCCAGTCTATCAGCAAACTCAGACTTGATATTTGTATTGCTAGGATTTTTTATTTTGATTTCTCACTGTGGGGCAGCCTCCCTGGTTTGTTTGCATGATGTGTTCTTAGCACGTTTCCATTGTCACTGGTTTAGGGATGTCACAGTAGGGATAAGGACAAGTTAATACACTGTAATGACAATTCAACCTAAGTCCATGGAATTAAATGACCTATTTTATCATGTAAATTCATGCTTGAAATTAAAAAATATGTCGGTATTATTTTAACCCAGTGGTTATTAACAGAGGGTGAGTGGTTTTGATTTTCTGCTGTCACCTAAAACGTTTGTTCTCAGTGTTGATGAACTTGAGGAACTTCCTTCTGGGAAAGGAAAACAAATGCCTGGGACATGCTCATTGGGTAACAATTACTAACAAATACATCTGAAGTTACAACTGTAGGGCTTTTTTAATTGCTCTGAGCAGAGCAAGGATGAACTGTAAAGGTTGACTTTGAGCAGACACAGCCCAGGTTCTGGGAGTGTGCTCTCGTGTCACCATAAAGGTGTCAGAGCTGGTGACAGAGATGGAGACAGGGACTGCAGGGATGGCTCAGTTACAGGGACTGGGATTGTTCTTTCCCTCATGTTCCATAAGAAATCGGCACTTTCTTGCTTTAGTGCCCAGACAGACAGGTGTTCAGAGCTGACTTGGTGCTTTTGGCACAGGTGAGGTCTGGTAGAATACTCTCCAGAATCCTGGTTTTCTGTTAGTGCTCATTAGGTGAACCAATGCCCTTTTTTCTGCATTGTGGCTCTTTATTTGTACTATTACCAGTTTTGCCTACTTTCAATGCTGATTTGTACTTTGACTGAATAATCAGCCCTTGGGCAAGGAATGTTTTCCCAAGGAGAGCTGGGCAACACCACAGCTGCAGCTGGCTGGGAGGGATGGGTGAGCACTGGAGCTCCCAGGGGTAAAATCTCCATCCCTGCACTTACTGAGGCTCATCTGCACGCTGTCCTGGGAAATCTGCTCCAGGGGACTCTCTCAAAGGGACTTGAGGAAGTTGGATTTACATGATCTCCAGAGGTTCTGTCCAGCCTCAGCCATGCAGTGGATTTCTTGTGGTGCTGTAATTTCTCCTTAGTCTATTGGTAATTTATCCTTTTAAGGTTTCTCTTTCAGGCTTTTTCCATCAAACAAGACAAGGTACGAGCTGTTAACTGAAAGAAACAGGAGAGAGGAGTAGACTGACCATGTGAAATGGTAGTTTTTTATTTCTGATAGAAGAACTCATAGGAGAAACTGCTGGTGTCTGACTGTAACTGTACTTAAATCACGCTACCCATTCCCATTTCAGTTATTTATGTACTTATAATAATCAGTTCTACCAACTTTAAACTTACTTTACAGTTGAGTTGGGAAGGATTTTTAAAATTTTTGTTGTTAAACAAATCTTCAGTAAAATAAATAATCTTGACTATAAAGGACTTTATTTCCTGCTGACTTGTAAGTCATCCATAATCTGTATTTTGCCTATATACAAAATCTCTGATGTGAGTGAAGTGATGCTTAAAATTCTGTAGGTCAAGGATTGAGACCCAATCATCTCCCAGGTAGATCTCCCTGGAAATGAATCAGCACAGCTCATCAGCTGCTCACAGCCTGGCTAATGCAGTCCTGGGCCTCCACTGCCATCCCCGTGGCCACGCTCTCAGAGCCACAGCAGGGCAGGCTCACAGCAGCTTCAGCTGAATTAACACCAAAATTGTGCAGGTTAGGGAACTGCCCTGCAGTCTAGTTTGGGCTGAGGTGTTCTAACAGCCAGAGAAAGTCTTAGATTTAAATAAGATTTCACAGTTGAATAATTTGTGGTTTTTATTTTGTTGCATTTGACAATTCAAGGAAAAATATTCAAGCAGTATTTGGAACCAGCTCGGTGTGGTATTGTCATTGCGTGTTCTTCAAATACATCTGCAAGGTTATTGTTACACAAAGTTCTGTATAAATCAGTGCAATATTCTGCACTGGTTTGGTTCTCTGACAGAATTCATTCCTGTTTGGAATTGAGGCACTGCTGGGTCAGAGGGAGCAGGGCATCCTGTGGGACAGGGGCACGGGAGGTGCCGTGGGCACATCCCAGGGGATCCTCCCTGGCTGTGGGACATCACCTCCCTCAGCTGCTCAGGCACCAGCAGCATCAGAGCAGGTTCAGGGTACATTAAAATAACCTCAAGGACACAGCTTCATTTCCATAAGAGGCACAGTTAAACTTGTTAATGTATTTTATATAAACCAGCCATTGGGGCACAGGTTTAAACCTTCTTGCCTGCTCTAAGTTTGTTTTTCTAAAGAACAGCTATGTTTGGAGAGGACATGTGCAACTAAATGGACAGACCATTAGAATAATTTTTCTTAGAAAGTTTGTATTTCACCAAAATAGTAACTCCCCAAAATAACTGTGTACATAATTATTGAGGCAAACAGTCTTGTTTACATCCCCAGTACACAAAGTTATGCCATATTCCAAGGAATTCACCACTTGCAATGATTCTGACTCTCCCACAAGGAATTTTTCGCTCCGTGGGGTGAATCTGCAACGCAGGGGGCAGCCTGTGGGCCTGCATTGCTCATGGACTGCACCCTTGAGCAGACAGAAATGTGACAGAGGACCGTAGTGACCATGTATAAAAGCCTCCCGTGTCATCAGGAACGTGGAATTCACCAGGCTGGTCCTGGGAGAAGCCTGCGCTTCCCACTGAGCCCCATCAGTATCCAAGGAGCACGTCCAGGCCCAGCTCAAAGCTTCAGCTGATGGAGAATTCCTCCCACTCCAGTAAATTGTCCCAGCGTTTATTTATTTATTCGTGCTGTTAAAAAATGACCTTTCTGTTTCCCAGTTTATGTTAAGCTTTCTGCCTACTGCTGCAAATCCTTTGAACTTTATTTCTGTGGTCAAGCACTTGCCATTTTTCTTTCACCTGTTGCCTTTTTTCCTCCCTCGACCCTGAGTGCAGTGAGCTGGGAGCAGCTGGCCCCGGTGACCGGGAGCGTGCAGGTCCCTGACCCAGGAGCAGAAGTGACATCAGTGATGGTGGTAGCAGCAAGAAGGTGCTGGGAGTTGTTGTGCAGGCAGCAGGGCAGGGACTGGGGCTTGGGCAGGAGGATTGCAAGGCTCGGGGGGAGCTGGGCGATGCAGTCCATGGCTTCTGCACAGTTTAGGCTCATGTTTGCAGTCGTGGAACTTGGGAGACATTTGTTAGCACAAGTCATTTATTTTCTTCTCCTCAGTTTGTCTGGCCTTTCAGACAACTTCCATTATGCTAATGTAATTAATAGACATTCTAAAAAGCAGGATTAGGGCAGTTTATTTCAGGAGTGTCCGCTTTGCTTTTTTCGGTTTCTTTCCCATGCTGCCACTCCACATTTCACCACTAATGCTAAAAGAACCTGCTTTTCTGCAATTCTTGCTGGCACAGAAGGGCTTTCCTGTATTTCTCTGCCTCATTGACTCTCCATCTCATTTAAAAATCTTTGCTGAAGATACATCTTTTTCCCCTTGCTTGACCCTCATAATTTTTCTCTCTCTGCTGTTATTTTAGTATGTAATTTTACTTTTAAAAGAGCTGATGGCCCTTCATTGGAGAAGGGGCAATCAATGAATTATGTGCTGATGGTGGATATTCTTCATCATAGTCTTGTATTTCATTGTCCAGACCATAACAGTTGATACATATTTTTGTTGTACTTTTTCACCTTCTTTTGGGTATCATTTTAATAATCAGAAAAAAAATCAGTCTTTTTCCATCATGAAAAAGAATAAAGGAATGAGTCTGTACCTGCTAAATATCATTTACATCAGTAAATAGCCCTGCTGAAGAAACACGAGATTGAGCAAACTCAACATGGCTTGAGCAAAGAAAGTGAATAATTAATCTTCAGTTCATGTCACTAAATCATCAGCCAACAGCTTTTAGAGGTGCTAAACTTCAATGAAAAACTCACCAAGAACTTCTGGAATTCTCTTTTTGTGGTAACAGACTTTTTTTGTGGGGGCAACTTCTGAAACAGCTTTAAGAAAAGTTTTTGAGACCCACCTTGATCCTTCTCACAAGATGTGAATGGGAACTTTGCAACTTTTTCTGCCATTTGTCATTAATTGCAAGTTTGCAGGAGTAAGGTTTAGGGAAAGAAGATTCCCCCTTTGGTCAGTTGTGGCAACCATGAAGTGTGGTTTGTATGCAGGTAATTAAGCATAAATAATGTTGTCCTTTGCTCTCAGATGTAGACAGATAGTTCGTGTAGATTAGTTCTGTGGTCTCATTATGTGCTAATTAAGAAAAAAAAAGATAGGATTGAGCAGGTTCTGGTAATTTAGATAGTTTTTCTGCCTGTGAAACTCCATCTTTAGCTTTTTTGGCAGCAGCTGTGTTTCTTCAAAAAGATTATCACAACACTTATGATTAGAAAAATCTGTCTTGCTGCTGTTTTAGGGTTTTAAAAATTAATGTTTAATATCTGCCTGAAGTAGCACCACCCATGTGTGAGTTACTTTCCCAGCTTTCAGGAATGGTTGGTGCTGGCACCTCATGCTGTTACAGGATTACTGAACTGTGATATGTAAAAAAGCAGGAACATGTTCTTAGGTCATCTCAAAGCATGAATCCGGTCTCATAAAGATTTTCATTCTGGTTTGAGGGATGGGGTGTGCGTGTTTCTCATTTGCTCACACAGATCCTTGCTGCGGACCCATTCGTCAGATGCACCAGTCCAGGCCAACAGGAGTGAGCTCTCCAAGAAAGATAAAGAGCAGAAATTTCAAATGAAAGTCATTGTTCTTTGTACCAGTTCACCTCATCTGCCATCACGTGTAATTGAGATTATGCAGTTTCTTATCTGCCCCTGTGCCAAGGTGCTGTGTGGGGAGAAAGGGGTAAATAGGAGCCATAGAGTTTATAAAACAAAATTAGTGGAATTCCATGTCCTGAGTGTTTCATGTGCTGTCAAGACAGTGCTGGGATATTATTTAGAAGCCTTTCACTTATTTCAATTTGGTAATTTCTGAAAAAAAGAGCAGGCAATAACACGTTATTGGCAAGGGAATGTCAGCCAGCCAAAACCAAAGAGAGACTACCTTGCACTCTGAAAACGTTGATTGCACTTTCTGTGAAGCCAACAGCAAAAATATGCTTGTTTTATTTCTTACTTTTGGTAAACAACTTAATTAATTAATCTCTCATTGGCTTATGCTGCGCCTGCAGCGTTGCAGATGAATGTGTTCGCTTCGATTATCAGAGCTCCCAAAACTTGGAAGCTGACGCTCAATTTTGTAAATGTAACCCAGCAAGAAGTTATGATGCCTTTTCGAACTCCTTAGCAAATTAAAAGGGCAGTTTTTACAGCCATAAACATTATTTACTAACTTTTAAATATCCTCTGCAGTGAATTGTATTGCGAAATGTGTCAGTGTATCCAGATGATTTGGTACCCAAGAACCTGAGTCCCTCTGGTTGGGCCAGAAATCTTGGACATGAAGGGCTCCTGCTTCAGAGATTACATTCGTGGTGAAACAGCAATTCTCTTACTGCGGTTTGGAAACAGAGTTGGTCCCTCTGCCAGAATTCCTGTAGAATTTGGTGAGGAATATCTCCAGAGTGAGCTGGGAACTGCCATTTCCGTGCAGATGAGGTTTGCAGGAGATGTGCAGAATTCCACTGGTTTCAAGGCACATGACAACTTTTATTGTTTGCTTGTTTCTTATTTAAAAGTACTGACGTGAGAAATCCTGCTAAAGCTGGTGTCATTTCTCCCTAGGAGAGCATGGGTAAGCAAGGAAAGGGAAGCAAGGTGCTGTAACTGCAGCTGGGCTGCTCTCGAAATGTGGTGTGAACTATCCCAAAGTGCCTTCAACTTGGTAATAATGCAGCTTTGCAAGCTCCTAAAAGTGGATAGCCAAAATATTTATTTTAATGGGTATTTTTATTAAACTAGACAGCATTATTACTGCCACAGATTAAAGACCTATAATGTGACTTTAATACTGTTATTAGATGTTAATGTCTTAGGAAAGCACTTTGAAGATGAAATAGTTCTCATTTGCTTTTCCCCATAATTAATCCTAATGTGTCAGGGGACAGCACATCTTTGCATCTTGGTCTCCTGTTCGGTTTGGCCAAGTAGAAAAAAGAAAAGGCAAAAGAAAAAGAAGAGGAAAAGAGAAAAAAGAAGAAAGGAAAGGAAAAGAAAAGGAAAGAAAAGAGAATAGAAAAGAGAAAAGAAAGTAAAACAGTCAGTCACCTGTGAGTGCAACTGGAAGTTGTGGGTAAATCCATTGAAACGCAGCTGTACAGACCTTCCTCCTCTTAATTTTCTGTTTTCACTGTAAAACAAGAACTGGCAGTAGGTTGTCCAGTTTCCAGGATTTCTGGTGGGAATTATTCATAATAGCTTTGTTATTTCTGCAGTTTCAAACACCATTTCATCCCATCATTGGTGATGTTATGCTCATCATGTTACCAGTTCTTTCAGGACGGGAAAAATAGCTCATTTCCTGCAGGGAGTTTGTTTTCTGCACTTACAACTAGAGACTAAATGTTTTTGCACAAGGACAAAAATATTTAATCTTCTGGACAAAAGTGAAATAATGATGTCTTCAGTAAATGTGTCTGCCCTTGCCTGTGTCTGCAGGGTCTGGGCAGCAGCAGCCAGGCTGGGGTGGGAACAGCGAGGTTCCTGTGCCCCTCCAGGGCTGAGCTTTAGTCCTGCTGCACCTTCCTGTGCTCCTGATTTTCTTTGGGAAATTTCCATAGTTGAAAAGAAAACAAAAGAAAACCTCACAGTGATCATTTCTGGTCTCTGGCAGTTATTTTTTAAAAGGTGCCGTTATTGATGTCTCCATAGCAGATGGTGTGATCCCATGATGCCTCTTATAAAATGTGATATATAAGCATATACCTCAATAGTTCAGTGTTGGTAATATAAATCAGTCTTATGATATCCTCCACAGGCTGATCCTTTTATATTCCTACTAAGGACCAAATTAATCAAGCACTGTTTTGCTTAATTTTTGCTTTATAGTTTTCTGGTTTTTATTTGGTAGAAGTTAATTTTTATCCATAAATACGCACTTGTTTTTTAATAAATTCCTTTTCTTGCACTGAACCAGACACAAAATATTATGAAGAATTTATTTCATTGTTTAAGAAGCACAATATTTTGAAACTTGAGCCTACCAGCAGAACACTTAAAAGACTGAAGATTTAACTTTGTTTACATACATCTGAATTACTTGTATAGCAAGTTTTGTTTAATTACTAATTGGTTTAGTTCTAATTCTTTTCTGTCATTCAGCACCTTTCTAACATACCATATAAAGAAGCTTCTGATTCTCGAGCTTCCTTCTTTGGAAATGCCAGCAACCACAAATTCCATGGTTTAATCTGTAGATAGATAAACTTACACCTTCTTTGCAAAAGGTGTAAAAAGCAAGACACAGATTTGTGCTGCATAATTAATGTTGTCAGGTTGTGTGACCTTCAAGGGATATGCAGAATAGCAAACGTTCAGCTGCTGAAACAAAGGAAGTTTTTGTTGAACTTTCGTGGGCTTTAAGGGTAGAGAAGTGAAAATATTCCTGGCTTCAAGAAGAATCAAAACATTTCAATGCCTGGAGAAATAGAAGTAAGGAGAAGCAGGAATTGCACACTGGCTGTTCGTTGATCAACAAACTGTAGAGAATGAAAACATGTAGATCTACTTTATTTATATATGTTGACATACAGACACAGCCCTCCATGTGAGGTGGATAAGCAGCGTCTCTAAAATGCCCTTGTTTACACCTAATCTAATACCCACTTTGCTCCCATGGCTTCAATCCTTGCCTCCTGTCCTTGAAAACAAGGTATTCTAACTCTTACGAACAGCTTTTTTGTGTTGGTGTAAAACAGAGTTGTCTTCTTAGATTTTTATTATTCTTTTGTCAATTACTAATCCTTCTGCTTTAAGGCAGGGATTTTTAAGCATCAGGTTTGCAGAGGTGTGGATCAATAGTGACTGGCGTTTGAAGCTGGGTGGGATCTGAAGGATGAGGCTGAGGGTGTAATTTTTTCGGTGGCGGTGAACTTGAGGTGCTGAGGAACAAGCCAGGTTTATTTGTGGTGTGTGGCGAGGTCCTGCAGGTAGGTTTAGTGAATAAAGGGAGGTGCATATTTGTAATATTTGAGAGTGGCAGAGCTAAAATATTGCCGGGTGCAGGTGTTCTGTGCCTGGGAGAGTCAGAGCTCAGCTGAGTGGGGTTTCTGGCCTGCAGAGCTCCTCCGTGCCCAGGTGGGCTCAGCAAATCACTTATTGCCTCAGCAGCACAAATGTGGCACAGAAAGTCATAAATAACAGCAAAAGGTGTAATAGGCCATGTCCTTCTAAAACAAAAGAGGGGAAAGCTTGAGATATTTTCCATTTACAAGAAATAAAGAGTATAAAGGAGGAAAGAATGAGTGGTTGCTTGGTGGGGTTGAATTTGTGGCTGGATGTTGGAGAGCAAACGGCGGAGCTGCCTTTGGGCTGGGCCTCAAGCGGCCCTGGAGAAAGATTTTGAGAGAAGTGTGTGGGGAATCCCCTCCTCTGTCCCCACCTTACTTCTAGGGCTTGTGGTCAGGTGTGTCTCCTTTAAAGGTGATACATACCTGACCTTTTATCTTGGGGAAAGCTCTTTATCAGCTCTTTTCCACTGCTGATAGAATAATTTGAAAGTAAGAGCAGGAGGTTCTTCCCTTCATACAATTTCTATAGAGTTTCCAAGGCCAAATGTTTGTGTAACTCAGATAGAGTATTTTTAAAATTGTAATATATTTTGTGGTGTAAATCATTAATTTTCATCAAAATTCTAAGAAGGCCATTTTGAAGCTTGGGGTTGAGGCATTTCCTGGCATCACTGATTTTTGTCAGGGCTCATGGAATTCCTTTGGAAAGTCTGACTGTGTAGCCTGTTAAGTGGTTTTGAGGTTTCTGCCGTTCTTCTGATGGCTAATGATAATTAATTTTTTCTAACAATAGTAATGATTTAAGCATATTGCTTTAATGAGTGTTATCTCATCTTTTTCCTTAATTAAGCAAGTTGTCTTCGGTTAGCAAACACCATTATTGCTGACAAATTTGAAAGTAATAGTTTGTAGATTGTAATCCATTCCTCTCTTACTCCTGCTTAGATTACAAATGTGGATGTCCCCAAGAACTGTGAAATAATTTGGGAAAAGGATCTGATATGTGCTCTTGGTTAGGGACACAGTTGCTTGTTTTATTTGAATAATTCCAATACCTTTTCTAAGTGCTCTGCATTTCCCCCTGAAATTTCTTGCTAGAAATACCAGTGGTCCTGATTTTACAGCACTACTGGACAGTCACTCTTAAATCTGCCTAAGATTAGGAAAATCTGTTCTTAAATTTTTTAATGTACATCTAGCCTTAGCAACAATATTTAGACTTGACCTGACTTCATTCCAGTAAGAAAAAAAAAATCTGGCCAAGTACTTCAGATGTTTTTCCAAATGTTGGTACGTGTTACGGTCTTACCAAACTATTAAAACCTTCAACCAATTCATTTTAGTCATGATACAGCCTAAAGTTGAAGTATTTTATAAAAGCTAAACAATGCCAAATGCATCTGGCTGAGATCAAAAACCAAATCTATTTGTTCTCTTTCATCTTCAGTGTTCCATTTCCTAGGAGTGTGACCTTAGTCAAACATCTATTAAAGTTAGCTTTTGATCTTACTCCCTTTAGGAAAAAAAAAAAGAAAAAAAAAAAAGAAAAAAGTCAATCCTCAGAATTTTCTTCCAGAGACAATCACAGTATTGTGTTTTAATGTTCCAGTAGCGTGTGAGTAAATAGGATTCTCTGATGTATGTGATAGAGCAGTGGCTAAATGGGACAATCATTTTTGTGTCAGAGACAAGAATCAAAAGGCAGCATTCTTCAGAAGCTGTTAACTGGAAAAATCCCCCCAGGTCAGTGGAAACACGTTAACTGGTCAATGTGCTGCAGTTTTGGGTCCTTTGATGAAAATGCCTTGTAATTTGATAACAGGTAGCTGTTCATTTGTAATACAATTTTCTCTTCACCAGTCAAAGCTGCCTAGTGATTAATCAGTAAAGAGGTTAATTTTCTTCTCAAGTATGAGCAGTTTGGTGGCTTTTTGAAAGAAATAAGGACAAATTATTTATTTCCTGAATAGAATATAAATAAGTTTCTTGGTCATCTGCAAGTTCCTTCACATTAGGAGAGTCTGTCTCACATCCATCCTCAGCCTAAGGGAAGTGAGTAGGTTCTCTTAAATACGGACCAGTACCTAAAAATGCACAGGGGAATAAAATTACAGCTAGGATTTCTGTTTAACATACTGACCTGCTCAGGTACTAATTGATAAATGTCTGTTAGATCTGCTCTCATCAATGCAGTGCTACTGCTGGGGAAATGTCAATTAAAGGATATAGTAGATAAATACTGAAAGATTTATTTAAAAGAAATATCTGTAGAAGAAGCAGAATTTGTCTTTTTAATGAACTTTAAAATTGACAGATGTTTTGCATGTTAAGCTTCTAAAATCAAAGATAAATGCTTACCAGGAGTGCATTGGAATATTACCTAGATAACTTTATAATAATATGTAATACCGAACTTAGCAATGTGGGAAAGGCCTTAAAGCAGATTTAAACCTCTCAGCTCTAAACAGCTGCAAAAAGTACAGTATTAAAATTGAGAAATGGTTGAGGACTGCAGAGTACAGTAATTGTAAAAGGAATGCTTGGAAGGGGTTAGTTATGTAATATAGAATTCTGGAAAAGCAGGATGAACAGATACCTGCAGTATTTTTCTGAATTGGATGAAAATATCTCAGTACATCTTGGACATAGTTTATGTTAAGTGCAGTTTTATTTTTAAAGTAAATTTATTTAATTTCAATTTTAAAAATCTTGAGAATCTATTTTAAAATCTGAACATACTTTGACGACTGAAATAATTGCACAAAACCTGAGCTAAAAATGTTTGTTGCCATAGTTCTAGAAGAAGTGAAACTGCTATACTGGTGCAAACTCGGGAATAAGGACCAGTAGAGTTTATATGTAAAGATTTGCAAGGGCAAAGAGAATATTTGCATAATTTTAGATTACTCAGTGTTTCAATTCAGTAACTAAATTATTTCTCTTCTCCTCGAGCCTGCATTTGGCTTGGAGGCTGCAAGTTAATTCAGCTTGACCAATGAGTAGAGACACATCCTTTAAGATTTTAAAAATGGTGTAGTTCATCTTCTACGTGTTGTTTTTATTCACCACCTGGAACAAGAAAATAAGCTTCCAGTCAGTGTCTCGGCTTTGAAAAATGTTCTTTACCTTGCACAGCGTAAAATGGAAATAGCTATTCTGGCATAACTTCATAAACAAAGGTGATATTAACCTATTGGGACTAAATTACTTGTCTCTCGTGTTATTTGTGCAAGTAAATGTGCATGAATAAGCTTCAGCAAAACTGTAGGAAAGTAACTTAAAAACAGAGAGATCAGAACGATCCCAAGTAAAAAATGCTTAAGAAAAGAAAGTAAAGGTACCCACTGGTCCATAATCACATTGCTCACACTCTGGCTGGGGGATCAATAGTCATTCATTTATTGCCCAGAGGAAAACAGGGCTCTTTTGTTTCTGTCCCCGTGCTCTGAACAGAGCTGGAAGTTAACCCTGGTTCCTGCAGCCTGTGGGCAGCCTCCTCATTTTCCCTGTGCAGGTTTGGGGCTGCACATATCCATCACCTCCTCACAGAGGTGCCCAAAGCGCCAGCTCAGCTCTGGGAAGGCGTCTGGGCAGCGCCTGCCCCAGGAATTTGCTGTGCCAGTTGGAACATTGCGTGGAAGCTTGTCCTTCCTCAGGTACGGCCCTTTGGATCGTCCAGACCCTGCTGGAGCTGACAGAACTCACCCAGAGTATCTCATTTCCTTCTTCCAAAGGAGAAGGAACCAGGTGTGGTTCGCACCCTGAGGGCCAGCACACCACAGGGTCCTCCTGACCACAACCAGGGCTGCTGGAAGGGACTCGGTGGCAAAAGCCGCATTCCTGAGCACTGTGTGAAGATCAGGCTGGGACTGCTTTGGGGGAATGTGGTTTCCTACTCCCTGAGATGGAAAACAAAACAAAAACCCAACAGGCTTTGCTGAGCCAAAAGTGTGTAAAGAGATCATCATGTGGCAGTAGGTGGAGTCCTCATTTGAAGAGGTGGAGGTCCCTGCTCCCCCAAGTGTTCCTTTATTTTACATTGAACAGTTAATGGAATATTCATCTGGGAATTGGCTGTTCCAGGAACATCATGTTTCTGCACTACGTTCTACATCTTCTGTCCAACTGCAGTAATTGTAAATGTGGTAGGTTCTGCTTGAAGCTGGAGATCCCCTAATGCCCTCCCCAAATATTTTTCACTGTGAATAAGTTGTGGGTTTTCAAATGAGCTTAAAGCACTAATATTTTACTTTAACTCAACAGCCAGAATTGCAACGTGGTTATAGGTCTCAGAAGAATATTCCAGGAATTTCTGTTCCTAAGTCATGCTGCTTTCAAACTGGAATCTTTTGAGGCTGTGTTAATTAAATGGCATTTGGAGAGGAGTGTCTGGGCTCTCTATTTTCATTGCTTAGATTACCGTGCTCAAATAAACATAGTATTTTTGTGAGTTTTATGAACTGGCCACGGATTTCTCAGCCTTAAGTAACTAAGAGCTGTGTGTGATCATAGCGTTCGGTCTGTGTTCTGGCAGAGTCTTGAAAATGGCTTATGTGGAAGCAGCAGCATGTCGGGGATGATGTACAGATGTGCAAACCATACTCTTACAGTCCTGTCTCTACCAGCTGTGCTGGTCCTGCCAGCGAGGGGCGGGTTTTGTGAAACACTGGAGCATGATCAATTCATGGCACTCACTATTCACTTAAATCCTTGAAAGGCACCATTTGAAAATGGTGGATTGAGACGGCTGGGATGTAGCTGCCATGTGTCATCTGATACAAAACAAATATTTGTATGGTATTTTCCAGTCACAAGAAGGAAGTAGCTTGAAATGACTCAAAAAGATATCCTTATTCTTAGCAGACCTTCCAGCCCAATTAATTTTACAAACTCAAGAGATTTGTGCCGCCTCCAGGTAAGCGTTCTGAATTTTTGGTACTTAGCTGAAAGGACTTCCAAAAACTTCTGCAGTTTCCCTGCTTATGGACAAGTGCTTGAAACCCACAGAAATTGATGTAATGGGAAAGGAATAAGTGCGGAGAAAAAAGAAACAACAGCAAATTCTGATTTCAGATGGCAGCACATGCACCATGGCAGACTTCTGTGATTATTGCACAGAATGTCCATGGTGAATATGAGGACTGTTAGGTTTAATGTATTGATAACATAATTTTAAGTTTCCAGGACCCCAAGAATATTCAAAAATGGATAACCAAGTCCTGCAATCAGAAGCAAATGCTGGTGGTAACCACCACTTCTTTCCTGTGGCTTCTGAATGTTTAGCACTTTGGAGTTAATCTTTTTCCTGTAAATGGAATTAGTTTTGTGTTGCTTTCAGGGAGGTAATTTAACATGTTTCTGGTTCAGTTTTTAATTTTTCAAGTCCTTTTCTTATCTCAGTAATCTTTAGTCTGTGACAGCATTATGAAAGCATAAGCAGATCGTTTATGAGCATTAGTTTAACTTGTCTTATCCTTAGTGAAATCAGAGTCCTTCTGCATGAATTTGTCACTCTCTTGATGTTTGAAAACACTTCAAATACACCCCATTTGGTAAGTTTCCATTTTATGTTGAAAAGTTTCAATGATACGACTCAAAGTGCATCCGATCTGCAGCGAAAAATGTAAAAGTTATCAAGTGATGGTGATTTTTCAGTGATAATTCAATGCCTGCTGTGTCTGGCATGTGCTTCCATCTTCTGAAAGCTGTACATCCCAAGTGGGGTGGTCAGTCAGTCAAATATACAGAAGAAGATAAAGGTCACAGTAGTGCAGAATACTAAAAGTATTACGCATTACAGCCTTGACAAATCATTCTCATGGCATAGATTGTAAAAAAGAGCAGAAAATGTCACCAAATTAATCAATTCTCATGAAGACCCACTGTAAGAATGAAGGAGAAAAGGTAATGTAACCCTCTCAGTGCTTTTCAGAGTTCTGATTTTCCTGTTTCCCTCCATTAGGGGAAGCTGCAGTTTAGTTTGACATGAGATGCAGGTGGCCTTTTTTGGGTAGGAAGTCAACTGTAAAATACACAGCTGGGTTTTGCTGTGCATCAGCTTGAACAGGAGTGCTCATCTTACAGATCTAGGCACAAATCTGGGATTAAAATTTCTGTGTACTTCAAACTGAGCCCCTTGGGTTTAGACAGGAAATCTCACAGCTCTTGGGTCTTCATCTCCTCCTGTGGATGGAGGATATGAAATACCTCGGGTACTTGATGGAAGATGTTCCCGTTAAGAATGTTTCCAATCTTTCAGATGGATGTCAGGGAGGGTAAGATCAGGACAGAGGTTATGAGTGGGGTGAGAAGCTTAAATAATAGAGACAGACATGGGATGAAAGCATCCGGAACTCTCCCCGTGTTTAAAGTGAACACCCAGATTTGTAAGAATCAGGACTTTTGCTGCTGTCTAAATATGTGTGAAATTAGAGAGTGACAACCTGTTGCTTCTGTGAATTGCTCCACAGAGCGGTAGCAGGGATGTTTTGATGTTTGGGGGTTTTAATCTTGTTTGTGCTCGTGTGAACTTTTGCATGAAATTGTATTTTAAAGTAAGGTGAGCAAGCGCACCACGTTAAACAGAAATTACTAGGATTGCAAAATCAAGCCGTCAGAAAGTCAGACACCTTTGTGCAACGCGAATTCTGATCCCTTGAGCATTTGGCAAAGTTTAAATTACATTATCACTGTTTTCTCCAGCATCACTGCCTGGGCGATGGCAGAGCACCCATTGAGCTGTGTGGAACCAAGGCTGTGGGATGAAGAGTCCTGCCTGTGGGTCTGTCCCCATCCCTCAGCTGCAGGAGGGAGTATTCAGGGACTGCTCAAAAGCAGGGAATCAAGTCCCTCAAGAAAAGACTGTGACATTTGCAAGATGACTGGAGCTTCTCTGTGAAAGATTTAATTTCTCACAATTCCTGGCAAATATGAGCAATATTTGTTTGGATTTTTTTTCCCCCTCAGTAGGATTCTTTTGCCACGGTATAATTTTTTTGACATTTTAAAGTGGTGGTATTTAAAAATGTTAGGCCACTCAAAGTTTTGAAATATTTTGTGAAATGTTTTGGTAAGGATCATCTTCAGTAGTCTCTCAACTTTCATTAACTGAATGTGGTATCTTTGCAGAGCCATTGAAATCATGACATGCACTAGAGCTAAACCTTCCTACCACTTCTGGCTGAGTCAGTTCACAAACATGAAAAAAATCTGCAGTAATAAGATTTTCAAGTTTGGACCCATCTTCAAACTGCTTTAAGACTTTGGGCATGTTACTGCTCTTGTCCAAGAATTTGGTTTCACTGTCCTTTGTGTAGTAGCTGGGTTTTACCTCCCTGTTTACCACTAAGCAAGGATTATTCATGTCAGCTACAGAGAAGCCTTTGCTTTCTAATGTGATTTTAAAATTAATTAGTAAAATTTTGCAGGCATTCTGAAAATGTAAAGTATATTAAATGTATTTTCTTATATTAATTTTAATTAAAGCGAGCATATCCTTTTCAGTCTTGGAAAGCCTAATTTGTTGGAGGTTCCAGGATTGTTTTCACTGTTTGCAATATGGTCTCTCATACTAACATTTCAGAGTAGCAGATATTTCATCGTTGCTGTTTTAGCACAGCATGCTTGACCCATAGCAGCTTTGAATGCAAATAATAAACAAGGCAATGCACAATGCTTGACTGTTACACTGAAATAATATGGCACAGTTAAACTGGGTTTCATTTTTCCTTTTGAATATTATTAATTGCAATGTGTTGACTGTTAATTTAATTAAATGTTTTGTTTTAATATAAAACCATTTTTCAGTTCACTGACTCACCATTTCATTTAATTAATTGCAAACCTCAAGATTTGATTACTCATAGTTCTCCTTTAGTTAATTTACTCGTTCACAGTTGTGACAGAAAAGCTTTCAAACTAATGTGAAGGAGGGGCGCAGTCTGACTAATCAGGAAACTGGAAAAAAATAGCTGTGGCTGGAGTACGAGATTAGCAGATACTCAGGGTCACCTGAAAAGCTCGGAGCCCTTGTATTCACCATCAAAATCCAAATTTCAGTGACTGGACGTTGGTTAAACGTGGAGGATTCGCTTGCACCCAAGGTGCCAGATGTAACTCAGTGCAGGAATTTACTGAGCTTTGGTTTCTTACATCTCCCAGAAGGTATTTGCTGAGGAGTGGGTGGTGATGTCACCGAGGCGAGGGACACTGTCCCCTTGTCCCCTGGTGCTGGGCTGGTTCAGCACTGCCCTGCGATGGGAGACTGCGAACAACCCGGCCCTGGGATCTTCGGGCCGTGCAGTGAAAACGCTGCTTGTTTTGAAATAATTCCTGAGGCTTCACAGAGCAATAACCTTCGGTAGCCTTTTAGTCTGCGTAGGGGATGTGTGAGTAAACAATTAACCGCTGTCCCGGTGGGTTCAGACGAGGCTGGAGAGGCCTCTGTGGTGCTGCCAGGTGAGGAGGTAGCGCAGTGCTTTGGCTGGAGGAGCAGCCAAGGCTCCCCAGACATGGAGCTCTGCTCCATCCCCAGCGCCCCCAAACCCTGGGGTTTGTGGAGCGATGCAGTGCCCGGTTGAGTCAGCTGAGAACAGTCCTAATTTGGATCCAGACTAATTTGAAAACTTGTTCTTAGGCCTGGTCTAAACTGTACAGAACACAACTGCAGAATTTTCCCTCAGTGCAGCCTGTGCATGAAGCGTGTGGTTTGTGTGTCCTTGAAGGGTTATTTTGGTTATTTCAGGGCTAAATCCCCGAGTTGTGCAGCAGAGCTCTGCAGGCTCCTCGGAGCGAGGCTGCACGGTGTCCTGACAGCGCTGGGCTCGCAGGAAGCAGGTTCCCGATGGCTGCTGGTGCTTGTGCCATGCACACCGTGGTGCAGGAGCACCTGAGCGCTTGGGATGGGATCCCTGTGCCCAGAACACGGCTCCCAGACCCCGTGTCTGTCAGAGATCCCCCAGGAGCCAGCCCAGGTCTCTGGGGATACTGGGAGCCCCACTGGCTGCGGGCAGCTCTGCCAGGAAACCACCCCGACGGTGCCGAGGCTGCTGCTGTGGTGCTGCGGTGTCGTGAAGGACGCCCGTGTTTGACAATAACATCCACGCTTTACTGGCTGGGTGTTCATGATCGATCGCAGCTGCCAGAAGATAACTGAAGGAAGGAAGGTTTAAAGTGTAAATGGACAGGAAAAACCAGAAGCTTTGAAGTATGTAATCCAGCATGTGGGCTTTCCTAGCAATGCTTTTTTGTTTTTCAGGCGGAAGTAGAGGGATAGGTGTATATGTTACAGCAGTTTTCCAGGACATTTTTCAAAGTGAGGTGCTCTAAGTGAGATTCTGCTGCTGATAATGATTCATCCAAGAGGATGGAAATGGTTCCTGAGTTCTTTGTAGATCCTTAGATAAGTCAGTTGAGGAATAGCCCTCTTCTCCACTGCCAGCCCCAGCTGAGTCAATTACAGAAAGGAGTTTTATTAATAGTTAAATTAAGTAATAGCTCCAGTAATGTTAACCATGGCGGTACCTTAATTGAAGATTATGCCAATGGGTGATTTGCTGCCCATTTTCTGCCATCATTTCCATCAGCAGCACCCCCTTCCTGCTGAACCCATTTGCTGTAGCCTCAATTTTATGATCTCTCAGAAACGCTGAAGAGTTAGTACGTTGTTGTTAAAGTGCCTCAGACTGTCAAATTCTGTGGCTTTTGGTTCAGGCAAGAAATTCTATAGACTGGGGAGTGAGTGAGAGAATAAATAAAGACTTTGCTGGCTCTGAGCTGAGGGATAATCTTGGCTGTATCCTCAAGCTTGTGCCTGGCTGTGCAGGACCGTGGTGCTTTCTGCACTAGGACCGTGTTTTGCTCTTGAAACTTTTGCTGCTGAAGTGGAGTGACTTTGGTGTGGCAGATGGCACAGCACAGTTCTCTGATCCATCACTGCTTCTTGGCTGGTGTCCTTATGGCAGCTGTGTCTGGTTAGGGAGCTCGGAAATGCCTGACAATAATTACCTTTAATTTCTGCAGGCGGCATCGTGGTGATCTGGGGACTCTGTTTATTATTTTCTGTTTATTCCTTGGTACCTTTCTGCCTTCATTACACTTCTGGTACAACTGTTCAGTAGAAGGTTTTAGGGGATTTTTCTTTTCTTTTCTTTTCTTTTTTCTTTTCTTTTCTTTTTTTTTTTTTTTTTTTTTTTTTTAATACAGTGCCCTGAATAATGTTTTTTCTTGTCTTTTCTCTGAACGTTTTGCTAAAGATCTGAATTTATTTTCCCTATTTACCTCCTTATAAATAGTTTCTTCACTGTTTTGTGTATTTAATTAAATTTTGTGACTTTTAATCTGTATGAAGAACCTGTGTAAATAGTGACCCTGAGGAAAACACTGCAGTACTGGTTTACCTGTACATTCCTAGGAACATACAAATGATAATATGTTATCATAAAAAACTCCATGTTCAGATGCTGTCTTTTTGTAACCATTAAAATGAATGTGAATTATTTGCAAATGGATCAAAAATCTAAATTGAAAAGGTGCCTGGAAATCTTGAAAACAGTCAATTCCTCAGAACTGTGATTATGCTTGGGCTTTTTTTTACTTCCTGAAAATAATGTAAAATTCACTCAAACAGGAATCCCACTTCCTTTCCCTAAGAAAAAAAATGAAAAAGTTTGCAGACTATTTCATCTTCTCCAGAAAGTGTGTGGAGAGTTTTATCATTGAAGATGTATTCTGTGATGGATTAAGTGAGAGTGTGTGAGATGAAAACAGGAGTTTAAACATCAGAATTTCATATCTGCTTGTTAAAAAACCTGTAGCATTTGTAAAAGAACTTTAAAGGGCGTTGAAAAAAAAATTACAGTGTAGTGATCTTTCGTATGAAACGACAGCTGCCTTGAATAACCTAAAAGACAAAATTATTGATGATGTTTTCAAGACTGATTTTTATGTGTTTGTACTTAGTGTGTATAATAATGGAATCACTACAATTTTCCCCGTATCAATGATAAAACAGCAAAAAAAGCCTAATTCTTGCAGGTTGTGTCTGTTTGATGTGGGATCGGGGCTTTGGGAATGCGGGATGTGTAACTGCACTGGGTTTTGTGGATGTTGGGCAGGCTGGTGGAGGAGGACAGACAGCCCAATTTTATCCCCAGTTTACTGATACAAATGAGAATATCCTTGCTGAACTTGAGCAAATTGCTGTTTCCGTTTGTGATAATGTGTCCCTCTCCATGCAGCTGGAGACGGGACTGCTTCCTTTCATAACTCTTACTAAAATGATGAGAACTTTGTGAAGCCCATCAAGGAGCAGCAGAGCTAATCTGAATGTCAAGTTCGTAGCAGCTTTTAAAAGAGTGTTGCAATTTATGGATAGGCTGTGAAGATTGTTGATTCCCTTTAATCAGTATCTGAATCTCTCAGTAAGCAATACTTACCAGAAGCAGATAATTTCTTTCTGGTTTGATGTATGATAGCTTGGTGGGTTGATAGAACATGCACCACCACCCAAAAATCACAGTTTTTAATCAATGCATTTCCATGATTTTGTGGAAGTAGGTAGCAAATAATAAAAGCAAGTCCTGCTCTTCTTGGGGAAGAGTAAACCCATTTAATCCATAACTGAGTGGATAAACAACTGTTCCTGGAGAGATATTTTTGGTTATATGGCCATATCTCTTGGATTTTCCTGCAAGAACTTCGGATTATTTTCAGTCACATCTTGCCCAGAGTAAAAGTAATTCGGTACTGTCTGAAGGGAAATCTGATTCTTAGTGACCAAGTCAAAATGATGAAACGTAAAAACTTCGCACTTACGGAAAGAAGATACTGGGGATAGAAATAATTTAAAAATCATGATAATTATGGTAACCTGTAGCCTGATGCTACTCTACTTCTTCTCTTTTATTACTGGAAATCAAGAGGGTTTTAGTAATTTGAAAATCTTCTACCAATACCCCCCTTAATTCTGTGAATTTGTGCTGGTCTTAACGATCTCTTAAAAGTGGGATTGATTCTGTAATTTTCCATGTTGTGGTTTTCTACACATTTCCAGTGTATTATTTTCCAGTAACAATAATATTAATCCAAACCAACAGATTCCCAAAAAGACAAAATAATATTTGGATGCATAATAGAACAATCAGTGCTGTACTATTACATGTTAATTGGCTTTGAACTGCTGAAATTAAGGAATACTGTATCTTACTCTGTGTGGAAATTTTGTTGCGGCTAAATAAGTCAAGCAGAAAGTGATCAAAGTGACAAGGTGATCAAAGTGATGAGAAATTATATTTAAAAGTATAATCAAAAGGGATACCATTAAATAACTATTTCTTCATGCTGTACATGTTAAAAATAGAAATAAACATGAAGGTTTTTTTTTTTTAATTCTTAGACTTGTGTATTGAAGTGACTTTAAAACAAAGATGGTGTTCAGGACAGCATTACTTTGCTGGACTAAGAATGGACATCGAATTTACATGACCTTTTCTTGCTGAAAGGGAATGTTCTGTTCCTACTTTGCAGTGCCACATCGTGTAATACGACACTGCATATTATTTATTTATATTTCTGCAGGCCTGACAGCAGCTGCCATGGCAGAGGCTATGAAGCTACAGAAAATGAAACTTATGGCTATGAACAGCCTTCATGGAAGTGGGAGTCAAAATGGAACCGAGTCAGAAAACGAAGAGCTCAATTCTAATGCAGGTAAGGATGCTGCGGCCCTGAGCTGCCCTGGAGCTCTCAACACCTGGGTCTCAAATTCTTGGGCTCTTGTATTTTGTGAGCTTTGCTCTGCCAGTGTTAAATCAAGATTAGTGCTCTCACTCCTCCATATTCCTCCAGTTTTCCCCCTAACAGTTCCCTTCACTAATTCTTTGAAAAATGCTGCAGAAGGATCATCTTCATTGGGATTGGATACTGACCTTTTAAAGTGCCCCTAAATACATCTGGGGTAACAAAAGATTTCTCTGTTGGCAATAGCACAGTCTGGAGTTTTCCAGTTAATGATGGAAAGTTTCCACAAGGTCAGGTTGTTGGAACTCCTGAGTTCCACAGGTGGCTGGAGAAAGGTAAGGTAGGGAATGCTCCGTCACCAAGCTGATGGCTTTTCTGCATTTTGTTCTTCCCTTGAATGGATATTTGCAAAGCACAGCTATGGAGAAGGGTTGAGATCATCCTTTGGCTGTGGCTGGAGACACCTTGGACTGGAGGCCCTGGCATGAACACGTTCAGTCTGTGCTGTGCAAGCATTCATATAAATCTGAACTGAACTCCCCAAGTCCCAGCTCCCCAAGAACAGGGTTCAAAGGTGAAGTCAAAATGGGTCCTTTGGAGAGGAAATCTTTGTTTATTCTGATGTCCTTCCAGGTGAATAGATTTTTACTTGGATAACGCAGAGAACCTGGAACAAGACAGATCCATTTTGTCTCTATACCTGTTACGATAAGGGCAGTTTCCCTTGGTCTCACTTTTTTTTGCATCCTACAGCGTCCCTTTCCCACTTTGGGCACACATGCACTGTGTTTCCATTACCAATTCAAGAAGAGAGGCCCCGTGTGATGCCCATGGCATCCCCGCTCTCCCCTCGGCATTCCCGCGTCTCCCAAGGCAGAGCCTGGCTGCTGCATGCTGCATATGCATCCCACCATCAAAATGGTAATTTATTAGACCAATAAAGCAGCAGCTGGGAGGTCTTAGACTCATTTTCTAAAGGAATAACTTTGAATTCATGACAAATTATGCACAAAGCAGTCTTTCCAAAAGTGGTATTGCCTTTTGCTAATTTTGTGTACTCATCTGTATTGAAGAAATCTGGCTTCTAACTCATGCATTAAACCTTTCCCCAGCTTCCTGTTCTGTAGGATATGTATTTCTTATTCACCTCTCAGACCCTAATCAATTAGTGCACATTGAATTCAGAAAAAAAACCCACTGAAAAAGCCTATTTAGTGGTTGTAACTCATACAGTCTGTGTGTAGTTCAGAATGAATTCTGCACGTTCACCGAATGCTAAGAAAAAGGACTGAAGATAGAATTACCGCAGAAGAGCAAGGAAGCTTCGTACAGCAAAGATGTAGGGTTGTTGTAGGGGGTTTTAAAAGCTGCCGCACAGAAGTTGGTTAATGTGAACGCTTGTGGTTTTGTGTGTTACCTGAGAGGCAAAAGTTGTGTGCCCATATGGGGAGAATCAACATTAGTGTGGTTGTTTTAGGTACCATACAGAATAAGAAGTATTTTGGGGGACTGTCACCCAGCCTTTGGGCAGTGCATCAGGAGTGGGCACTGCCCAAGGCAGTTCTCTGTGGTTTAGCAATTCAGTGAGTTCTACAACCAGCTCAATACCCATGTAAATCCCTGGGGAAATTCCCACTGGCTTTGGCTGGAGTTACAGAGGGGCCCAAGAATTCGGGTATGGTGGCAGTTCCATAAAGATCTTTTCTCAGTTCTTTCCCCTTTTCATTGCCTAATGCAGTTGCCAAGAGCAAATTTTTTGGCTCAAGTACCAGTGTTGCTTGCAGACAGAGCAGTAGGTCTTTATCAGAAAGAGCTAATACTAATCCTATTAAAAATCAAAATTTCCCCTCTTTCCAGTATGTGCAGTGTGAGCATTAGCATAACTTTGGTAACGTGTGGGTTCCTCCTTTATTGGTGGCTCGTATTGTAAAGGTTTACATTGAGCAGGATGTGTCAGCAAGGAAAACCCCCATGGAAGGAGTGTAAAAGTTGACTGTACATGTCACCACATAAAATAACTGAGGAATTACCGAACACTCACTACAGAAAACTCCTTGGGTGTGGCATGAAGAGAGTGGGAATTTTGTTTAGAAGTTGATACAGACGCTGTGACTTTGATCTGCTGTGAAGGGAACACCAGGATAATTCTGTGTGCACGAAACCTTCACCAACTGTTTGCTCTAGACTTACAGTTTAAATGACTATTAAAAATAAAATGGGGATGTGAAATGAGGAAGAAAATTGAATTTTGAATTTTTTTTTTTACTAAGAAGAGGTAGAAAGGAACAGAGCAAAGGAGTCAGAATCTTTTCTCCTCGTAAGTGAGAAAAACATTTTATTTTAGGAGAGAAACCTACAGTTTCTTTGATTTGAGGTTGTGTTTAATAGCTTCTGTAATGGCTGCAACATGACTCTGCATCTAGATTTCATCATGAATAACAACCTGTTCGTGTTTCATTTAGCTCCAAATGAGAAATTCTGTGTTTTATTGTTTTAGGAAATTAGTCTGTGTACTATTGCTCCTGGAACTTTATAATTAATCACTAAAGGTTATGGCTGTGGAGAGTTTGTGGGAAATAGATGTCTGAATGATTATAATTGTAGCTGTCAAATCAGAAATATGGTTGTACAGAGCCGAGGACCTTTTGCTTCCTTTGATTTTTTTTCTCTTTTTACTGTAACAAAGACTTGAAGGGTTGCAGTTTTACTTAAGACAATTTACTTGGGTTTTTACCTCAGTGTTACGTGTTGGCTTCCTACAGTGCCACTAAATATTTCACTTCTGGATATGTGCCTTCCTGCTCATCCCACAGTCTGATAGATGAGTGGAATACTCCCTTTTTGCTGTTGTTTATTTTAAATTAAAAATGTAATTGAGCAGTATTAAGTCCTGAAGCTTTATTGCCAGATTTTTTTGCAAGTGTGTCATTATATACAGGCCATTAGTATAATAAAAAAAAGTGTTGAGGATGTCTTGGCATATTCGTCTCAATCCCCATCTGTATCTGTTGAAGTATGAAATAATTTTGGGTTTGCTCCTTATTGATGCCTAGCCTGTCACTTCCATGGTTCCTTCCTCACTGCATCATGATGATGATGGAAATTTTTCAGAATTCTCCGTCTGAAGCCAGAATTTGTCCTGTCAGTTTAAAATCTGAGCTCTAACTCGGTTTAACACGATCACTGACTAATTCCTCAGATCTTATATTGTCCTCTAGGAAATTGCAGGCGTGGAATTGAATCTTACAAGTGTGTCTGAGGAAGTGGAGAATAAATGTGCCACTTCTTCTCCTGCTTGCAGCCCAGCTGGTGTGCTCTTGCCATCGGGCCCTTCCTACCTCCTTTTCATGATGTTACAATAATCTCAGCAATGGTGGAGTTTGGTACTGGGATATTCTAAATAACTTATTAAAAAGAAATGCTACAAAAGGTAATACTGAAAACATAGGGGAAAAATTCCCCAAAAAATTTAATTTGCAGATACTTTTTAATTGAAGCAATGCTTTAGTTCACAGTGCAGTGAAGAATGTTGTTGTACATTTGAACACTGATGTCCTCCTTCCACTCTCTTTGCAGAAGAGAAGGAGATTTTTTTGCACCTTCCTACTCATCATATGAAGTGTTGAAGCAAAGCTTCTCCAGCATTTCTAAATCTCCTCTTTAATGTGGCACTGGAATCTCTCTGGCCCCCCAGTCCAGCCAGCCTGTGGTGGCTGTTCCTTGTGGCTTCGTGTCCCTCTCCAGCCTCTCGTAGGGTCTGGGCAGGGAGGTTGAATTTGGAGAACCAGGTGGTTTGGGACTGGATGTCTGGATGTGGGAGAAATCCATCTCTCTGGAATCTCAAATTCCCAGTGGCCATAAGTCTTTTAGGATCCCATTTCTCCGTTTTTTGCTCCTCCAGGTGAGTCCTGGGAGAGGAGACTTTTTGCTGGTGGCACCTGAGGGTTGCCAGGAGTCCCTGTGGCCTTTCCTGTTCCGCTTGGGAAGGGAGGAAGGTCCAGAGTGAGCAGCTGGCAGCTGACTCCAGCTCTCTCACAGCCCAGCCACGTCACCACTTTTGTTGTTCTGTAGAAGCGAGATCCACAGAACAAAACCCTCTCTGCTTGCACAGAAATGTTTACAAAGATGAGCTCCTTCATCAACGTTTAGCAGCGCTAACACCAGGTGAAGTGTGTTCCGGAAATCAGCGTGTCAGTGCTGAGGCAGATTTGGAACTTACTTGAAATCGTTTTTATTGTCAGCAGCAGGTGATTTGTACAAGTGTGAGGTAGGATAGGTTGTAAAATAGAGAGTGGGTGACGTTACCTGGACATCCTTGAGGCTGCCTGAGCAAGGAAGGATCAGTGCACGGCAGTCGTGACAGGAGTTGCGTGTGCAGAACCTCAGAGCAGGGAGTAAAGCAGATATTTCCTTCTGGTGGCTTTTGGAGTTAGCATGCATGATTTAATAAATGTGTTTTGCTTTCCCAGGAGAGATATCAAACAGTACTAAGTGTTTCAGTGGTATTTCCTTAGGAAGTCAAAATGTTATTCTGTATGTAGAGTCTTGTTGCTTAATTTCCAGACAAGGAGCTAAGTTAGGCAGAAAAGAAAGGAAAAACACCCGAGCTTCTGGCATATGAGGATCAGAGAAAAATCTCTTCATAGAAAAAAAAAAAGTGTTACCTTTTTATCCTTCTTTCCCTTCAGTACCTGCCATGCAGTTTTCTCACAAATGCAAACATCCTTCACAATCTGTTTAAAAAACCGCAAATACATCACTCGGAGGAATATTTAAGGAACCATCAGGAGGGAAAAAACTCATTGGTTTAATGGAATGCTGTCAAGGAAAATCAGCATCACAAACGACACAGGGGCAGAATTGATACTTTTGCACTGACATGTTAAAAGAAAATCCCATGCATTATTTAGAAAACCCAGAAATCTGTCAGCTGTATGATTGCCGAGTTAGCAGAAGCAGGAGGATGCTGCTCAAGTTGAAAAGAAACGCGTAGGCACAGATCCATATTGTAACCTTTCATGTTCTCCACCCACCATGAATACCCAGCTATTACACGGTCAGCATTTTTTAGTTTTTCTCTTTTAAAATTCTCAAATGCTTGAGAAGTCAAAAGAGGTAGGTCTTTTCTTCTAAAAAGCAGGATGCCAAGGCTGTTATTTTATTGTAAGAATGTAAAGATGACAGGACCAGAGAACAGGTTTTTTTAATCCTTGAGTACCATGTAGATTTCATGAAGTCATTTTTCCTGGTGTTAAGGCAAGTATTTTTGTGTTACTTGAGCAGAGAGTTAAGAATTTTCTTAAATAGTTATGAATTTTCTTAAATTGTCCTTTGGCCAGGAGGGGTATGTGCAGTCTTGAAGCAAGACAGAATTTAACATGTTTTGATTTTGTGCTGTCTCATCCAAAAACCAGACGTGACTCCAGCCCAAGCAGACACATTAAAACATTTTATCCTAAAACCAGAGACCTCTGTGCTATTTTTGTGGACAGTACCTGTGTCGGTGCTGGTGAGTGCGGAGCTGGGAAGGCGAGGGGAGGGGATGTCGTGGGGACAGGATGTGCACAGGGGGTTTCACCCAGGGACACCACTGCTGAAGGGGATTCAGGGAGTGGGGACACTCCATGGATTTCAGGATGTGCTTCCAGTCATTGCCTTGGAGGTGTGGTTTTGTGGAGCTTTGTTGAACCCACGTGGAAGCGATGCTGAAGAAGTTCATTTAAACTTTTTCAGTGAAGGTGGAGTGAAGCAACTCAAACATTCAGGTGACACAGGGGCTTGGAAAGGCTTTCCCCATTGCTGTGTCAGAAAACATCCATGGCTGGGAGTGACAGGAGCAGTGAATTCCCTATGGGTGATGTAAATGACGCCTCCCTGGGGCCAGGCACTGATAATCCTGGAGGAAGAGGCCAAGTGCTGTTTTATTTTTAAAATACAACCCCACAAGCATCAGCCAGGAAGCAGAATGCTGTTTGTTTGGTTCAGCTGTACCTCACTTGCACGGTGCTGTCTTCTCTCCTGTTCCTAATGTGATGCTTCCATGAGCCTTCTCAGTTCCCCCAAGAGCAGTCTCCGTGTGGGAAGCTCGGAGCAAGATGCAGCTATCTACTGCTTTGGCAAATTGTGGTTTTTTTGGAGAGTGAGTGGCGGCGGATATTTTGTGCTGTGTTGCCCCAGCACTGGGCAGGATTCAGTACCAAGAATTTTAGGAGGCTTTAGTGAATCCCAGTTGCAGTGGAGTGCAAAAGTGAATTTTTTATCTGCAAACTTTATTTTAAGGTCCCATTTTAGATACATTCTTAAGCAGTTACCTATTGAATGCATGTGAATAATTGAACTGTATTTTTTTAAGTATTCATTTAAATATGAACATAAATACTTTCTAGTAAATGTAGACGATGATTCACACATAAATGTTGATATATCAACTAATATTTACATATTTGGATTGACTGACACCCAACTCTGAGAAATAGGAAGTAGCTCTGGATTTAGTTTTAAAACTGATAAAGGAAATATAACTCCATACAGATTTTGAGAATGAAATTCTCTGCGCTCTTCTCTGTAACTCTGAGGGATCTTTTTCTATGAGAGGAATTCTCTTTCAGGTTTTTGATGCTTATCTTACACATGATGAAATTAACTGTGTTTATATAACATCATGAGCTAATGTAAACTGGTTGAAAGATCAAGCAAATTTAGGTTTTATCTTATACTGACCTCTTTTTAGAAAAGTCATTATTAACTCTTGACTCTCTGGGTTGTGTGAATGCTTTTTGAGTGGGTAATTCTCAAGGGATGTATTTTAAATGGATTCATGACAATTAGATATTAGATACTGCTAAGTGTTTACAAGTGGAGAAGATATATACTTGTAAGTTTATATTTCAGCAGTTAAACATCTCACACAATCTGTTTCCTCAGTATATTTTGGTTGTTATCTTATTTGAAGTCAAATAACTGTTACTCCTTTTTTTTCCAGAGCATAAAGTAATTTTTTTGTTGTTGTTTTTCTTTTTTAAAATAAAGACAGAATTCCTTACACTGATTTCTAACTTTTGCTGGAACAAATTTAATACAGAAAATCAAGATTCATATCTATTAAAAAGCCCTGCCTAACGCCAAATCAAATACCTCAGGGTGCACCCGGCGTGATCATAAACAACCTCTCCAGATTCTTGCCATATCTGCTATCAGAACTAAGTGCAGCAAAAGATAAACTAATGACAAAATGCAAATGGTATGGCTAAACGGAGCAGAATTGAGAGCTTTCACATGTCTATCACCTTTCAGATCCTTTACAAATTTATAGTCTCAGAGTGCAGAGGTCTAAATCTTCAAAGCTTGAAAAACAGAGGTGCAGCATGAACTAATCTTCATTTTTTCCCCTATCTTCTTACAGCAGCACTAATGGAAATGTATTTTGTTTAATGACTCTGAAATCCTGTTTGTAATTAGATGTGGGAATTGGTCTTACTTTGTAACAGATGATACTGGAATAATAATATGAGAGATGCTACGCTGAGACCACTATCCTCCTAAATCTATATCATTTTTCATTTTATTGACAGGAAATGTGTTCCTGGAACAAAGAGATTGATTTTAAAGAGTAGAAAAATAATGTCTAGTAAAAACTCAAATGAAAACACTTTAGCATTACTTTAAGTGTATCACAAGAGTATTTTAACCCTTAGCTGTATTTTTAAATTGCAGTAAACAGTCATCCCACAATTGTTGCTTTGTCACTGATACAATCTTTGAATGAATGCACCAAAAGGTAGAGAACTTTAATTAATGACAGGGTGCATACAATTAAAATGCATATCATATTTCAGAAGGATTATTTGAAATAATTAATTTTGTCTGTTAAAACACTTTTCCAGTTGTAAATGAAGTAATTAGGAGTGGGCACAGAAGCTGGGCGTGAGGGCTGAGCTCACACAGTCCCTTCAGAGTATTGCTCTCTTTACTGGGCCTTGATGTCATAAATCATTTTGGCCTCTCTAGAGCCAAGGCTACATTTTTTCCTTGGTTGTAATTCTGTTTTTTGTTGGTGGTAGCTGAAATCTGTGGCCAATCCCAACGTGCTGAAGGAAAGCAGGTGCCTCTGAAGTGTCCCCATTAAGACAAGGTCTCATGTTCCTCTGCAAGGCTCAGGGGCTCCACCACACTGGGGAAATAATACTTACCAGAAATGCACCAAATTTAGGACTTCCTGTGTAAATTTTTATGAAGACCAAGGCAGATTAGATGCCCGAAATTTGAAAGGAAAGTCATTCCAGTTCAGCCAGTTTAGTAGGGTGCTGTGGCTGCTGAAGGACACGGTGTGGAAGGGTTGCCCCTGCACTTGCAGGATGAGGAGGCTCCTCTGCCTTCCTACCTGGGGCTCAGAAAGGCAAGGAGGGAGAAAAGAGTGATCCAGATCTACCCCTCGGAAATGCATCTTGAATTTTATGTTAAAACATCCTTGGAAAAAGCAAAAGCAGACCCAGGAGCAGGAAGAATCCAGTGGTGACCAGCAGAGCTGTTGCAGTGTGAGGTGCCAGGAGTGCTCAGGGATTTGCAGATTTTCCACAGTGCTCAAAGAACGAGGACAGGGAAGTGTCAAATGTCAGACACATCCTTTTTCTTTTTTTCCAGGTCCTTGTATGTACTCTGGTTTCCACAATATCTCCTCTGCTGATCATTTTGCACAAAGCAATGTGTTCAAATTCCGTTGGTTTAATTTCCCATTGCGGGGTGTAAGGGTGTAAGGAATTCTGTAAAGAATTCCAGGAAAATCAAGCATTAGGGATAGTTGCCTTTGTTAATAGTAGTGAGTCCACTTCAGTCTCACATTAATGATATTTTAACAATAGAAAGTACTTCAATATTTTAATTACATTGTAAGTCTGGAACGTTCTTGTTAAGGCATATATAAGCCAGGATGAAAACTGGCGTATTACCTTTGATGTGGGCCACATGCTGAGAGTCCCCCAAAGGATGTCATTGATAGTGATACAGCTGCCAACAGCAGGAGTCTCATGAATTACAATTTTAATCAGATTTTTAAAAGAAGTCCCCTAATGTACAGTTAATTTATGTTTGAGGCAAGAAGTGCTTGTGGTGTGATGCTTTGAAATATTTTCTCACTTAAAGAAGTAGCATTAATCCCCCCAAAATTTTAATAACATGGGTTTTTAGTTAAGGATTCAGCTCTAGATTTGTGTGGCATGCCCTGAGCTGACATTTCTGCAGCTGAGATTCGATAGCAGTTTTCCTTGCAACAGTTGGTGCTGTTGAAATGTCTGGCTGATCTGTGAATTTGATGAGACAGAAGTCACCGTGGTCTCCAGTAATTCTGCCTTTCCTTGCACCCACAGAGCACGAGGCATCCCGTAGTTGTGGAGCAGGGGCTGTGTGGGGAAGCAGGACACACACAGATCGGAGCCCTGCTACTTTTTATAGAATCCCTTGGCTCTCTTGAGCACTTAGATTCAAGTTTTGTTTTCTTTTAATGAAGTTTTGATCCATGAGAAAATCAGGATTATGCATTTATTTCTGTGATTTTAAAGTAAGCATCTGACAGTTTTGCATAATAGGTTATGCTTTCTGCTCCATATTCTGTTTAAAAAAAGCTGGAATCCAAAGCTGTGAGTGACATTTTGGTAGAATTTTAGCAAGTACAGTCATTACCAAATTAAAAATAGATACAGGTGGGTAGTCTGTGGTTTTAGCTCCTTTTAAAAAAACCCAACCCCTAACTGTATACAAGAGCAGCAATTTATCAGATCATTATAGTTACAATTAGGAAAGACCAGCAGTGTTGTCTCGGACCACGAGTAAATCTACCTTTATCCACCAGAGGCTTTAATTTTGGTGGCTGCGATATCTTTTCCTCAAATGAAATGCTTACTCTTAATTGGGTAGAAGGTTAATTTAAATTAATAAAATCACTGAAGAGTATTAAAACCTGGTCCATTTAGTCATGGAGAAGAAAATATTGTTGGGGCTGTATAATTGAAGCTACTAATTTGTCCATGATCTGAAGGAAAAATGCGTGGATTTTCAATACAAGTTCCAAGTGCTTTAATATTTTGGAAACTTAACCAATATGATGCTTCCTGGTAACTAATACGTGTTTCAGGCCAGCTGTGTGTTAGTTTTTGGAGGCGGTACACGCTGCGTTTTGGGAGGCGCAGAAACACGCTGGGGTCAGAGCAGCAGCGTCTCCTCGAACGGAGGTGATTCCTTCAGAGACAAGCGGGCAGGGCTCTGCCCAGGCCGTTCCTGGAGCTGCAGGAGGTTCCACAGAGTGGGACGGTGCTGCTGATGTGGGTGCACCCTGCAGGCTGCACCTGCAGGCTGGACCTGACTCCCGTTGCTCGCAGCTGCCTCAGGTGGAAGGTGAGCTCAGGACGGGCTGTTCCGCCCTGCAGGGTGGCTCTGCCTCTGGATCTGGTCTCTCCCTTGCCCTCTGTGGTGTCCAAGATCATCAAGAACGGCACTTTCAGACTTTCTTCCTTATCACACTCCAACTCCACCAGCCTCATGTCTGACTGACAGTTTTCAGCTTAATTTTAGAAATTTCACAGGCTTGCTGATCATGGCCATTTTTCCTGATGTTTCCCTATGTCTTCCTCGTTAAAAGTCTTTCCGTGCTGCATCTTGGCCTGTACACTGTGGGTACAGAGAACAATTCATTCCTTTTTGGGACTGAACATGTTCTTTGTCTAGTGAGGACAGTTAATGAGCCTCCTGCCCGCGCTCCCTTCCCTCCCTTAAACAGCCTGCTTTTCTGAAGGGCTCACACTGAGCATTTCCTCATCCCTGCTCAGATCTCCCTGTGCTCCCCTGGCCTCTCTCCAGGTGATTCAGATCCTCCTGGTCCCCAGCCCAGGGCAGTGCCTGGGTCAAGGCCGGTGGGATGGGACAGAGACAGAGAATTCCTCCCATTGTGCAGACAGTGACCTCCTTGAAACGTGTGGAACTCACTCTCCTGACATTTCCTGGAAGCAGCATTCTGCTGACCTGTGTTCACCTGCAGACCACTACAGCCTCTAGATACTTTTTTATTTTTATTTTTTAAATTTACACAGGCAGTCAAACTCCATTCTGAGTTGAGGATGGCTATTCCAGCCTTCCCTCTGTCCTCACCAAATTTTCACTTTATGTCTCCTTTAAACCTTCGCAACAGTTTAGACAAATTCGAATAAAGATCCAGAGTTCTGGATAATTCTGCTCTGTGTGCCTGATGTATAGACTAACATCTGCCCTTGAGTGTGGAGCGTTTAGTTCAGTTGAGTTTGGCCATTTTATGGTTTATTCTCTCTGTACGAATTGACTGAAGGCACATTCGGAAGGTAAATTAAAATTGATAGTTGAAACTGAAAATCAGCATTTCCTGTCTCGATGCTGTGCATTTTTTAAGCTGTACACAGCCATCTGCAATTAATGCTCTTTGTTGTATATCTTCTGTATTTACAATATATTTGACAATAAAACCTTTTTTGACATTTAATCAGTAGCAGAGTTGTTCCACTCTCATTATATATTCATGAACTTTATCACCAAGACAAGACATAAATGTTGAGCTTCCCTTTAAGATCAGACAGGCATTGATATTTAAAACATTGCAAATTGGGGGGGGGGGGGGGGCTATGACTGTTCTACATTTGTACAATGTAAAAATTAGAACAGATCCTTCTTTTTAAGAAGATGCTCAGGTTCTTTTAGGGATGGAGACAATGAAACTTCGGGACCAGTGAAACGGTGTGAGGGCTGGATATTCAGTTACTGATGTTGTGGGCCATCAGAGGCTGCTTTTCCCCCTTTTCCTGTGAAGCTTATAGTATTAGTTAAATTGTGATTCATTTTCTCATATTTCAGATGGAAGTTGGAGAGGCAGTAGGAAGAAGTGTCTTGCAGGTTCCCATGGATCTGTTTGTTGATTGCCTGTCTCTAAGAATTCGATGTGAGGGGGATTTTGGCTTTTCATCCTTGAGAAATATCCCCCCTCATTTGCAGCACCTCTTCTATTTCCTGGATTTTGACAAAGTAGATGTTTTTTAGAGGCTGAGTCCAACTTTATTCCCTTTCTCTGTAAAATCTTAGACCCAGGAAGAAAAGTCATTTAGAAGAAACCAGAATAGCATAAGTAAGATCTTTAATTTCACTTTTTAAACACCAAGGCTATCTGGGCATATCCTGTATGTTAAATGGCGTTTCTGTGTCAGTGAGAGATTGAACTTCAATATCAAAATACTGCTGAAACAAAAGGGAATTTGCATGAAACTTGCAGGTATCTTATATTTGGGAGGATAATCTCTAATGAGCCTCTCTGAATTTAAACGCAGTGATTCTGTCTGTAGAAGAAATATTTGCATTGTCCTATTGCTCACAGCTGATACTGATTTTCTCTCCAGCTAACTAACAGCTCTTACTGCCTTGAATAATTACAGCCCAGACCTTGCCCCTGTACTATGTAAATGGAAAATCCAAGTCATCAGGATAGCAGTGAATCTTCACTTTGGATTAAAAAAAAAGTATTTTATTTATTAGATGCAGTTATGGCTCTGAAATAAATGGTTGGTGCAGTTATGTAACATCTCACCTTCAAAATTTAATCATCTACAAATGCAATTTATTTTTCATAAGCTCCTTCCCTTTTAATATGATTCATTAAATTTTTTCCCTGTTGTTTGTTCATCTATTTTGGATGGAGACTCCAGGCATTTATTTCTCCTGTTCGCTTGGTATGGTTGATGTAAAAATATTTTAAAATAATGTTCGTGTTATTTCAGTAATTTCATATTTCAAAGTTTGAAGTTGCCTGGAGAGGTTGTAAGCTCCCCATCCCTGGCAGTGCCCAAGGCCAGGCTGGACAGGGCTGGGAGCAGCCTGGACAGTGGGAGGTGTCCCTGCCGTGGCAGGGGTGGCACGGGATGGGCTTTAAGGTCCCGTCCCACCCAAAGCAGGCTGGGTTTCCAGAGTTGTGCATTATTTGAAGCACACGAGGCCTGTGACGATAGTGTGGTCGCAGCTCCCCATTTTCAGTTATCTTAATTGTATACATGCAATAACTTCTAATTCAATTAAGACCAGCAATATTCCACGTTAGCCTGTGTGTCAAAATCCATGCAGTATCCTATAAAAAAGTCATTAGTTTGGTAATATCAGTTTAACAAGTTTTAGCTCATTAACCTTGACACCAGCAGTGCTGGAGAGAGGAACCTTTTGATATTGTTGTTCTCAGCATATCGCAGGGACTCTGGAAACGTGCTGGAAGCCGTGGCTGTTATCCCTGATCATCAGTTACGGCTGCGTGGTGGCTCCTCTGGGCAAACACCACAAATTACAGCCCTTCAAGTCAACTTAATAAATGGTTGGTGCAGTTATACAACATCTCACCTTCAAAATTTAATCATCTGCAAATTGCAGAAATACTTCTTCAGTTACTTCCTTTTGCTTTCTGGCTTTCCGTTTGAGCAATGACAGTTACCTGTGTAGTGAAGTCCTTGGTTTGGCTTGTGAATGTTATTTAATATTGGTGCAGGTACCATGATAAAACAGGAAAATGAGCAGTCATTTAGAGGTTGGGTACAAAGAAATAAAGAAGAAACTCCAGCAGTCAAAAGGCTGTTGTGTGTTGTACACTTTCTCTTACACTCATAGAATCCAAAAATCATCAGGGTTGAAAAAGACCTCCAAGATCATCGAGTCCAAATTGGTGTGTCTGATCTGATGTCTCAAAGTGGGTGACTCTGATTTTCAGAACTGAAGGGATTCTGTAAAAACACAAGGTATTTTCTTAGGAACAGCTTCCCCTAATCCCTTGCAGTCATTGTGAGTGTGTCATTTTTATGATTTGAGGACAGGATTTGGATGTCGAGAGAACGAGCACCCACCTCTGAGGAAGGGCTGTGTGAAGCGGGAAGAAGAAGGAGTTACACAAGAGTCTTAATGTGGAAGTGGGAAAACAAAGCAAGATAAACATGGGAAACAGAATATTTTGTTGTCAGCTTTTTGTCCTGTTCGTGCCAGTGTCATATTTTTCATATGTTTATTTCCATTTCCTTTTTTCCTTTTCCTTTCCATCCCAAACTGCCTTTTCCTACCTTTTACGTTGTGGGAGTTCTCTTTACCTCACCACCCTTTTTGTGTGTAGGAATTTATTGAAGCTGGGGAGCAGTTCAGACACTTTTTCTCCCCTTGCCTGTGCTCTGGGGGTCGCTGCTCACATTTCCATCTCCCCATTTCATTCCATTTTCTTCCTCTTCTGCGCCCCCAACCTCCTCCCTGCCTGGCTGAGTGTGGGGCTCCATCCAGAGGTTGTTCCTCCTGGGCAGCTCACGCTGTAGCTGGGATGAGGGATGGGGTGTGGAGGGACCAGGCCAGGCTTCTGGAGTTCCCAAAAGCCAAGGAGAAGAAGGTTTCAGGAAAAAACAGGGGGGTAACGTATGCACTTGGAATATTGCAGGCTAACAAAAAATCACTGTTCTGAGCTACGTGTTAAAAACTCTTTTTTCTGTAAAAGGACAGTTTAACCTCAGCCACATTTTCATCCTCACGAAGGCAAACCAAGGTCGATTTAAATAAACTTAAGTATATATATATATATATATTTGGCTTTTGTAGAAATCTAATCCAAAGTGAGAAGGTACATTCGGTAAAGTTAAATTGAAATGTTGGTTGACCTCCAGGTAGGGGAGAAGAGCATGGTGTTGAAATTGAGCAAGGTTTTTAATATACAGAAAATCACTGTATATTGTGCAGGAGTTCTTTGAGTTTGAAAAGAGGTAATTTCAAGAGATTCTAGCTTTGAGGATTTACAGAAAACCATGTACTCTTTGTATTGTATAATAAAAAGTAGCTGTGTTGAAAATTCATTACAAAAGAAATTACTAAATTGTTATTAAGATACGTTACATTTGGCTTCTAAAATCTCTGCTATGCATTGAAACTGGGCTTTTGTCTTCATGTGAGGAGCATTTTTCAAGTAATGCATAAAATACTTTTTTTTTAATAAATGAAGACACTATGGATGTAGAAAATACCTGATTCAGGTAGAAACATCTGTACATGACATCTAAAAATTAACATGTGCTGGGTGGTTGGGCAAACATGTCTGTAAGTGCAAGCTGCCTCTGCACATAGTGGTTTTCTTTCTAAGAGGGATCTTACATTATTTGACATTTATGAAAAACTGTTAGAATTTTATGTGAAACATGTAGTGGCATTTCTTGTGGCAAATGTATGTTATTTTACATTTATGTTAAACCCCATACGGACACATTTCTACATCTATATGTATGAACGTATCTCAGGATCTTTGAAATGAGAGCTGCAAATCAGGCTGCAGATTTGTGTCTTCTAATTTGGAGGTTTGTAGTCTGACCATGTTCACTTGAGATTTAAATATCTTTCAAGATATTCAAGCTTGATTACTTGGCCTCACCTGAATAATGTAGCTGAGAACTTTTTAAAAAGCTGAGGCTTTTATCTGGGTAGCTGTCTTTGTATTATGACTCAAAAATCTTATCACTTCCAAGATGTTTTGTAGAGTAAAATGTGTATTGCAGAAGTTTCAAAGGTTTTTTTCACCAGTATTTTTAAAAGCTGGCAAAATTTATGAAGTGGAGGTTCGGCTGCGAACTGTGGGGCTTGGCTTTAAGAGGGATCAGTGGTTTGGGGTTGTTGCTTGACCAAATTCATGGATAGAGGGTATTTGCAGAGTAGAGGTAGCAGAGACATCTGTGCAATGACCAAGGCTGCCTGTGGCGCTGAGGAAGCAGAATCCTTCACCTTCTGGTCAAAGCCCTGGGCTTGGGACCACTGGGAATGCCGAGCTGGAAGCACAGGTACTGTGCCATGGGTGTGCTGGGACAAAGTGCATCCCGTAAAAAACCTCAGCAGAGAGTGTGATCCTCTGTCTTTTTTCTTTTTACACAGAAAACTGCCCAGCATCTCAGAATTGAAAAACAGATCTTCAAGCTTTGCAAACTAAAGAGCTTTGGGAAGAGTGTATTTGTCATTATGTTTAATTTGCACATACCTCACCAAAGAAAAGGCCAGGGGAGCCAGGCCGAGAACACAGCTGTACAGGCAGCTCAACTAATTGCCTCTCCATCCTCAACCTCATTTATCTTCATTTCTTCCCAATTATACCAAATTATCAATAGTCTCTGTTGCATCAGAGTCTTAATCCCCTTTATTCAGGCAGCATTAGATAGTGGCAGATGAATTCTTGGAGGGAGTCAGGGTAAACAGCCATGAAATGCCACCTCTGGCAGATGGCATTGCTCACAAGAAATGTGACAAAACATTTGGAATTTGTTACCAGGCATTGGTATGAGAAGGCAAGCTGTCAATATTTTTTTAAATGATAATCAAGGTGGTGCATACTTATACCACAAGCAGAAATGAATCCTGTCCAAAACCTCAAGCTTAGTTAAGTTCAGCTTGGCACTGTGCTGTTCTGTTTTGTTGCAGGAGCCTCTCACTTTCTCTTCTTGGGAAATGTATTCACTTTATCTGGTATTAATATCAACGTTTCAATAATGCTTGTTCTGACAGTAGTTGTTATTTAGTGTTTTATATAGCTCAGAAAGAAATACTAGTTTGAGGGTGTAGAGTATTCTTCACTCAATAACAAATTTAGGATGTATTTTCGTGAATGGTTCATTTGACATTGCTGGTCAGTTCCAGGTGTTTGATCCTGCTCCTTAGAAAAGCTAATGCAAAACTCCCACTGCTATTCCTGGAGGAGAATTACTCTAGAGGTGATGGGAATACCCAGTGGCTAGGCTTGCTGAATGAGAAAAATGTTCTGAAAAGCCAAGATGGATTGGATGTGTGAGATGTCCAAGTGCTGTGGTAGGAATCTCTTAGGTATTACAGTGAGCCCAAATGAAAGTGGCTGTGAAAGGAAGTACAAAGTTGGCTGCTAAAGTCCTTCCAGGGGGTGTTGTGTGTTATTTTTAGGCTGGCATTAAGTGAAACACAGTAGATGTCACTGCTGACCTTTTATGTGAATTGGGTTTACTCACAGGCCCTTCTGATTTTGGCAGCACTCTAAATGGTTTTGGAAGTCAGTACTATTTAGTGCAAGGGATACAGAGTCAGATGGAAAACCAGAGCACGTTCAGAATGAAGATGTACCTTGGCAGAGCTGCCCATCCTGACACACCGTGCAGGGACTGTGCTGCACTCACTGATCCTGAGTGAAACTGGGACTGTGGCACTGAATCTCCCTGGAGACCTTCTCTTACATAAACGTGTGTTGGGCATCCCTTGGCAGCCTCACATTCTCAGTTCAGCCTCCAGAGAGTTTGGTGCAGATGCTGGAGCTTTGGAAGGATGTCCAGGTGTGTATCTATAAAGGCCACGGAATGTATTTAATTCTTTCAAGCCGTACTTTATATTATACAGAGTTCTTTTTGTATTAGGAGATTTTGAAAAGATTATAAATACATGAGCCATTTATGTCACTGCAGATTAACTCAGCAGATTGCCATCTGTAACTTGAACTCTTCTTAATAATTATTTCAAAGAAATAGTAAATGATGAATTGTTGAAACGCGAATAACCTGATTCTGTACAGTTACCTGTCTGGCCTGGATGTCAAGACATTCTCAAAGCCTCTCAGAATCAAACTAAACTACCTGTCTAGTTACAGTCATGGGAAAAATACACAGTACATGTATCTCCGTGGTTCTTTCAGGAAGTTGTTAAATATGAGGAAATACAAAGTAATTTTTTAAAAGGCAGAAAACTGTAAATTGTGGTGGGTGAGGGTATCAGTGATCGTCGTCACTGGAATGCAAATCCGAGCTCTGTGCTTGCTGGCTGCAGTGGTGGAGTTCAGAAGGGTGGATGTTTTATCCTTTCTGGCAGGCAGCCTGCAGACTGTATTCAAGATCTGAAAGTTAAGCTGTTTTATTTCTGGCTTGTGCATCATCAACAGTAATAAAAACATGACAGACCAGAATTTTGACCTTCTTTCTCTCTGTGAAATGAACGTGTTTCTGTAAGCAGGCTGTGGTCCTGCAGTAGAAAACAGGTTTTTTGTTGATGGTCCTAAACCAGAGGAGATACTCTGTTCTAGTACATCATTCTTATCTTTGTATAGAAAAATAAATAGCAGTAAAGTCCCACAGTTGTTACTAAAAATGTTACCGATAAATGTACTTCACGTTCTATAGAAGAAACTGAGTAGAGGTTTATAATTTAGTATTTAATCCACTACAGGAACTAGGAGATGTCAGAGGAAGACAACAAATGCCAAGTTAACCCTCCCGAAACACACCTTCCGATAACACGAGGTGGTTTTTCATACAGTGCACGTGCAGGTATCCAACTCTGAGAGCTGCTTGTAAATGTCGGTGCATTTTAGTGACAACTGTTAGACTATTTCATGTCTAAATTCCTGTAAATCTGATCTTTCATCTTGTTAGGGGCGCTGTGGTTTTGTTTTGGACTACAGCTGTAGGCACTGATGGTGATACTGAAGTTTTGGTTGCTGCAGCCGATTGTTCACCCACACTGGGCATAGAGAGCAGGGAGAACACTTGGCTGTGTTTTAGGAGCATTTTTGTGGATACAGTTTGCAGGGATGAATGACCCCGGTGTGAGAGAGAGAACAGCTTTCCTGCTGCTCAGAGGCTTGGACACCGAGCACCTGGTTGGAATGGTGAGATTTTCTTTTGGCTGGAAAGGCCCAGGAAGGGCAGTCACAGCTGCCAGGGTAACTGGCACTGTCATCCATCAGCACGTGGGAACCTCAGAGCACGTTTCATTTACCATCTTCTTGTTTCTTTGTCCACTTTCAAAGAAGCTGTTGACGGTTTGGGAGGGATAGTTAGGTTCCTAGATGAATATTGCAACTCTGCTTTTATCTTCTCAAAAAGTATCTTCCTGGAATGAATTGTTCTTAATTAAATTGGCATCAAATATTCTGACATATTCCCAGTTATCTTCAATGTCCTGTTTGCTGTGAAATAAACTTTAATTTTGCTGTCATCAAGACTTTTCAGAAAGTTTAAAAATGATATTCAGATTTCAGATGCCTTCTTATTGTGTAATTATCAACAGATTACTTCACCTAAGTCCTGACAGACATATTTTTTAAGTATGACTGACTGATGGACAGATTGGGAATTGCTGAATTAATGGGCACATTTCAAAGCCTTGGCAGGGCTAAGCAGTAATTACATCTGCTGAACCACTTGATAAGTTTTTGGAAGTAGCCCAGTAAAGCCATCACTGGATTTCTTGAGTTTTAATATCTTACCCTACACACTTTCATGGCTTTCTTGTAGGGCACAATCCAAAAGTTGATGCAGCCGAATACACACAGCCAGACAAATCCATGGTTTAAAGCTTTTAAATGCATTGCAGATCTGCCATTTCGATTTCCAGATGGGATGTAATGATTTTGGGGGCTGATGACAAATCTTGTTCCCATTTTTAAAGTTAAAAATTTTGTTTGGGATTAATAAGGGCCTGCAGAAAGTGTCCACGCTTGTGTAAATAACCTTATCCACTGCCAGCAGAAGGGACAGAGTTTGTATTAAATGGGTCATAATCCTGACCCAGAGCAGTTTTATGGTTTTCTGACAGGAAGGTGACACTTGACCAGGGAGGAGACCTGGATGATCTCTTCCTGACCTTCGGGCAGTGAGAGCCTCAGTTTATCAAACATGACAAGAGTTGTTTTCTACCTAATCTTGTCTGCCTGGGACACTCAAAGGTTGATACCGTGAAAATGTTGGCAGAGCGTTGTTGGCTGAAAAGTTTTTTGCAGAGGATCTTCCGTGTAGGCCAAAAAAGTGACCATTTTTCCCAGTATCAGGGTGAGACTGGGATATTGGTAAAGGAAAACAGTCTGGAACACCTGAAAACACAGGGATTGGGAGGGCTGGCAAAAAGGTCACCGTTGTTTTGAGAGTAATGGGGTTCAGTATAACCCAAAAATTTTCAAAGGCCCTGCATGTGCTGGCCACTTAGAAAATAACTTAGAGGTGAGAAATGCTTTGGAATTACCAGTGCTGAAATAGCACTGCACTGATTATTTTTTTCTTTGCAGCTGTTGTTATGCTTAATATGCCCAACAGGATGAAAAATGTGTTTAAAAATAATTTGAGAATAAAATTGGCCAGTGAAGATGGTATTGCTTTTTACAATTGGAGTTCAATTTTTCAGGAATGTATCACAACAAAAAGTAAAATGACAGACATAGATTGAAACGGTGTGGTTGTGGAATTCGAAGGTAGCTCTGACAGAGAGGATTTCATTTAGCTCAACCAGACAGCTTTAAGGCTGATAAAATGAATTTGAAACCAAATGAAAAGAAACTGTCACAGAATTGAACTCTGATTACTTTCTGGAGATCTTTCAATACCTAAAACCAAGACACTAATTTAATCACTACAGATACGTCTTCACCAAAAAATAAACCTCAGAAAAACCAACAAACAGATTCTGTGGTTTTATTGTATAGAATGTATATATATATATATATAATATATACCTAAAAGAATTTACTTGAAATCCATGTCTGTATATAATCTCACGATACAAAAGAAAAGATGGAAAATTAAAAAAAAAATGGAAAATCAATATGTGACATCTTTGCCTTATGGATGGCACCTATTTGAACAAAAAATGGCAATGAACAGAAATCTGAACAATTGTGGTTAAACATGAATTTGAAGCATTAAGAAGGACTCAGTTTTTATGGATGTATTCACTTCTAATTGTTATGGCAACAAAGAACTTGAAAATACACGTTGATATGTTGCACGTCAGATACGTATTTGCGGATCAAACGTTGCTGACAGCTGTGTTACTAAATAAGAAAACGGTGTGTTCAAAAATAAATACCTTTTTTAATGTTTCATGGCATTTAAAGGACTGAGTAGATCACCACAGGTTTGCATGTCGCATACTTGGTTTACACTGTGAATCTGCTTCTGGCTTGCTGTAATTTTATATGAAATCTTTTTCTTACTGGATGGGCATAGATATTCCAGGAAAGAATGCGGATTTTCTTTTGAAATGGTTGTTTTTCAGCTGTGCCAAGGGGCTGTGGGTAGGATGAATCAAAGGTGTCTGGGATAGGGCACAGGAGCAGGACCGTGAGCCCTGACTCGTTTCCAGTTCCGTTTCCTCACTGGAGTAACAGGGAGGAACTTCCTAATTGTGCTCCTCAGGTTCCCCACTTGGAGCTGATCCCACTGCCCTTTTAAAACACTTCACACCTGAGCAGTTCTAGGTAGGAGCTGTTCTAATTATTATTTTATTTTTAAGAGACTTCCTACTACGCAGTAAGTGCTGTCCAGACGGAGAGGTGGAGCTGTTATCTGTGGGATACTGCAGGCTGAGGACGCGTCTCATTGCACATCCACTTTTGTCATACATCGTACACTCAGCTGTATTTTTTCTTTCTCTAAGGAGAAGAGATAGGGAACTTAAGAATAAAGGAATGGTCTGTAGAGATAAGTGTATTGCAATTTATTCCTGTGTTGCTGGCCCTGAATACTGGAGCAGATTTACAAGTGGAATTTGCAGAGGGAAAAAGTTATTATTGTCCCCCTCTGTAAGGAGAACCGGTGCAGTGATTTGGACTGCATGACATCGTTTAAATTCAGTTTTCCCTTCCATTGCAGGTTTCCTGGGTTTCCTTAAGCAAGTGACTTTTATTCACAGGGCAATTCTCCATCTGTAAATTGGGAATAATGGGATTTTCCTCCAGAATGCGCAGTTTGTAGAGCTGGGCTCTGAGAGCTGGTGGGGCTCTGCTACTGCAGCCTCAGGGCCACGAGGCGCTGAAAGGCAAGAAAAATCTCCAGAATTAACTAAAGAAGCAGAGTTTAGACTGTATGTGGGTAGGGCTGGAAGTACACGGGGCAGAGGGACATGGGGACAGGGAAACTTTCAGACGAAGAGTCAGTTTTTGCGTTTTCATTCAGAAATCTCTGACAAACTGTCTTGGGCCCAATTTTGAGGCCAGTGCGCTGATACACGAAATTACAGGTATGAAATCTGTTCCTAAGCAAAAAAATCATGGAAAAGTACATGTGGTTTTTGAGGAAGAATAGAGTGTAAATGTTAAATTTGTTGAAAAAGCATATGGAGAAAAATAAAACTCACTTGCTAAAATCAAATGCTCGACAACTCCTCTAAAAGTCCTTCATAAATTACACATTTAACTTGTGAAACACTTGCACCAAACAATACCACCTCTGATTCACAATAGTCAAAATGAACAACTTCTACACTAAATAGCAGTCAAATGTTATTTGAAAGAGCTGATATACAGTGTATTAAATAACAAAGATGCTGACACAGCCTCAACTGTAGTAGTTCTAATTACTGCACTACGCCATGCTATATTATATCACATGGCGTAATTTAGTGTATCTTTCTTTGTCAGTGTATTACTCATCATTTTACAAATTACAGCTCTTTTATAGGAAGGTAATTCATACTTGGACATAGTGCTAAAATGATGGAGTGTTTTCCTTTTTTCTCAATCACTGGTCTTTCAAACTTTTGCATTTAGCAGTATTAATCATGTTTATTAGCCATGTGTTGTCATAAAGAATGGAATTTCTCTGTTACTTTCATATTCAATTAAAATGTTTTTTTGCTTGCTGCCTCTATCTGCTGCACTCCAGTAATCTATTTACTTATTCTAATTGAGATTCTTGTTCATAAATTCAAAACAAAATCAATACTGCAGTTACATGTTTTTGTAACAATCTATAATCTAAGTGACAGTGTGGGGTGTACCTGAGAGGGGAGTGATCTGAAAATACCTTTTAAATCTAGAAGTGTTCAGTCTAACTTTTTTTAGCTGCTCTGTTTTGTGGACCAGATGTATTTTGGAATTCACTAACATGGTCCACTTAACCTGCTGTTTAAAAGGAATTTGTTATTCAAGTGTGTAATACTGAAAAATCTACAGTCTGTAAAATTGCTGCAGGACACTCTCTTCAGAAGACCAGGCAGAGATTCGAGACATCAAGTGCTCCGTTTTCTGGACTTTGTGTTCGTTGTAGACAGTAATTACTATGCATAATAGATAGCTGGACTCCTAAGATGAAATTCCTGAATATTGATGATTTCCAAGCACAGCCGATGCCTGGCTCACTGAGCCCAGCAAAGTGAAGGGTTTCACGTGGGGCATTCCCAGGGTCAGGCCCAGCAGTGGAGGGGAAGCTACTGAAGCTCAAAGATAACAAAGCTGGAGGATAAACTGCTGTAAACTCCTTGTGGGTGAATTCCAGCTGAGGAGCACGAGGGTGGACACACATGAGGCTCTGGCAGGGGCTGGGTGGCCTCATGTCCTTTGATAGCAGGAGATTGTGACTCAGAGCCTCAGGTATTTCTGTTCTGATAATTTACTTAATCATGACTGATGATTTCATCCTCAAACATTCAGCTTTTTCTGTTTCCAGAAACTACTGTTTTGAAACTAGGGGATGCTGAAAGTATCTAAAAATACTTTTTGCCTGATGCTTACTTATGAATTTAGTTTTTGCAAAATTCAGGTGTGGGTTCCAGGTGCTGTGCCTGTGCCACGTGCTCAGCTGTGGTAAGGAGTATTGGCTCATTGCTAACCAAGCAAAATGTCTCTAAATATAGGTTTATGCCACTCATGGCTTGTTGTCCCCTGTTTTGCAGGTGGGAGTGAATCCTCCTGGGATAAAGACAAGCTCCAGTCTCCCATTACGACGGGATCCCAGCACAGCATTGGCCACCCCACACTGTCAGGGCAGTCGAGCCTTGGGAGTGCACACCCGCTCAGCCCTCTCCAGCAGAACCACCTGCTCACCAACAGTACGTACTGGGATCCTGCTGGGAATAAAGGAGTGCCTGGAGCCCTGCTGGGGCTGGGCTTGCCTTTCTTCCCAGCCTTAGGGAGGGGGGCGATGATGGGAGACCCGTGAGTGATAGGGTCACGTTGGCTGCACTTGAGCCTCATGTCCAGGCCACCCTCTGGGATCAGTCCAAGTGACTATTCCCTCTTGGAATGGTTGCCCACTGCTGAGTTTGGGACTGTCAGTCTTTAATTGGCATTTCCATGGCCAGGATTGACAGGAAAAATAATCATGAAGTTGCTTAAAATTTTAGCTACGTGAGAAAATTCTCTTCTGATGAAAATGCTGACCAACCAAATACAGTAGGAGTGCAAGGAATAAATGCAGAATGTCCAGTTAAAAGGTTATGCACTGAAGGCAGCTATGCAAAACAACCGGAATAAAATGGCACAGGTTGGATTTGGAGCTTAAAGTTCCCTTCAATGCCATCTCTTTTCTTTCCCTTAGGAAGGGAGCAGGTGGGAAACCATCAGTTCCCCTTCTTTGCACCCAGAGAGGGAAGGAAGGGAAGGAAAAAGTATTCCAAGAAAGATGTTTGGGGTTAACATTTTAAAACTTAGTAAGGAGTAAAGTTATTCCAGCGGTTGATCAAGGATGAAGAATGAAAAGCTCATTATTGATGAACTCTTGTTGCTTATTTAAGCTCTTCATCATCAAAAGTTCTGAAAGTTGACTTCGGTGTTAGTTTTAGTGGATGGGTGACATTTCTGGCTCCTTACACAATTTTAGGAATAGTCAGTTCATTGCCACCTCTGTCAGGCCCCAGACTTGAGCAAATCAGAGCTGTTGAAATGACTCCTACAAAATGGGTCTGCTTTGTTTGTGGCAAGGTGTGGACCTGGGCATTTTGGGTTAAGTGTCAGTAGTTAAAAATCACCAGGTCATAGGACTCAAATTCTCTGTAATTTATCCTTTTATTTTATATTCTTGCATAATTCAGTACCTGGATTTATTACAGGCATATTGTGTTCGTTGCTATTAAGGATATTTTTTGGTGGATTTTGTAGTAGTTGAATGTCTATAGGCCATTAAAGGGTTTACTGGATGTCAGACATTATGCCCAATGATTTGCAAGTGCAGGATATATTTTCCTCATAGTCCTCTGAAATGTTTGACGGATTGTGTCTTAAAACTGGTGATGTGCTGTTAAATTCTGTTTGTAGTTTGCATTTAGTTTGCATGTCAATTGGACTTTAAGTAGACACACAACTCAGTGTGGCCAGATGGTGTCTGGGAGTTTTGGAACTCTATAGAGGATGAGGAAAGATTATTGGGCTGTTAAGGGAGATCTGCAGGGGAACAAAGGCTTGTGGATGCAGGCACTGGAGGGGATTGTCAGCGTGGTTTGAAGTGAAGGGAGATGTATGTGGGCCTTGCCTATTGCCTATCATAATTAATATTGGCGTGGATCACCGTATGAAATACAGAGTGAGTCATTAGACATCACAGTTGTTGATCATGAAACCCTCATGTTAAACAGAAATAGCGTGGGAGCTGGGAATATCGCAATTCTGCCTTTCCTGGTGGGCACTGTGGTGTTTTTATATCACTGGAGTCAGATTCTATGGGAATAACATATGGCCGTCAATGGTATTTTTTATTGTTAGTTCTGTCATACACCAACATGATGACTGGCCTTCTCCTTTAAAATAGTTAGGATAGAGCTAAAAGTTAAATTTTTTTAACAATAAACAATCTCAATAGCATGTGGTAATGACTAGCTGTGTGTTTGTGTTATTTAATACTTGCACCTGAGTTTTTTAATGAGAATTTATAATCTAAATGTCATTTAGAAAAATGTAAGACATTTTTGTCTGGCAGAATGAGTCCTGGTTTTTTTTTCTGAAAAATTAATTTTGGATGCCCTATAGTAGCTATCTACAAGTGGTCCCTCTAAAGAACTCTTGAATGCACAATAACCTGGAACAATATTTTTCAGTGAATTGGTGTCTTGGTCTTGCTTTCCAGTGCAGTCATTACTAAATACAAGAAGTGATACACATGCTGAAATGGATATTAATGAAGTATGAGAATTCAATTCTTGCTAGCAGTAACTTCACCCTTTTGGCAATGTCAAGATCTGCAAGTTGGTCCAAATAAATTTCATACCTTCTTAAATTGGTTTATATCCGTAGCAGAAGACAATTTAAAGTGACATTTTGAAAATTAAAACCTCTGGCAACAATTTTAACCTCTCATTACCTATTGCAGTTCACAGACCTTCTGTACAGTCGTTCAGTGGTGTCTGTAATCCAAGCCAAGCCTCCTGGACTCAAGAAATAGTTTGAATATAAGAATTTACTGTCAGATTGCTCTGAAGTGATAATAGAGGAAGAGGGCTTGGTAGGAGTGGATGATCAGATAAAATCATTAATAAATATTCATCTGATGTATTGGAAAACATGCAAATTATATGCATGTTTCATGGTTTCTTTTTCTTTATTTCTCTCACCAAAGAGATCACTGAACTTGCATAGTCATATATTCATTTTGTGCCACTCCACAGCTGTGGAGTGACACAAACCCAACACAACCCAGCCTTTCCCGGGCTGCACAGACAGCTGTCCCCTCTGGAACACCGGAATTGTTGGGTTGGAGTGGTGGATGATGTTGGGTTGGACCGGTGGATGTTGGGTTGGAGTGGATGATGTCGGGTTGTTGTGGATGATGTTGGGTTGGAACGGTGGATGTTGGGTTGGAGTGGCAGATCTTGGGGTGGAGGGGTGGATGATGTTGGATTGCTGTGGATGATGTTGGGTTGCTGTGGATGATGTTGGGTTGCTGTGGTGGATGTTGGGTTGCTGTGGATGATGTTGGGTTGCTGTGGTGGATGTGTCTGTGGGCTGTGGCCCTGCAGGGTGCCCAGGTGACACAGCCATGCTCTCTATCCCAGGGATAGACCTGCCCTTCATGATGATGCCGCACCCCCTGCTCCCCGTCAGCCTCCCCCCGGCCTCGGTGGCCATGGCCATGAACCAGATGAACCATCTCAACACCATCGCCAACATGGCCGCGGCGGCGCAGATGCACAGCCCCCTCTCCCGGGCCGGGGCCTCCGTCATCAAGGTAAGGGGCTGGCAAAACTCGGGGGGCACATTTGCCATTAGGATCCCTACTTAGGATCCTAAGTGTGAAAGATGTGTGAAAACTTCTCTATCATCAGTGTACCGGCGCAGTTGGTGACTAGGTGGGGAAAAGGTCTCTCTCTGATGTCCGGCTGTCCGTTAGTTAATGCAAGTCTCTAAATTGTTGTTAATTAGTTGAGGTTCCATTCGTTCCATAACCTTTCCTTTACCTGTTCAGACATCTCCTGACAAAACCCTGATCCAAACACAGCAGTGGAATATTTGTAGCAGCAAGTAAACTTGCAGAAGCTTTGATTCTATTCTCAATGTTACCAGTGTGTCACAATGAAGATTAAATACATATTTGTAAACAATGCCAGTCCTTTGTAATTTAAACTGCAGTTTCTGCAGGCGGTTGGGTTTCAGGGTGTTATTTAGCAGGCCCTTGCTGATGGGAGTTACTCATTTACAGCTGTTCTCTCCCCACCACCTGCACTAGAGGATACACAGTATCTCCGCAGCAACAGGAGGTCTCGCCAGCACTCTGGTGGGAATTATTTCCCCTCATGCTGCAGAGGAAAATGCACCAGTAGCCAGCGTGACAGAGGCACAGTGTGCATCGTTTGCTGTGTTACTCTCACCTGTCAAGTGGTGCTGCATCTTTCTCTGGTTTGTTCTGAGTGCTGAAACTGTAGATGAATTTTATTACTGCGTGAGGCTCCTTTTGTCCTATCCTTCCCTTATATCCAGCACAGAAGGACGACCAGTTAACATGAAATTCTGGTAGAAAATGAAACGTGTCAAAGAAAAGCACTGCGGCTCCTGCTGTCAGTAATACTTTTACTATAGGACATTATTTAAGTGCATTTAATAAGTACAAAAACATGGCTAGTTTTCAATAGAATGCAGTCCCAGCATCATGTTTTTACTTAAAATGGAAGAAATTAATCGAATATATTGAGTGTGTGTCTGTTTCCATAGTCTGATGACTAAAAAAACCACTTGGCCTGTTTTCTATAGGTGTGAGAATCAGCTGCTTTATAAGGTTTTGAATGAAGTCATTATGCTTTTTATATCACGTTTGCCATTTAGAAATAAGCTGCTCTACCAAGATATGCATGATCAGCAAAGTTAACATTTAGTGCTCCAGAAAGAAATGTCATAACTATGAAACTTGATTTCTTCCAGACAGGAGCCCCATAAATTAGGGAGGCACAATGGCCAGGCTCACAAAACCTTCTTAGCCATCTATAACGTGATGTGATGTGATTATAGCAGCACCAGCAGCACTGTGGCTGCAGCTCTGGCAGTGCCCCTGTGATAAATCCAGCCTTGCGGGGATTCACTGCACATCTGAAGGAGCTTGCTGTGTTTGAAGCTTGGCTCAAATGGCTCAGAAGAATCTCTCTTACTGAGGGTCTCATATAGCAAAAGCAAATTTGACAGCAACACGGACTTCACCACCCCCTCTCTTCTCCCTCTTGCATCAGGTTCGTGTTAGTTCTTCTTTTTCAGAGCTGTTCTTCAGCTGGAGCTGCCCTGCAATCCAGGAATGGCCTGGGTGTCAAATGAGAACCAGGGCGGGGTGGAACTTGGCCAAGTACACTTGAGTCCTGGTTTAGGCTGGACAGAGCAGACAATGCTCAAGGCCAGGTTGGCTGGAGCACTCTGGCCTAGTGGAAGGTGTCCCTGCCCGTGGGAGGGGTGCAACGAGGTGACCTTTAAGGTCCCTCCCAACCCAAACCAGTCTGTGATTCTGTGAATAAATGTAGCAGTTCCCTGTCATCCAGTAATTTTGTTCCTGAAACTCAGAAAAATCTACTCAGTGATGATATTTTCACATGTTCAAAATGAACGTTTGGATGAGCCCTGCACAGAGAAGTGAGAGGATTTTTCACTGACGTTTGTAAAACAGCTCAGCTCCAGAGCGCAATAGCTACATAATGTGAGATTTTTGTTTTACAGTGGACCTGTAACAAATACGACCTTATGTGACTAAAACCATGCTGGTTAATACAAATTCAGCCAAAAAACAGGGACAGGGCAGGGGAGAGGTTTGGGGTTAGGAAAGTGTAGGGAAGGCTGGCAAGAGCCAAGCCTGGAGCTGTGACTGATAATCTTGGATTATTCACTGAAAGGCCACTCTCCCAGATGTCCTTGGAAACTGGCTGGTGCGAAATACTGTGGCCACTGAGCTTGAAATTGTGGAACCAAACCCAAACCGGGGCCCTAAGCTGCTGCTTCTGTGTTAGGTACGGAAGGAGTACTGAGAGTAATGAGACAAAACTTTATGCCAGAGATTTGAGCCTTGTTTTCTCCCAATTTTTCCTTGCTTCTCCTTTTACTTACCTGACATATTTTGCACTCTCCTTGCTCCTCTTGCTCATGTCTCATCCTCTTCCTCCTCGTGCTCCCTCCCTTTCCTCCTGGCAAAGAGCTCCTTTGGAGCTGCTGAGGGATGTGCTTCTCCCGAGTAGGAGTAGTTCTGAAAATTGGTTTCCTGCTGTCCATTTTTCTTCTGTTGTCATCCCCTCATGCTTGCTGTATTTCTGCTTTTCTCTTACTCTTTCTTGCTCTCATCGAGGTCCCAGTTAGGAATAAATGGCACTTTTGTTGAGTGCAAATGGGAAACACAGGAAAAAAAGAGGAATTAAAATGCTTTTAAAATATTAGAGCATTTTTACTTTTGTATTTCACAATTCCTTGAGAATTTCACCCCAATGTACTTTAGAAACTAACCTGGTAAACAGAGCAAAGCATTGTTTGAACAGTAGGATGTAGACATGCAGTAGAGATTTTTGAGTCTCCTTCTCTTTGAGTTTTGTTTTTCTCCTGATTTTGTGGGATTGTTAAGGCATTTGTAGAGGATGTATGGGACATGATTTTAAATTCCCTGAAGAGAATACAGATGGGCTGTGTAATTATTGCTGAGGGGTGCTATTTTCTGTGTGCCCTACAACTCACATTCATAATATTTACCTGACAGCTAGAAAAATGTGGCCATCTCAGAATATTCTGAAACACTTCTTCTCACAATAGAAACATTTCCCATTACAGAATTTATAACACAAGTAATTCCATAGCTCTCTGTGCATTCAATCCATTATGAATTGTTTCCAGAATATTGCAACATTTATAAAATAAAACTTCTCTACAGTGTGTGTGATTTTTCTCATCATTAGATTTATTCTGTCCTGTTCCATAGCACGTGTTCATTGCTGGCAGCTGCTTGCTGGAAGGGGACTGGGATATGTTAGAGGAGTGACATGTGAGACACAGGAGTTTGTCTGCTTCTTAAAAGGTTAATTTTTGTGGCTGGATTTGAGTAAAGCAGAAGTGAGTGTGCAGGTTTGTACCTCTTTATTCACTGATTCAGAGAAATCACTCTGCTGGGAGATGTTCACAAATTGCATTAAATACCCTTCTCATCTCCTCCTCTGGAGGGAGGCTTGTCCCTCTCCCTGCAGTGCCAGGAATGCCTGGCTCCTTACCACCCTCACTGAGACGTTTTAAGCATTGAACCCTTATTTTAAACTTCCAAGTAGAAAAAAAATCCGATCAGAAACATCTCTTTCTGCAGAGCTTGCAAAGGAAAATTGTTAGGCCAAGCACATCGAAGCTCTTAGTTCTGGCTCAGATCTTTTTAGTATTAGCTTAGTCATTTGCATTTGTCCTTAATAACTAATATGGCTCTAATGTAGATGAGGTAGAGCATTATCATCATTAGTCTTGGGAGTGCCTTTCCTCCCTTCCATGGCAGCACTGGCTGAAACAATTCAGGAGAGGGGCACAAGTACAAAGTTTCCACTGCGAGATCCTTTGCAGTTTCAGGCACTGCTGTGCTCTCAGATTCAAAGCAAAATGCCAAGATCTTAATCCAGGAGCGAAGGTTTCCATGGCTGTCCCAGCGACTGCTAATTTAAGAAATGGGGAAGAAGGCAGCTCCTGTTTGGCTGTTTCCCAACACCATCTGATTAGCTGCACTTCTCTGTTTGGCTGAGCAGCTGGCAATTAATGGATTGATAGGAAGCAGTCACGAGGTAATAGAATTAGTGAGTGAACATCTGGTATTAAAATCAGTAAATGTAGGAGTTTTTATGATTTCTTAAATTCCGTGAGAAAATAATTGCCAGTTGACTACAACTGAAACAACTACATGTACACAGCGAAAAAGAAAATTGCATCTTAAATGGCAAAGCACATATTTTAAGCGAATGACTTCCCAATACCCTGCAAAAGATGAATGGGATCCAGCTGGCTTTGAGACACACAGATCCTATCTTGGTTTTTAGACCAGCTGTTTACCTTGTTCATCTCCAGTACCTACAGCAGTCACAGGTACTAGAAGGGGCTCTGAAGACCAACAAGTCACCCTCAGTCTTTGTCTGTGCCCAATTCCAGGGTGGAATGACTCAAAATACAAACCCAGCTGCTCTTCCCTAGCCCGGAACAGAGCCTGTGACCGTCCCATTTCTTGTTGGCATCAGTTCAGGTGCAGCACAGCTCCTGCTTCCTGTGGAAGGGACATTCTTTTCCTTGGAAAAACCTGAGTTCAGTACTCCATCAGTTAAGGACTGTAAACTTTAGAACACTCTTGCAAATGTGCTGGTTATTAGAATTCAAACAGCATTAGTATCAACTCAGATCAGTTGGAAAGAAACACATCTTAGTATTAATTTAAAAAAGGAAGTGTTAGCAATTCAGTTCTGTGCTGACTGAATTTTGAATTGTTTTAACTTTTCTTATTCTTCTCACTTCCTGAGGATGGGATTCATCCAGGGAAGGTGGGAGCAGAGGCAGCTCAGCAGGGAATTGTGGCTGGAGGCGAGGGCTTCAGTCGGGCTCTGCCTGCCCGTCCTGACTTCACAGACCCCTCCAGAGAAGTCAGGCTCTGGTTTCCAGAATTCTTCTATAACTGTGTAGGCCATTTTGAGAATGTGAATGGAGATTTTGCAGCCACTGGGAGGTCGAGGTGTGGCACAATGAACATCCCAGTGGAGAACCAGTGTGCAAATTAACGCTGGGATTTTTTCTGCCAGAGCCCATGAACTCTTGTTTTTCCAACATGGCCAACATCAGCTCGAAATCTTTCTTACAATACTTGAAAACTCTAATCTAGGCCTAAAAGCAGTAGAATCTCCATTCTTCCTTCCTTTCCATTTCATTAGAGAGAGTGAACTCCAGCCACTGCGCAGCCCTGTAGAGCAGCAGCACCTCAATTAAATATGAAATATCAAGATAAATGTCTGAATAAAACATCCAGTACTCAGACAAACTTCCAAAACCTGCTTGTCAGCAGTGAAATGCCATTAAATCCTCTAGGAACTCATTAATAGATTAACATTTGGAAGAGTAATTACAACTACATTACAACTAAGAATAAAGAAAAACAAAGGAAAATCCAGCAGCATCATCTCTCTAAACTCTTGGCACAAAATGAAGATCAATACTATAAAAAAATCAGAGGTAAGGAGTTAAGGTCAAGATGATTATGTCAGAAATAGGTAAGCTGTTCATATGTATTTCAGATAAAACTAGTGTGGGTGCAGCTGCTGTGCAGTATTTCCTGTTAGTGGTGTGGAATACACCCTCACAGGGGAGAGAGGGAGATTGAGCTGAAATCAAGGATGTGTCTGGAGTTGGGTGAGTTCATGACTTCAGCGCCGTTAAGCTAAATCACAACTAAAATTAACAATGTCAAGCTTTGTAGCTACATTTTCTGAGGCAGAGAAGGACACTGATCTTTAGTGAGACAAATATATTACCCTTCAAGAGGATTAAATACTGGAAAAGCCCTTTTTGAGAATTTATGTTACAGCTCTGTAAAGGAAGGAAAAAAGATGAGATAAAGTAGGTACTGTAAGTAGATGAATAGGTGAGATCTTGAGAAATGTTTTCATTTTTCATAAAATTCTCACAATCTGTAGAATCCTTATGTATAATTCATTAAATTATAACCTGGAATATTAATCTTGCAAATTTATGAATAGGAAGAAATACAAACGGGGAAAATACTACTTTATTTAGAAGTGCATCTCTATTACTGTGAATTTACCTAGTGTGGGACCAGGCTGCCCATCAGTGTGCTGGGGGGAACAGAGCCATTTTCAAGGGGAAAAAAAATAAAATATATGAAAAGTAACGAGGTTGTAAAATACATAGATGACAAATCAAATGAAGTCATCAATGTGTAAAACAAAATGCTAAGGTTTTAGATTTGCAATTTTCCTATTTAAATGCCCTCATTGATTTGTTACAAATACTGTTAACCCTGTGTTTGGAAAATGGTGAGGACATTATCACTTGTGTTCTCATTTGTAATAAAATAGATTAACTTGCTGTGAAATTTTAACTAGGCTGAGACACAACAGTAGCTACCTAATGAACCAGAGCACATTGCTGTTAAGTAGCTAAATAGATGCATACTGATTACAGGACTGAAAAATGGATCTGTTTACCAGCAACAGAAGAGTCTGCTCGTGGCATTTATTCATTGTAGCGGGGGAAATTCAGCACCACATTTCCACACCAACATTTAGAAGTGGACAGGTTCTTGATCCACATGCAGCCTCACAGGAAGATTCTCCATCCTCATTTGTGGCACCTGTGGTGCAGAGGGGATTTCAGCTCCTTTGTTGCGTGTGGGGAAAACTCTGCCTTCCCTGTGCAGGGAAAGTGGTGTAACTGGTAAGACATCAGGTGGCACAACCAGCTAATTCTCTTACAAAGTGATGCACTGTGTGGTTAAGGATGAAGTTATTATTTGACACTTTTACTTCTGCCTGAAGATTTTCAAACCAAGGCCCTGAGTCTGAAGGCAAATTACTCCAAGCAGAGATTATTTTACAGCAAGAGACACTGGGAAATGCAGTTACCAGAAGGAGCTGGAATACTTTGCTTTTCCATATCATCAGCTTTTGAATTACTCAAATAATTCCCATTTAAGATGACATATATGGCTGTTTGTGTGATCTCTAAGTGTTAATTCTTAGTCATATTTGTTCATGGGGTTTTTTTTGCAGAACAGTTGGCGTGTCCTCTCCTTGGCTATTCATTTTCATGGTTGCAGTAGACAATAAAATTTACTTAAACTATGCACTCTTCTGTAAAATTAATCATTTCAAAATGATAACTTAATTGTAAATTGAGTGCTCGTTGTGGTAAAAAGAGAGGAAATACTGCCAAAGAGGACTGTTAAAACTGAAATCCAGGCCAATGAAATTGCAGTCAGAGTTGTAACCTCTTAGCAGGAACCTATTTGGAAGCTATTCTTTGCACAAAGGTAAAAAAACCACACAGGATTTATACACTCAGGACTGCATGTATATAATTCCTTGTTCTTTAGGACAGTACTTCTTGGGGGAAGAATTTGACTTTTAAAAGCGACTCAGTAAGCAGCACATCCACAAAGTCCTAACCCCCTTTTACTCTTCTATTCATCTCAGCAGCCTCTAAACCCTCTCTTTTGGAGGCTAAAAGCAAGAACACACAGGAGACTTTAAGCTCAGTGACTTGGCCTTTTTTTTCCCCCACAGAAATTGAAAACTAATTTGTGTAAGACCATTCAGTTTTCAAAATTTTAAAAACTTGTGACTCGCCATAATAGACTCATATCTGTTAAATATTAGCATTAAAAGTCTCCCTTTAAGATCTATTAGTTACTGTATGTTCATTAAATAAGAGATAATTAGTGAAGCTGATCCATTGAGGATTAGCAGCTATGTAATAGATATACATCTGTTACATGGTTTGGAGGCTGGGTTGGTATTTAATGTACAAGAACGATCCTATTAAAACCACATCCAGTGCCACGTTCTCAGGTGGTGTGGTTGGAACAGGGAAATGCCATCCCAAGCGCTGAGGTGATCCAATCTCGTGTTCCCTTTGCATAGCTCTCAGAAGGATCTGTAAATACAAAGATGAGTGTGGCTTAGAAGGATGGTTTTAATGGGTAACAGTATATTCCTGTTGATCATGCTGGCGGTGTAATTAATGGATTGCCCTGATACATCCAAACAGCAGCTTTTCTATCAGGTACTTAAAATGGAAAAACTTCTAGGAACCACCATTCTCTTCCCAAAGCTACATTATCGATTTAGGATTTATCTAGAAAACTGCATAAGATTTTTACTGATGAAAGTTCCATGGCCTCTTCAGGCAATTTGCAAGTATAGATACACAGAATTGCAAAATGTCATTTTGCAATTTTTTTTAAAATTTCTTATCCCTCTTTTTCCTCCTTACCTCTAGTACTGTGTATATTTAAATCAGAGGTTACTATCGAAGTTTCATGTGCAAATATAAAAATAAGAATTTGCAAGGACACTCTTACTTTGGTTAACCAGTAGTGCTTTTCATGCAAGAGGGAAGTTCTTACCAGTGCCACAACTTTTATCATTTGTCCAGGCGCAACCCTGAGAAGATACTGATGTAATTTATTGAGGTACAGATTGTAATACAAATTTACATGTACAGATTCTGATTACAAATCTGACTGCATTTAGTGACAGCTCAGTCCACCTCTGAATTGTTTATTTGAACTACATGACTCATATATGGCAATACTACTACCTGTAGATTAAAAGTAGTTTGTGAAAGCAACATGAAAGAATATTCTATATGTTCCTACGTGTGAGAAACTTACAACATAAAAAACTGCCAACAGGAAAAAAGGTGTCAAATGCTAAGCTAAGCTCAGACACACTTGTAGAAGCCTGTATTGGTTTTGGCTGTAGATGACTGTACCGCTCGTAAGATGTGAGTTCTGTTCGCTGTTTGTCCCAGAAATGCCATTTGGTACCGCTACATGTAAGCCAGCCTCATTTTCTTGGTTTGAACTCGAGTGAAGGCCGTGAATGAGATCGCCCAGGCCTTGCTTTGCTGTGTTTGCAGGAGAGGATCCAGGAGAGCCCATCGCCGGCGCCGTCGCTGGAGGACAGCCAGCGGCCGGGCAGCCACGCGTCCTCGCACCCCAGCAGCAGCGTGTCCAGCTCCCCGTCCCAGCTGGACAACACGCCCGACAGGATCGGTCAGTGCCCGCGGCCTGTGCGCCTCAGCCGCTCGGGGAGTTTGTTGAGGCTGATACTTATTTGCTGGGGACTCACAGGGAAGTTGTGTTGGTCTTGCTTGGCCCACTTTTTGGTAGTGAGGGGGCCACAAAGATGGCTCCTGTGAGAAGCTTCTGGAAGCTTCCACCGTGTTCAGCAGAGCCAATCTCTGATGGCTCTGGAGATGATGGACATGCCACTGGCCAAGCCTGGGCCAGTTGGAGAGGTTGGTTACACCTCTGTGATGACATATTGAAGAAGAAATCAAAACAATATGCACACGCAGTTGTTTCTAGCCAGAGAAGGAGGAGGAGGTGAGGGAACAACATGGAGACACCAAGGTCAGTGGAGAAGGAAGGGGAGGAGCTCACTTGCTACAAAATACCCAGAGAGTTCATCCCTGTGGTTTTTTATTAAGTTCATCACTCAGCAAAGCCCAGCCCCGGGGATTCCTCCTGTGCCAGGATCCCATCACAGCAGGATCACCCTTCCCTGGTACAGCCAGCTCCTCTGGGGTGCTGGTGTAGGGAAATGCTGCTCAGGGCTCCTGCAGTCGAAAAAGAGCAAGAGACCTTTCTCTTCATATGTGCATGAGGAAAGTCACAGATGATATGATGACTTTTTTGTTCCAAAAACCTCCTTGTGCCCACACATTCCTTCCTCACCCTAGGCTGAGGCCTTTCTGGTTTTTTTGGTCTCTCCACCACAGCTTTCACAGCCTGTGCACTATCGATTAAAATGCTAATTCTGTCTAGAGGAAGTTCAGATCCTATTCCTGGTGCTTCCAAGAGGGATCTAGGACAAGTCAATTAACATCCCTTCACGTCAGTGTGTGTCAACACTGCTGTCTCCTCATGGCCTGGAGCCCGTGCAGGCATTGCTGAGGCAGATTTAAACCACAAAGCCGTGCACTCTGTGTGAGTCACTGGAGAATTCCCTCCCATCCGCAACGACTCGGCTGCTTCCTGGGATTTTGCAGTTCTGAGCCTGGTCCTTGCAGCAGCACCGTGGCACTGCCCTGCAGCTGCTCTGCACAGAGTGGTCGACAGAACCTGAATTCTTTGTCTGAATCTGTGCACACCCAGGGCAGACACTGTGGAGTAGATTCCCTTCATCTTTGTCCGATGTAAAATAGGGCTGGTAATACACAGGGCAAGAAATTGAACTTCCTGTAGCAGCAGTGAAAAGGGACTGTTGATGTCTCTGTGTAGAGGTCTTGTGCTCAGCTGTTGTAAAGATACCCAGAAATACTTTTTGTTGATAGAAGTACAGTGTTTTTAGCTTGGAAATTAAAAAAAAAAGCTTTCCCTAAAATATGGTGATGAAGTTTGTAAGAAGTGTCCTCCCTGGAATAACTGTAAAGTCTGTAATTGGTTGATTGCAGAGAAGGAAAGGTTTTAATCGAATAAGAACAAAGGAAATACTCGGCATCCTAAAGTCATAAATTGCACAGCTCTCACTGAGCTTGCAGGTGTTAAGTAAAGAATTCCCTTCAGCACTAAAATGTGGAGGGGTTTTTGCTGTCACCAATCAGTTTGGGCTATGATCTGTCAATCTGTGGGTTTTATTAAGCTTACTGCTTTATAGATAATTACTCATACTTAAATCCTTAAACATATTTTTCCCCAAAATGGTTTTTGTGAAGTACTTTCCCCATTAATTAATTAATATGAACATTTCATAAGAAATGTTCATTCAACTCAGTACGAATTTGTGTTCTATCTTGGTATCCTTGTTTAATAAACGTGAGCAGATTTTACTGTGTGTTTTCCTTGTCTCTAAGAGTTAAAATATCAAAACATTGACCAAAAAGAAATATAATTTACTATTTCCTTTTCTCTTAACATTTTTTTACTGACTGTTACGTAACTGTGCTCTCTGATTCTCTTAGCTATGCTGACCAACAGCAGGGAAGGAGAGCTCATTGACCAAGAAACTGGGACCAGCCTAAAAAAAATACAGAAGGAGAAAGGTAAAATCACAGACTCTTTTCCACCTCAGGCATTTAATTACACTTATTATGTGTTATATTGCTTTTTCTCATATTCTGCATATGCAATGACATTGTATTATTAATTTAAGAGAACTAAGTGCCTAATTGCAATGAATAATGTATCCAGTGAACTCACGTGGAAGTGTAAGCAATCAGAACTTTGCTTCTCTCTGTTTATACAGTATGAGGGTAATATTTTGCAGGTCTTTTGGCTCAATTATTTATGAAGTTCCGAGCAAATATTTGATCAGTCACGTGGTACTGTTTGTTTGCCTTCAGGGGATGCATGTGCAGACTGCCCTGATGCTCTGGGCGAGCAGTGAAATTTTATATTGTCGCACAAGTGAGGGGCAGCAAGGGAAGAGGGGATGTTTGGCCTGGAGGGATTGTCCTGTGGGCAGGGAAGTGCCTCCTCTGCTGGGCTCTCCATGCAGGGGTTCTTGGGTACTGGAGAGGGTGAATACTGAGGGATTTATTCTGGAAAAAGACTGCAAAGAGAGAATGGGGAGGATAGGGAGGTTTTAGAGTGAAAAAGATGTGAAGGAAAAGAAACGGAAGAGGAAACAACACAAGCTACATGTACTTGTAAGTCTACTGCAAATACTCGTATTCGTCATCATAAATGAAAGCACAAACTGATTTATGTTTCAGCTGAGGTGATTTTCATGTATTTTCAGAGAAAACTAAAAGGCAAGTACAGATAATTTTATGGTCTACTTAGAAGAGAATTTGGAGGCCTTCCATGCCCTGTGGTTCCAGAGTTCTATAAAATTATTTGAGCGGTGTCATGGTTTTGTACAATCAGCTCTGTTCCTTACAGGTCTCTGACTGATCCAGTCACGGGTAGGAAGAGCCTGAAACTTCCTCCTTATATTTTGTATTTCACACTCAGCTCTCCTTGAAGACAGAAACTGTTTTCTATTCACTGGTTTTTCTGGGCGTTTAAGCGCTTTCCTCATGAAGCCCAAAAGGGCCCTTCTGTGCCTTTCTGAGATAATTTTCTTTCTGGATCATCATGCTTAAATCCTTCCCTCTTGACTCCTGTTGACATTTACAGACCAGCAAAGTTATCAGCCATACTTTCACCCCTAAGATTTAAAAATTACATTTCTGTAGTAATTGCACAGTGAATATTTAATCTAAGTCTGAAAGTGTAGTTGATTTTAATTTTGTTGAACTGTGCATGGTTTCTTGCCACATGTTCAGTCATTTTTCAGTGAAAAAATTCAGTGTCCTTTGGGGTTCAAAGATGCAAATCACGTACTTCTTGGTAGTAGCAGTTCTGTCACTCAGGATGGATGAAGGAAGGTACAGTTTAAGAATCTGAAAAAATAATTCAGAAATCCCCAAAGCGAAAATAATTGAACCTCCACCACCTGTGAACCCAATTTCCAGGCTCCTGTGATCATTCCTTTTAACATGGATGAAATCACAAGGATCTGATGCTAACAGTTTGCGTGCCATAATTCTCCTTAAGATTAAAGTTGTATAGGTTTATTCATTTCCTGCTCTACATTTTTGCATAATTTCTTTAATTGATTAAGTACTGGGAAATACGTCTTTATACATGTGTTAGTTCTGCATGCACTTAGGGGATGTTTCTAGAATTAATTTAGTGTTCAAAGATCCACCTGCATCAGAAAAAAGTGCTTCAAAATCATGAGACATTTTAAAATATCTTTTTAAAGACAGAACAAAGTTTCTGCTTTTCTGCTTGGTCTGCAGAGGTCAAGTTTTTCTCAGAAAATGTGAGAATGAGATTTTTTTTTTTTTTTTTTTTTTTATTTTTTTTTTTTTTTGGGCATGTAAAATGTGATTTTTCAAATCATCCCGTGGCTCCAGAACTGGAACCTTTTGATGACCTTACAGTGGGACTAACACAGAAATGTTAAAGGCACCAACCTCGTACATGGAGCCATTCCAAGCTGATTTTGCATTTGTCAGTGGGACAGACCTGCACTGCAGTAGGAACCACTGGGGTTGGTCCTCAATGATTTGTCTCAGTCCTGTGTAGATTCATTGTTCCTGTTACTGATATTGATTTCTTCTCTGTGATTATTTTGGGCTCTGGTGCACCTCAGTTGTGTTGAATGTTTTAGAGTCAGATGTGGACAGTGTGAAGAGTGTGATCTGTGCTGCCCTGCCCTGCACAAAATATCCGTGTCATCTGTATACAGAGCAAGCTTTGTTTTTGCAAACCTGCCATTACTTCTACCAAGGCAAAATATATTCACCATGGAAAAGATTTTCAAAGTTATTAAGAAGGAACGTAGTTAAAATAAAAGTATCAACATTTATTAAGTATGACAAGTAAGCGGTTTATACAACCGTGGCAAACATATGTTTTCACATCTGTTTTGAGTAATATCATCATGATTTTAAAAATGATTTATAGCTCTGCAGGCCATAAAATGCCAGCTTTGCTGTAAGTTGGAAGTTTTCAAACAACAAAGAAATTATTGAAGGCATATATTGAACATGTTTTTGTGTTAAACACCTTGGCATAACTTTACAAAGCTGAGCTCTCTGTAACAATTAAGATAGCAGCAATGAAAATGAAGGAACGAAAATTTATCAGGAGTACTACTTGTGTGAAATCTTAGCATCAAAAATGATAAAAGTTATTGTAATGGTTATAGACAAAATACCTCTCAGGGTACAGAGGTTTTGTTTTGCTTGTCCCATTTTAAGTGATCTCAGCAACAGACAGACAAAAATGTGCCACTTTGTTCTCATCAAAGTAATTTCAAGGTAATTAGGGCTGAAGAGAACACGGCTGCACAACAGTTATTTAAAAGACACTTAATATGAGGTTGCTGCAGTCACTCTGATCTGCTGGCCTGTGTTGGTGGGGCAGAATGTCCAGAATTGTGGCTCTGTCATTGCACAGGGGTTAGAGCCCAGTTACAGGCCATACCTTTAAGCTTTCTGATGGAGAAATGCCATTAAATCTGAATTACTCTGCATCCTTTCATCCTCCTCTTAGGAAGTGTGGTCAGATTTAACATTAGGGGACAACAAAGTCAAACATCTTTGGAAGTCTGCAGTCTTTGGGGTCTTTCTATAGATATCTAAAATTCTTTTTACTGCATGGATTACATACACTACCGTATTTTTGTCCAATGCCTTTTTCTATTATGTTGCATCAGCATTTTGCCTGTGCATCCATGTCAGGGTGTGAGTGAAAACCATATCCAGAGTAATCTGCACTTTATTTTGAAATCACGACTGCAAGGAAACAGTTACAAAATCCCCCCTAGAACACAGCCCCACATTTTACCTGCACGATTCGTCACAGAAACTACCTTTTATATTCATCTGCTTCAGTACATCTCCTGGAAAAAATCTCTATTGTATGGGATAGGATTGTGTTTGACACAGGCCTGCACAGGCTTTACAGAAACCTGCATATGAATTCTGGCATTAGGAAGGTGAAATGAGCCAGAAAAGAATTTGGCTGTGCCTTCCAGCCGGATTTAGATGCTGGTACAATTATTATGTTTGACTGCATGACAAGAAACATTTCAAACTCCTCACACAGGCTGGAGCAATAAAAGGCACTGGCCCAACTCTTGCCACAGTGAAAGCAGTGGGGATGTGCAGGATGTCTTCAGTGGGAACAGTTTGGCCAAAGCCTGGTCTTTGGGAAGGTTTCTCCCCCAGCTCACGCTGCTGGTTGTTACCCAGACATGGATAACGTGTTCCCATGGGCTTTGGGGTGCTGTGCTCCACCCAAAGCGAACCAGAGGAAAATACTGTAGGAAAATTCCATTAATGAGCCGGATTTTCAGACTTACCCTCTGTTCAGGCAGTCTGTGAGTAAAAATAAAGATGATTTTTGCTGAGAAGGGCTCTTGTCCTGCACTCCCAGAGCTGCTCGAGGGTGATGCTCCTTCCTGTAGCCCATCCTGAATCTCTGAGCACAAATCCAGGCTCTGGGGCTGTGTCCATGGGCCTGCACAGGGCAGTGCCCAAACTCTGCATCTGGCAGCTCTCCCTTCCCAGTTCATTAAAGATCACCTTGCCCTTTATTGCTTCAAGGAAAGGGGAATTTTGCATCATTTCTGTCCGCTGAGTGAAATGTTTTCAGATGGCCAGAGACCGCAGTAATGAAGGAATAACCATATTTATTTATTGTATTTCATTAGCGGAAAAGAGGGTTTATGCTGTTTAAATTAATCACTGCCAAAGGACTGGGCTACTCAGGATGTGAGGGGAGGAGAAGGAGCAGGTGCAGAACACCTGAAACAGCAACAGGCTGGTGGGGGCTGTGCTCCAGAGAGGGGACTTTTCCAACAATTAATCTGAAAGCATCCAGATGGAGAGGGGAAGGAGTACGAGGGAGAACAAGGAGCAGGAAGCTGAAGCACACAAAGTGTGCGATAGGGGCCAGCACCTCGCGTGTTCTCCGTGCTGCTTGTTTGACATAGCAGTACTGTTAAAGATAAAATGAGGAAAAACTATTTTCTTCACAAATGTGTTCATGAATACATGAAGAACTCCCCAAATCAGGAGGGAAATCATGTTCATCCTGGGGTCTGAGTGTGTGTATCACAGAGCCCAGGGTTGGTTCATCAGCACTGGGGGCAGTAGTACCTGAGTTTAAGGGGTTTTTTTCCCAAAACCTTGTGTGACATGCGCAGTGCAAGTGTTCAGTGGATAAGTCAGAGATATTTTTACATTTTCTATCCCCAGAGAATATTGAAAGATAAGAAGCACAGTGCTCTATTCTGGGTAAAGGCATTTTCCACAAGTGTTTTTGTGTCGTTAAATTTAACCTACAAGTGAGCTGACAACTGTTAAGAAGGTGGCCTCATAGTAGATGTGATCGTCTGTCAGTCAGTCAAAAAACCCAAACCCATAAAACCAAGGCAAACTCTGTTAACACCTATATTCACAAAATGTAAACAGGCAATAAAGGTGTAAAGCTTTAATTTTTGAAGTGTCTGTACTCATGCCGTTATGATTGTGTGCTTAACCATTGCTGAAAGATTTATAACTATGAGGGCAATTACGCAAGAGATACTAGTGAAGTACTCCAAGGTCACACCTCATGCATTAAGTTGATATTAGAGCTTTATTTCCAGAATTATTTTTAAGACAGCTTTTTTTCTGATGAGTAAAATACCTACGTCATAGTTATCTTGGCAGATGGACTAAGGCAGTTTCTTATATTGATATATAATTTATTAATATGTTTTATTTATTAGATTTCACTGACTTTAATGTATCGCTGCCTAAACACTGCAAATTATGAGTCGGCATAAACATGGTAAAATAATGATATTTTCTTTACTGAAAAGGCTTTGGAACAAATTTTTAGTAAGGTATTCATGTCAGTCTGTGGGCTAAAATGGGCGAATAAGAGGGAAATCAGGTAGCTACTTTTCAAAGTCAGTTGTGTCTTCAGAGACATTCCCACTTTTCCTCCAGTACTGTGAATTGTGTTATGTAGGTTCATCTGACTGAGCTACATCAGATTTGAAAAGCATAAGAAGAGGAGAAAAATTGCTGATTGGCACCCAGTGACCTAAGAAAGCTTTTGGAGTAGGCCCAGGAATCTTTCCCTTAGCGCTGGTATTAAAACTGCCCCGTTGGATTCTCTGCTTGGTGCTACCTCTGGTGCAAAGTCATTAACCCGAGACCTGCGGCTGGGGACATTCTTAATGTCTGTGAGTTATTAAATAAGTTTGCCTTCAGTCCTCATTATGAGCAGTAAGATCTGCAAAGTCTGTGTCCTGAGAGGCTGCTGAATGGTTTTGCCATGTTACAGAAATCCTTGGGATCTCGGGGAATGTTTCCAACAGGGGCTCAGCCTCCCTGAGCACCAACCTGCTCCAGGGCCGCCGTGCTCCTGAATTGATGTGCCCAGGTGTGTGACTATGCACACACAGAGAAAGAAAAGGATTAAAATGCAGAAGAAAGTTCAAATTAGCAATAAAAATGGTTAATTGGTGGTTCTGGAAGTTTTGCAGTATTGTGACTGAGGAAAACCTTCAGGAAATTCACAGAAGCTGCGCTTCATAAACACAGTTCTTTCCTGAGGGTTCCTAGCAGTGAGCCAGAGTTTGTCCTGCTGCCCACAGCTGGATGTTCCAGATCAGTGAAATACAGTGCTCATGATTGTGACAGCAGTGTGTGCTCCTGCTGTCGGAAGAGCAAATCCAGCACTGGTGGATGGTATTTTGTGTAGCATTTTTTACGTACTCAGGGACTTCTTTCTAATTTGATCTTGAATATCTGAGATGGCTCTGTGGAGTGAGTGTGTCTCCTGTGTAACAGTCACATAAAGATGGCAATTAAAGGCTCTGTCTTCCCTGTGAGGAGGCTTTGCTGCTCAGAGGCTTCTGGGGACAGGAAGGCTGAGACAGAGCTGCACATTAAGGTTCATCTCCAAAGTGTTTGTGTACGTGCTGCATTAGAATGTTCCTGTTAATAACAAGTAATAGATCCCCGGTGAACTTCCAACCCTAACCATTCTAGGATTCTATGCATAAGATCGTGAGCTAACCTCAGACTGGAAGTAGAAAAAAGATTATTCTTGATGAGGAGTCAGGAAACCAGAGTAAGTGTGTTCTTCATTGTATCTGAGACATTGTGTTGAATTCTGTTGATAAAATTACATGAATTCTTGTTAGCAGAGCTGATCATGACCCGTGTGCTGATCTCAGAAGCCACTGGGGCTGCAGAGCAGGGAAATCATCTTTCACGTGTGATTGTTGGGGCAGAAGGCACCACTACAGCGCTGTGGACTGTGTGTGGTGGTTGTGTGTTACAGCCGCAGGCGTTTCTGGGGATGGACAGTTCTCTCAGTAGCGTTTTCATATCATCAGCTGTACTTTGGAAATTCATCACCGTGCCTGAAAGAGCAGGAGCCACAATTGTAATCTGTCAATATAATTTCAGCTGGATTAGCTCACTGGGTTACAGCCTGGTGCTGATAATGCCAGAGCTGTGGATTTAATCCTTGTGTGGGCCATTCACTGCAGAGATGGACTTGAAGATCCTTGGGGGTCCCTGCTGAAGATTCCCAGCTGTGAACGTCCTTCTTGTAGCAGGTACACAGGATTGATAGAAAGATGGAAGGAGAGACAGCTGTGAATTCTGGAACTAGAGGCAAATGAGTACAAACTTAGAAAGAGGGATTATTTCAGCACAGAATTCCTCAGCACACTTCTTTGGTCATGCTTGGCCTTTCCATGTTGGTGTTGAAATAGCAACTGATTTATTTTCTTCTTTTAGTTTGTAGTCAGTATGACAGTAGTTTCCAAAGCAGATTTTTCTTGTAGTTGACAGAATATGACAGGCTATAACAAGCAGTTTAATAAATAAAATTCTGCTTCCAGGTGTATTCTGAGATGTTATAATCTATAAAACATGGTGCAGTTTTGAATCTGACTGTTCTACCTGTCAGTGGGGCTGCTCTGTGATACTCTGATAGTAACACTTGGTTCGTGTAAATTTGCTGACATATCCCGTGGCTTTTTCGGGTGTGTATTGTCAGCAAGGGGATCCAGAGCTGTACAAATTCTACTGACAGTTCAGTGGAGAGCCTCTTGTGCTGTGGTGGAAGATGCCTTTTTGATGTGGAATGTGTTGGATGATGGAGCATCTCTGGTAGAGGGCTGAGCTGGAGCAGAAAACGGAATATGTGTGTGTACACGTGCCTACTCACAGAGGTCAGGACATGAGCATTGTTCAGAAAATGACATTATTTATACATCTGTAACCTCTGGAGAGTTTTCAGATGCTGTCGATGAGGAGACTGGCCTGTATTTGTTACTGTTGTCTTGGTTTTTGTTAGTTTGAAAACCTAGAAAGTGACTGTAATGATGGTGCCCTCCAGGCAGAAGTGTGGAGAAATTCACATATTAAAGGAGGAGTCACCAGAGCTGCTGTTTGACTTTTGACATTATTGTCGTATCGCCTTCGGCACTGGAGGCAGGAGGGGTTTTAGGCAGAAAGGGGAGTTTGAAATTGCTCTGTCACAACAGTGTATTTATATATACTGAATTTTCTTTTAACTGATACATTTCAAGGAAAGCATGATATTTTTGTAACATCACCAGGAGCAGTAATAACAGTCATAAGGGTTATATCATGACAAAAGTTCTTTCTTTGTAGGAAGCTTTTGATATTTAAAAAGAAAAAGAAACCCGCCAATATTCAAAAACTAATTAATGAGTTCCTGAGAGACAGTTCTGTTGTTTCAGGAATGTTCATTATTAATTTCTCTCCATACACACGTGGGCAAAACTCAGCAGAAAGGAAGTCGGGTACTTCTAGATTAGAGTCGGGCTCCCAGTAAGAATTCTCTGTAACACACAAGAGAACTTTCCAGCACCCTGTTTTAGGATGAGTGTTTTGTAAACATCACTTTCTACATGGCCTGTATTAAATGTCGTATGAATCAGGCTGGAGCTCCAATTTTACACAGCTAGCAGCTCATATATCATCAGTCACGTAAAATACCGAGGGTAAATGGTCCCAAGTATCTGCAAAGTATGATTATCTTTGTGCAAGAGCCGCTGCTAAATTGGCAGAATTAATGTGGGGTTTTTTCACCAATGAGGGCCAACCTACAGCGATCTGGGGGTTAATAAATTTTAATGGCAGAACTGAAGTCTCAAAGTCGGCAGTTTGTACTTTTGCTTGATTCTTTTTTTTTCTTGTCATTGTTGCTGTTCAGAGCAGCAGAGGGGCTGGGCTGGGGCCTCCCGTTTTTTTCTCCTGGTTGGCTCCAGTGAAAATCTGTTCTGATATTCCAGAGTGGAAGTTGTTGGGGAGCTGGTTTCTCTTCTGTGACCTACAAGAACATCTGTTCTCATTTCCTCTTTAGAAAACATACAGTCTCAAGGACCGTCATTTATTCCCTAATATTCCTCCTCATCTGAAAAGGAAAATCTCAGCTCTCTGTGCATGAAACTGCCTATTTTTCTTTTTTTTCCTTGAAATCTACACATAGAAATAAAGCCACAGAGAAATTCCTGCTGGCAAAGGACCAGCAGTATCCTGCAGTGCTCTCCTGAAGGAATTACTATGGGAAGTGTCTGTAGCGTAGATTTAGAATGTTTGCATCACTAAAATGAGACTGTTTATCTAAAAAGAGAGATTGTAACAGGACAAATCCAGAAGGCATAATAATACATATTAAACCTTGTTTTCCAGGCTGTTGAATCAATTTATAGGAATATGTGAGTGAGCAGGAAGGTAACAGCATCTGGTAGCAGTAACGGCTTCCCTTCCTGAGTTACCAAATTAGCTATGGGGAGGTGATTAGAAATAAAATATAATGATTTCTGATAGAAATAGGTAACACTGCATGGGCTTTGAGATAAGAACTTGACAAATGTGTAAAATAAATGCAAAACTGGTTTTGAAAAGGGAGGAGATTACCATTTTCTGTGTTGTGTGCCAAGGTTTGTGCATTTCAAATGTTGGCAGTTGGCTTCTTTTCAAAACTGATAAATAATGATGTTTGTTGTGGAAACAATTATCCTAAAAATAATTTAAAAGGATTGTATCCCCTTTTTGTTTGCCTATAAACACCACATTCGATTTATAGATAGACAGAAAGAGCTCCACTTGCATCTATAAAACAGTTCTTAAATCATTCTAAATTATTGATGTGCACAAAGAACTCTTTCCGCTTTTTTTTTGAAGTTTTATTTCTGCGGCGTTGTGCTTTCTAATTGTACTTTCAACTGCTATGACATCTGTTATAGTTGTTTCAAAAACTTTCCATACTTTTCTTTTTTAATGATAGACACTCTTTTCAAAGACAAACTGTCTTCATTTTGAGCAAGAAAAATAATTAGTTGAAAAAAGATCACTGGTTTGGCCGGGGAACTCACCATTTTACTGTGGTTTTTTTTCACAAGTTGCTGTTTTATATGATTCCAGCACCTATTCAACAGAAAGCTGGCCAAGAGGAATTCATCTCTGCAGTAACTTAGAAACCACAGAGCATCAGCATATGTCCCTTGCTTCCCCGAGGAAATCCAGGACTTTATTCTAACAAAAAGAGTACCGAGAAAGTACTTCACAAACTGATAGTCTTGGTATGGCTAACAGATGGAAAAGTAAGCTACTATTCCAAGCTGCTGTGCCCTACAATGTAAAATAAAGCTCAGCAATTGGAGATGAGATTAATGCTTGAAAGTCTCCTCAGAAATGCTGTTTATTAGAACTGGTGATATGGATATGTGGTGCAGCAGTAAACAGGGTTCTAATGATCCATCACATCATGCAGACTTACCTCTGGTATAAAATCCAGGAGACATCTAAAGGATCCCAGATTAGGGAAGCACAATGCATGTAAAGACATGTCCCTGTTTGTTTTTTTTTTTCAGAGAAGGGTGCTTTTGCCCCAAAGGCAGAATAGGCTTTTTGAAAAATTTAAGCCCTGGACTCTTGTCCAGGTGTGGTGCACCATAACTAACCTTCAGATTAGAAGTTGCCTAGAATTCATATAATAATTAATACAGCGCTCAGGGATTTAATTGACCACAAGATTAAACTATTAAGGAAAAAATTCCATCCTAATTGAGAATTGAACCCCTACCCTTTATTCATTGAGTGTCTGCTCTGCCACTTGAGTCGTGAATCGGGGGTTAATTGACTGTCTAGAATCTCCCAAGGAACAATTATTTCATGTAATGGTGCTAACACATCCTGGCATAAGGCGTTTTTATTGGTGTCCTTTTTCTCCTGGATTTAGAGACATGTCCTGAGGACAGCAAGGGAAAGGTGTTGGATGTGGGGAAGGGAGGAAAGACGGAAACAAAAAAGGGACTGGAGTTTCCTTTTGCACTCAATCCCAGTACTGTTCGTGTTTCTGCTCGGATTCAGCAATGTAATTTTGCTGCATATTTAAGTGTCCTATGTTTTTCAGTGTTCAAGGAGTATAAATTCCTTAATAATCATTGAAATTTGTGGCAAAATTACACTTCCCAGCTCAAGCTGTCACAAAGACTTAGAAATTGAGCAGTCTGCTCAGTGGAAGGTGTCCCTGCCCATGGCAGGGGCTTGAAACTGGATTGTCTTTAAGGTCCTTTCCAACCCAAAGCTGTCTGTGATTCTGTGACACAACCTGTAGGTAATTCAACATAAACTCCTATAAAAATCATAAAAAAGATCTAGGTATACTTAAATCCTTAGCATTTTTTACTCATTTGCTTGCGTGGTGATTAATAAAATTCATTACTTCATAGTAGATTTTTCTGCTTCATTAGTGCAAATTTGCAGAACTTTTCTAATTACTTTTCTCCTTTGAAGAATAAATAATACGAGATAATATCAAAACTATTTAACAAAATGAAGACTTAGTTATGGATACAGTTAGGCATTTTTATATTTAAGTATATTCTGGTTTTTAGATAGTTTTATAAATGTGGCTTTTGTCTTTAGAGATGAAACTGTCAGAATTTGGGAGAAACTTTTTTTTGGTGGCTGTATCAAAGATAAAAGGAAATGCAGAAAAGTTTAGCTTTTTAAACTTTGATTTTCAGAACTGGTATTAAATCCTATGGGCAGAAAGGACTGAGTGTAGTAATTCATGGTTAAAGCTGCGTAAAATCACTCTGGGCTGAGTGGAGTCTGCGAGGGGTCTGGGAAGGGAGAGCACCTCACAGGTCCTGTTTGAAACTGCTGCAATACAAAAATCTGTTTGGTTTTGGTGGGTTTTTAAAATTTGCTTATTTTTAAGGAGATCGAAAAGCTACTTTTATTCTTATTCACTGCTACAGAAATACCAGCAACATAATCTCTCAGACTTTCTGGTTTTTGAATGGATGTGTTTTAGAAAGCTGAACGATTGGAGGGCGGGCATGGCACAGACTCTCAGCTGGAGAAACAGTGTTGGAGACTAAAAAAATCATTATTTCTTGCTTGTAAACATTAGAGGGGAACAGGTAAAGTAGATACAACAAACAGAAGATTTAAGGTGTTACAGTTACTCAGACTTGAGTTGGGTTTCGTAGTCACTCATTTCACTCACAGTCACTCATTTCCAACTGCTCACTAAAATCCTGGAGTAAAGAGAGAGGAAACATGATCTGATACTTCTAACAAAAAAAAACAAAAACAAAAAAATCAGCAGCGTGTTTCTTGCAGTGTGAGGAAATAGTTGTCCCAGGTCCCATAATAACAGTCTAGGCTCCCAAAAGCTGCCAGCATCTGAGGAGAATGGTGCCCTGGTGAGAAAGAGAGTAAGAAAGAACAGCATTTCCCATTGCTGGTGACTTGGAAGAAAAAACCTGGACATGTTCACAGTATGAACTAAGTGACAAAGCAATATTTTACACTCTTGAGTGTGATTCCTTTACTGTTCTCACCTAGTTCTAACTTCTCCCCTTTAAATACATAATTCTGTTCCACAGTTTCCTCCACCTGCTGTTTTCCAAACCTCGCACATGTCCTCAGTCCACATACACCATCATTCTTCAGCTACACTCCCCAGCCACATTTTCCACTGCCAATTCAAGCTCTCTCCAGCACCCAGCTTGCCTGCCTGCCTGTCTTCCTTCAGTTTTTTTCTCTTTACGTCTTTAACTGGTTTTTTTTCTGTAGGAAATAAATCCGTATATTGACAAAGAAACCTTCAGCATCAGAAACCTTTTTGGTTTTGATGTTTTGGGGTTTTTTCTACTTTATTTATTCTTTTTAAGTAAATACCGCACCAAGAAAATTTTAACACTTTTACTGACTTTAGAGTGGGGATTGACCTTGTAATTGACCTTGTGTAATACTGCTGTCTGCAGTTGGTTTAGATGGAAAAAAAATCCATAGCCCATGACACAGAAGAAGTGCTTGCAGTGAGTGGAAGCCCTCAGCAGTGTAAGAGCCAAAGGCATCCCCTGCATTCAGCAGGTTCAGCGCTGCTCAGGGAGCGTTTCAAGCAGTGGCTGTGGGCACACAATATTCCCTGTGGATGTTGCCTTTAGCTGGGCACGGCCTGGCAAGTGTTGCAGTTCACAAGCAAATACAAGCCCCGCCAGCCCCTGCCCGTGCTGCCATAAGGAGGCCTGTCCTGGAATTCCTCTGGAGCTGTGCGAAGCAGCTGTGCTTGGATTGTGCCCTTGGAGCAGCATTTGCCTTCACCTTCCCTTCACTGTTGCCGCAGGAAGGAACTGATAGGGATCGACACGATTTCCTGGGCACAGCACATTCAGATTTTTATTATGATATTACCAGGACATATGTTTGTGGAGAGGAGATATAGATGTGTATATCTCTGTGTTTAGCCTCGGAATAGAAACTGTGTAGAAATAGTATATTACCTGCATGAAACTGAAAATATGGGTGCCACAGGGTGCAGGAATTGGGCCCAGCTTTGCTTACAAATCAGCTTGATGATGAGGCTGCAAAAGTTATATTTTCACTGCTTTCACATACTGAATTTATTAGCTTCTGGAAATTGATTTTGGATGCCTTTCATTTGCCATTGGGCTGGAGTCAAAGGCAAAACGATGATATACCACATTTTTGCTCACTCATCTTTTTATTGCCCAACTATTGTTATTGAGGGAAAGACATTTGATGCATTCCTCAAAGGAGACAGAAAGCACATTTCATTTTCCTTTAATTGATGAAAGTTTCACTGAATGCAAGTCCTGCAGTCCTCACCTTCAATATCCAGGAGGAGTTATAGGGGGTAGAGGGAATGGCACTGGGATTCAGTTTGGATCAGGGCTGAGAGCAGAAGCCAGCAGGGCTGTCAAACTTTGTCCTGTTTTATTTGCTTGGAAGGACTGGTGCAAAGTTAATATCGATGCAGTGCTGTGAAAGTGCTCAAGTAGTTATCTCTGGGAAGGTAATGTGAACTCAGCAGTATCATTGCTTTGATCTTTGGTTAAAGTCTTACAAAACTAGATTGCTGTTTGATTGACAACCTTGTCAGGGAGTGAATGAAGACTGACACTCTAATATTGAAAACGCAGCGTTTACAAAACTTAAAGCCCGAGTTTTCTCATGACACTGCTGCTTTTGTGGAAGACTGAATTTCACATTTATTTTTAAATAAGTGTATACCTTGCTGTGTGCAGCTAAAACTTATGATTTTAGACTGCTGGCTCACAAATTCTTCTCACCCTAATAATTGGTGCAGATATGTTTATAGCAACAGCACTGTCACCGTGCATTTAAGGAGCTGCTGTTTGAAGGCTTGAACGTGGTGGTATTTATCACATCTCAATAGCAAATAATGATCAATCCAGCTCGGGGTGATGGATGCTGGAGTGGCAGACTGAGCTTGGGTTGGGTAGTGGATCTGGCAGTGTCTGGGTGGCTCTGATAGCACAGGTTAAAGGTTTTCCAGCTTACAGTTCTATCTTGAAGGGTTGTCTTCAGCTGTTGTTCCTTCAATTACCCCCTTTAATACCCTCAAATGAACAGAGCCTATTAAAGGGAGAGTTAATTTGTGGAGTAGACTTCTCCTTTCATGCCAGAAAGGCATGGCTACTTTTCCACGCATTCCTCAATGTCTTCTTTAAATTGGACAAAATAATACATTTTGCTTGTTCAGAAAATAATGGGCCTTAAACAGCTCTCACTGCTATTTTTATCTGACGTGACATTAACTGCCACGATTTAAATAATGTGTAAGAGTGAACCAGATTGTGCCTATTCCCACATCGAAATACCTTCAGCAAGAAAATGTCTCCCCAAAATAATAATCCTGCATCATCCAGAGGTGTTAGTGAAGAGACTCTTTATATGATGCCGTTTAAAAATAGGCTTTCAAAGGATTTTCACAGAAGGGGCTGCTGAGCTGTGCTGTGGGGCGTGGGAACTACTTAAATTGGCTTTCCTGTCAAAGCCAGTGTTTGCTGAGACTACATCATCAGTTTTTCCTGACCTTCTGGTTCTCAATTTACTGAAGTACTGCTAAATTCTGTGTGCAGTTCTTTCCTTACCTCCTAGGTCCTGGGTGTCCTGTATGGATGGGTGTGTATTTAGCATTTTAGTATTTCTATTTAGTATTTATCTTTAGTATTTAGCATCCATAGAAATCTGCATCAACACTTGGTGATTGGTATGTGTGTGGTACAATATAATATCTTTACTAAAGTATTCTTCAGGAAAAGTTATTAATTACAATCCCAGATTAAAGCCACTTTGATCAGCAATGCAGCTTTGCTGAAGAAACCCTACATTTGACCGTATTTTCAAAGTGGACATGTAGAAGTCACAAGGATAATTAACCATTTCATCATTTGAGGTCTGCAAGTGAGTGATTTCAGAACGAAAAGCATATACAGCGGTGTTGATTATGCAGAATAAATTATTTCCAAACCCCACTCTTAAATCAGTACATTTTAAAAATTGTGTTGAAAACGCACGTCCACAAAAAACCCCCCTAACGATCACCTAAATTGTGCTGTAAACGTTTTCTTAAATATATATACGAAATTCCTTTGGAAATGTCCACAATCTGCTTCCATATTGCAACACATATGGTATGAAAATCTTGCTTACAAGCCAGTGACTGTTTTTAAACAGTTTTCAAAATTGCACTGAATAACAGCTCATGCACAAAAACTGGTGTGTTTTGTATTTATAACAAGCAGCTTAACATTTTCTAAACTATGACAAATTTCTCCCTGGGTATTTTTTAATGTAATAATAGGATTAGTTTAGCTGTCCTTGGGTTTTTTTCTGTACGTGGGCACTGGTGGTGTGTTAGGAATATTTCTGAGTCATTCTGGTTCTGTCTTCCTCGTTTCTTCAGAATTTCGAGGCCTCTGTGGCCGTAAAGGTTGTTGCTGTTGATGGCTTTGATGTGTGTGCACATGACACCTAATGTTGATATTTAGGGGCCGATTCCCTTGCTATGATTTTGATAAAGCAGTTTCTGGAACTTGTTGCATTTCAATTAAAGATTTACGGCTCTCCTTTCACCTCAGACCTCATTTTTAAAGGTCAGAAGAGAAAAGAAACCCCAAACCATAAACATATTAAGTGAAATATCCATAGTACCTGCAGTTAATGGTATTTCCTTAAAGCAGATAAGTTACTGAGCCCCCCTTTAAAACAAGAGTGTTAATTTACTGTTTCCTTTCATCTGTTGAAATAATTACTTTTCTTCTTTGCCCTCAATAATTTGTTCTGGTTGTTAACATTTCTGTAAAATGAAGTTTGAAAGGTGCTTTTAATGTTCCCATAGACTGCAGTGCACATTTGACTGTTAAAATCAACCTACTTAAGGCAGAACTAATGTTTAACACTCGCAGCCATTTGAAGTAGCTCGCTGCCCAGTTTAATGGTGCTGCCAAGGGCAATGGTCGCGTTACTCGCCGCTGCGTTTGGGGCGGTTGTTGTGCTGGCAGTAAAGACAATCCACGAGACTGCTGAAAATGTCGGCTTAGATCTTAAGGACGTCATTTTTCTGCTCCCAAAGCTATAAAGTGTAATTTCGTGGGTAGCAGTGGGCAAGAAGCACTAACCCTGCTCTGTTTAGGAGCCGCAGTTTCTGTGTCTTAATGAGCTTTCCTGCAAGCTGTGGTTCAAAAAGACAAGATCAAACTGCGCAAACCCCACGCTGATGGGCAGCTGCAGGGGGAGAGGTGATCCCTGGGATGGGAATTGGGGTTTGTGGGATCAGTCAGCTTTGAGACACCTGCAGCAGCAGGTGGAGAGCAGCCCTGGGCAGCCCTGGTGGGCAGGAGGCACACGTGGGGCCCCGTGGCTGCATCCTGAACCAGCTCTGGCACAGTCACAGCCCAGCCTTCACAGCACCTTCTGTTCCATTGTTTTTTGTGGATTTCCCTGATCCACTTCCTGCAGAAGTGGATGTGTCTGCCTTGCGCTATAAAAATGCTGCTCCAGCCTTGCAGTGAGAATAGACCCTCCCAGTGGCCAAATTCACTTTAAACCATTCCCCTACTAACGTTGCTTCAATCTGAGGGGTTTAGAATGTAGGTCAAATCAGATTATTTATGGGAATCTTCAGGCAAATAGTACAGAAGAAAATGTAACTATTTCTCTGTGTAGTGGAGTCGATGGGAACTGTGCTGGAGTCTTCAGCACACCCAGTGGGAATTGCCTGGTGTAGGACAGCCCTGAGTAACCCACAGGCCAGCACATACATCACGTTATTCCTGTGTGAGGTCACTAATTTATAACCAAACAGCTGCTTTTTCTCCTTCGATAAGCAGGGGCAAGCAGAGAATTTAAAGATTAAACAATACATCTTCTCAACCAAAAAAAAAAAATATATATTTACTAAACAGTGAGTGAAATTTTCCCCTTGGCTGGTCTAGTGCAATTTTGCAAGCTCCAACAATGCTGAATGGATGTTATTGAGAAGTGAATTTGGCTCATTCTTTTTATGCTTTTAATAAATACCCAAGGGAAAGGCAGTTGTTCAAGGAAAATGAAATACAAATAAACATAAAATTTATTCTCAGTAAGCATTCTGGGGAACTTGGGACTTGAGTTTTATGCCATGTTTTTTTTCCTGTTACTTGCAAGCAAAACTAAAATATTCATATAAGCTGTCAGTTCTCTACAGCAAATTCGTCCTTTTTAAAAAATAAAACAAAATATAGATTCAGTGTCTAGAACAGGAACAATGTGAAACATAAAAAATGATAGTTCTGCTCCAAAGTACATCATTGTAATGGGCCATATTATTCCGGACTGTGGATATAAATGTTGGGGTTTTTGCACAGCGTCCTGTAACAATTCTTGAGACACAGTCATGCGCAAGACATCATTTGTAATTACAGCAGTTTGCCATTTTCAGCTGCTCTCTGCTTATTTCTCATTTGATTGATAATTCATGTACTTGTAGCTAATGAAGATTTTTCATGCTGCCACCTAATAGACATTACCAGTTTTTCCTACCTAAATTTCAGGACAGCAGTGGTAGTTTTGTTGGAAGGAAAAAGGGAAAAAAAACTTAACAGCTTTACAATGCCTTTTTCACATAGATTCCTGGGCACAGTCAGTGGAGAACATTTATTGGAATAAAGAATTTAGATTTTGGATGTCATTGCAGATTAACCGTTGCCCAGACTTTCAGACAATCCTTCAAAAAATCTCTGGTTCCCCGGGTGTAGTGTCCTGTGGAGGGTCAGAGGCACCTTTTTTGGATTTATGGGTATTTAGCTTATTTACCTTTCATTTTTACTATTATTACTATTTCTGCCATTCTGAGTTTGAAAAAATTGTAGTTGCGCTAATAGTTGTTGGTTTAAACAAATCATAGAAAGAGACTCTTTATGTCTCTAGACTGCACATCCAGCTTGGATACCTTTATCAGGTGCAATGCAGATTGATTTGAAGTCAGTATTTACTACCAGAGAGTGTAAATCCAGACTCTCTGCATCGTAAAAGCCAGAACAGATTTTACTGCTTGAGAAAGACTGAGCTGAAAAGGTTCCCCAGCACCTGGACTGACTCTGGAAAAATGTGTATTTGATTTTCCTGGAAGCTGTGTGGGAAAACACCTTTCCAGGTAAGGTTTGCGTGCATTCGTGTCTTGATCCACTGCTTGTTTTTCATCAGCCACAGACTTGGAAGTTTGCACAAAGCACCCACAAATAACTTCATCCCCAGCCTCATCCCCTTGGGTTGCTGTCACCTTTGTGAGAGCTCCAGGGCTCGAGTGGGAGCGTGTGCAGCATCACTACCTTTCAGAATTGTACAAAACTAGCTGATTAAATCTGATTTTAAATACTGCTTTCAGCCCAGAGCCCTGCCTTTTTAATAATCAATTAAAACATTGCTTCATTGTGTTTATTCAGTGTGTATAAAGCACTGCTTGACATGGATTAGACCTTACATAGCAGTACACAGCTGTAGCCCATCCAGCATTTTCCAAATGAGTTTGCACAAGGAATAAAAGATTGCCATCTGAGCAACACTGGAGGGAGACAAGAGCAGACAAAAGGCACTTAAATGCTACAAAAAGAGAAAAGACCCTGTTGAGATAGAAATTTCTGAGCAAATGCCTCCATTTCACAGGGAGATACTGTAGCAGGCAATGTACATTGATTTTAGCACGTGAAGTACATTGCTTTGGGGATTCATTAAGCTTCGTTTTGTGCACTATCATGAATGGGGATGTCAGCCACTCTCTCAAGTAATGTAGGGTTTCAAAGTGAGGAGGTAGAATGAGCCAAAGTGAAAATAAAATGTGCCCTGCAAAGAGAGTAAGGCAGTTGGGAAAGGAAAATGCTTCGCTTGCTGAAAGCCAAGTACGTCACAGGAGCAGTAATCAAACTGAAACATTTGTGAAGGGCTTTATGCTTATCGAGTTTATCAGATGGCTTAGAGCAGTAAGTTCATGCTCGTGGTGGCCTGGTGGGAGTCCCACTGGAAGGACAGACGCACTGATGGAGCTCAGGCCTTGTTCCTGTCCTTTGGAAGAAAATATGCAGACAATTCTTTGATACTTTTTAGTTCCTCACCTTTTTAAACTGAATATATGTAAGGTATTTTTGGTTTTGGTCAGGGCTGGTTTTTCACCTTCTGTATTTGCAGTGGGAGGGTGGTTAGGAAGGTGCTGTTTTCCTCCTCTTTTTGGGAGCCAGCGGCAGAGCTCTCAGAGGCCTCTCACTGCCTCCCCAGGCACTGGCTGCCAAATCCAGAAGCCACAGGAAGTGGCAGGTCCATAAAGTTGGATTTTTTTTGTTTTTAATGCAATTAGCCCAATCATCAGGGCCCTTCCACCACACTCTGCTGTGTGCACTCCGTAACAGAGCCTGGCTTTATGGATTTGGCTGTTCCAGGTTGGTGGCACAGGGGCTTGGGCAAAGAGGAGTAGAGGAAAACTGACGACAAGGAGTTGGGAGTTGTAATCCTGCACTGTCCTGGTAGCCAGGTAGAGGGAAGCACACCCTGGAATTGCTGAAATAGTTCACACCTTCTTTACAAGTGGTGTTTTGTCTCAGGTGTGTGCTGGGGGTCGCTGTGAAGAAGGTGGGCACTGCAGAGGTGCCACGGCTGTGAGGCTGAGGGGCTTGGAGCACCTGGCAGGACACATCTCTGGAGGGCAGCATCCCTGGCAGCTCAGCATCCGCCTCCCCGGCAGCTCGGGCTCTTCGGGGGGAGGAGCACAGCAGATTCAGTCAGATAGCTGCTGCTTTCTGCAGAAACTTCTCCTCTTGCTTTCCTCTCCCCTGTCGGATCCTTTAGAAGTGCTCAGGACAAGTGCCAGCAGCAGACTGCAGTTACTAGGCTGCAGAGTGCTGGGTGTGGAGTCCTTGGTGCTTCCGTTTCTACCCTGATGGCAGCTGCCGCTTGGGTCAGGAAGGAGTTTTCCTGCTGATAGATGGGCTGTGTGCTAGGAAAACTTGTCTCTCCGCAGAGCATCATGTAATTCTCGGTGGTGAGGAGTGGTGCTACGTGTCCATGGCCAGGCAGCTCCTCCCGGATTGCTGCTGGAATACCTGGGAGCCTGCTCCCTCTGTCAGTGCGGTGTCGCAGCCACCCACGAGGGCTGCATTTCTGCCGGAGGGGCTCTTCCTTGCCCTCCTGGCTCATGAGGGGAGGAGGACAGAGAAGAGCCAAACTCTGGCTGTTTCTTGGCCCAAGAGAGGGTTGGTTGTGTCAGGGCTCAGCTCCGTGACCTGCGGTCCTGCAGGAGATCCTGGCACTGCCTGGTGGCGCTGGGGAGCGGGGATGGGCTCACAGGAGGGATCAGGGATGTGCTCTGGGCTGCGTGGGATGGATCAGGAGCTGGGGCAAGGTTAAAGGTTTCTGGGGAAAAGTCTACAGCAGACTTAAAACGGGTGAACTCAAAAGGAATGGATTTCTCATGCTTAATCAGGGTTTATAAGATCAATGTGTAACTGAACTGAATGCAAACACTGGGATATATAAGCAGAGTCCTTCTTCACTGACGTCTGAGGAATTCATAATTCATTCAGAAGCAAACCTTTCAGGTGATCATCTCTCTGGGTATATTTTCCCGTTAATCATATTTCTCCTAACGATCAGTTTGGAAAGTTGTCTTATTTCTGCAGCACAGAAAGTCCTGCCGGTGAACATTCCCCAATTGCGCTCATAATTATTTCTGATTAAAAGTGCCCTGGCCTGACAGCACCAGGGAAATTAATAGGAGAAGCTTTCTACAAGTTTTAGAAGACGAGCAAAGACATACTCGCTCCCTCTTAAAATTATTTAAGCAGGTGCTGTGGGAAGCCATTGCTTTTATAATGCTCTTCAGATGTTTACAGCAAAACATTTTTTCCCAGTGATTGAATTTTTCAAAGTACTAAAATACCACGGAGAAATATGTTCCCCACCAGTTTTATGGCTCCCTGGATGCATTCTATACAAACCTTGTATCTGCCTGGACACAAACACTCTATTGCAAAAAGATATCTTGCCATTTTAACAAGCTGCACTGCTTTGAAAGGATACACTGCATCACCAGTGGGAATGTCAGTACCTTAAGAGTAATATGGCTTTAAGGGTACTATTTTATTAAAGCAGACCTCAGTAATTTGTTCCTGACTGTTATACACCCTTATTTTATTAAAGGTATTTTACATCTGTGGAGGAGATTACTACCACTCCTATTTTCTCCACTGCTTGGCTTTAATGGATGGTGTGGAATATAATATTTATTAAGCCTAAGCAGGGGAGGACATAATAGCAGAATTGTCCTTTATAACCTATTTTACACAGCTGTAAAATAAACCTTAATAAAGCAAGAATAATTATTCAGGAATATCCAGGAAATGGAATATTCCTCCTGTTTCAAATATTTGAAAGGCTTAACTGCTGGTTATACGTGTACTTTAAGAAATTGAACTCAACAGTAATAATATTGATATTAGTTTGAAACTATTTTAAAATATATTAAGAGGTTAAGTATCTTCTGTGTCATAATCGCTGTGTTAGCATAAATCAATACATAACTGTAATGTCTCTGTGGTGTTGCCTGTATGTGATCCTACAGGATTATCCTGCTTCCTGCATAGCTTTGTTTTCCTGTTTCTTGGTATGATTTCTCGTCTTGGTGACAGTCACTGGAATCAGTGCCAAAGGGAGAGATTTTGTATTAAGGTCCTAATGTGGCTTTGCAAACTGATTCCTGATCAGATATTCCAGAAGAACTGCTAAAGCAATTCCTCTCTTCCCCCTGCCTTCTTGATTTCTTCCTCCTGTTGTCCTATTTATATTTTTTTTTAATTGTGGAAATGATTTGGACTACAGTTATTACATTAATTATCCAAACTGACATTTTTGCAGTGTGTGAAAGGACAGGGTGGTATGTAAAATAGATGCACTAAGAACACCTACAGTATGACAACAAGTAGCAGGGTAATTGCTGAAAATGAAGTCTTTTCTGCTATCCCTTCTCTTCAACATCTGTTGTTCCATATGGAGTCATAAATATTTGCAACAAAATAGTTGAAGAAATAATCTCAACATTAATGGGGGAAAGCTGAATCCGCGAAGAAAATTGAAGAATTTTTTTTTTCTTGGCAAGTTCCTCCTACCCATCCTCATCTGACACTTTGAAATCTCAGTAGAAGAATAGTCAGACTACAGTGATGCTTAAAAATCACCATGAAAAAAAGCTTTTGTGAATGTTAATAGGAGTTAGCTGAGAAAAATTTTGTAACCTCCTGATAATGACCATGAGGAGGATTTTGTTTATTTTGTTTCATTCTCCCCCTTTCTTCCACCCCACAGTAATTTTGCTACTAACCTTTTATTGAATAGTTCACATTTTCCCTTCTCTCTGTTGTCAGTAGAAATAATCCTCCTCGTCGAGGTGAGGAGTGACAAGGTACTATTACTGCCTGAACAAAACTAGTTACTTTAAATTACCGTATGGAAAATGCAGATCAGTGGTATTGAAGCTTCTCTTTGGATTAAGAAGCAACTTCAAGCACAGAACAATTTAAAATATGTTGGAATCCACATTACCAGAACCTGCCTGAGGAACAGCTCATGGGAGAAAGCAGGGATAATAATAACACAGACAAACGACAAATGGTAAATAATTCTGACTATAAAAAATAGCATTTTGAAGGCTCTTTATGTATTTATTAGGAGCCTTAGTGGGAGTACTTAGGCTTCTCCTTAATGAACAGAATTTTACCGGGTGACGTCAGTTGTATTTGGTTTTCTTAATCTGTGCATACTGAACTTTTGACTGATTTTACATGCAGTGGAACTCTTTAGTTCTGATGTTGAGCCACTGAATTGCTGCACTTTTTAATTTCATTTTTTATTATTATTGCAAACCAAGTATCTCATCTAACTTAGGTCCTTGTTTTTAAGGCTTGAATTAATAAAATATTTTCAGGTGTTTTTACTGCCAGTGCCATGTGAACATCAGAGTATATTGTAAATACGTTGAAGTTATAAATAGATATAATTTTCTGTGTTATTAATGAGAGTACACTGATGAAAATGTCAAAGCTGTATAATTATGCACCTCTTGATAAAGAGTACACAGATAAAGGCAATTTGTAAACTGTAATTTCTGCCTTTTCTAGCGAAATTTTCATTTCTCTGCTTTTGCCGCCTCCTCGTATTCAAGCGCCAAGAGGCAGCTCCATGACGTCCTTTGGGAGGAGCCACCCTCGTCATTCCTGGAGCAGCTCTGTGGGAAGGCCAATGGCGCCTGGCTTGGCTCAGGAATGGAGTGTCCGGCAGGAGAGGGACACTGAGCTGGCACTGCTGGGGCACCTCCAGTGCTGGGGGCAGCTCTGGGCCCCCCTGCCCAGAAGGACATGGAGGGGCTGGAGGTGTCCAGGGAAGGGAACGGAGCTGGGAAGGGGCTGGAGCCCCAGGAGCGGCTGAGGGAGCTGGGAAAGGGCTCAGGCTGGAGCAGAGGAGGCTCAGGGGGAACCTTGTGGCTCTGCACAGCTCCTGACAGGAGGGGGCAGCCGGGGGGGTCGGGCTCTGCTGCCAGGGAACAGGGACAGGAGGAGAGGGAACGGCCTCGGGCTGGGCCAGGGGAGGCTCAGGGTGGATACTGGGAAAAATTCCCTCATGGAAAGGCCTGGCCAGCCCTGGCACTGCCCAGGGCAGCGGTGGAGTCCCCATTCCTGGTGGGACTCAAAAGCCGTGTGGATGTGGCCCTTGGGGACATGGGCAGTGGTGGCCCTGGCAGTGCTGGGGGAGCAGCTGGAGACTCCATCATGATCTTCCAGCTCTTTCCCAGCCTCAACAATTCCATGATTCTATGGTTTATATTTTCATTTTCATTCGAAACAGCGAAAACGTTTTATTAAACACTTATTCAGGACAAAATTGAGCGATTTTGAGTGATTTCAGAGCACGGAGGTGAGAACCTGCGTGGACATGGATAAGTGGATCATAGCTGATGCGTCTGTTCTCTGGTTGTCTCTTAAAGCTTCTAAGGCAACGTGGAAATGTATAGAAAATGTATATATAATGTTAGATACTGTTCTCAAAGTGAAGTTTTTTCATGGAAAAGCTCAGTAGTGAGCAATGCTTGTATCAGTCACTGGAAAATGAAATCTGATTTAAAGGTGCTGCACTGGATTAATCAGCTACTCCTCAATTGCATTCATTGACCCTGTTCATTCAGGGGACTGTAATTAAGAAAAACAGCACTGACTTTAAATTTGGCACCTGAATCGCAAGGTTAAAGCAGTAAATTTCTAAGTCTGATTGGTGCCTGGTTTACAGGAGGCATCTCTTTTCTCACTGATGATCAAGAGTCTCAGCTCCTGGCAGAGCAGCAATGAGGGAGGAGAAAAAACCACAGGCATGGGGTTATGGAGGATTTTGGAAGTTATTAAGACATGGAAGACAGACAACCCTGCCCTTGCAGAATTAGACATGCAGAACACTTGAAATAATCAATGCTTCAAATTACAGATTTTCGTACTTACTTTGCTGTCAAAGAAAAAAACCCAAACCTGATTTCTAGTTAAGCAATACAGAAGTTGCTTAACTTCTGTATTAGGTTTAAAATTAAGAAGTCTCACTTTTTGAGAAAATTAATTTTGCAGTCAAAAATAAGAATTTTGGTCCTGAGTCTATTAAAATACCCATGTTTGGACACCAGCCTTCCGTGTTGTAGAGCTGGGAGTCAGGGGACCTCCTGCCACCATGAAGATCCATCAGTTTATAGGATTCTGTCAGATCTTTGGGCAAATTATGCTAATTCAAATACGTGTTTTACTTTCAGAGATGAGTCACACAGACAACCCAGCTGATGTTGCAGATCCTCTGCTTTATTTTATTAAAAGTCAAAGAGGTCCATTAGAGTATCCAGGCTGTTCTGTAACTGTGGGCCATTAAATGTAATCCCCATCACTCAGGTATGAAACCCAAAGAATTAGAATTGTGATAAACCACTTTAGTTCTTGGGTTTCTGAATTTTATGCGACAGGCAGGGAGAAGGAGTAACCCAGCTACCATCTATGTCCAAAACCATCTTCTTAAACCTGCCTGAAGGGTTTCTGAGATCAAATCTCTTGGTTAGTAACTAACAGATTAATAACTATAAATTCTATATAAATTGTTTCTCTCTCCTCCATATGCCTCGCATTTATTTAATGCATGATTTATACTCTGTGAGCTGTTTGAGGTGAATAATACTCATTAGCTCCAGGTAGATAAAGTTTTTAAGTGCATGAGAAGAAATAACGTGGTGGTCTAACTGGTGTAAATTGTACCTGTAATATTTCTGCCTTGTTTTGAGAGGGATGTGGCATGTCAAGTGGATCAGGGATGTGACTGATGGGTTTAAAAACATGCCTTCTGAAAGAAAATAAACCAGCTGGCAAATAAAAGTACCTGTTGGTTTGGGCCGTGCAGGGAGCAATTCAGGTCCCCTGTTCCCAGCTCTGTGTTCAGTCTGGAGGCTGATGCTTCGTTCGCCAATCCCTGCTCCTGCAATTTAGGCAGAAGACAGACGATGAAATACTTAAGCATATTGAATTAAGAACAAGAAACTTCCTAGCAGATTTCTGTGTGCTTTCCCAGGATGATACTCCATTCACTGTTAGTGTTTACTGTGTATTTCTTTGCTCTTCAATATAATTCTTGCTTTCATCTATTCATCTGGATGTCAGCTAGAAATTAAAATAAAAAGACTGCACTCTAAATGGGTTCCTGAATGCTTTTATAAAGCATGGCAGGTTTAACAAACAAGCTGGATAAAAGTAGTTGCCACTTTGCTTCAATAATCAGAAAGGTTGTTTGTGTCCTTGGTCAGACTCTAGCTGTCTTGGCTTTATTTCTTGCTTATTCTGTTGTATTGTATATGTGAGTGCAGCTTTTAGCATTTATATTTTTAGTGGTGTTTATAATCAAAATCCTTAAATCAACATTATTTTTTTTCCATTAAAGAGATGCCTTTGATACAGCCCACAAGAAATGCTTCCAGCACATGCCATTTTTAATTGCTTTACCAATTACGATTCCTCAAGTCTAGCTAATAAATTTTTGCCTAACTGTGCACTTATTCCGAGTATGGGCAAGATGTAGCCACCGTTCAGATGTGAAGGCCTATTACAAGATTGAAATAGATTTCTAATGCATTTATCATTCATCTTTGCAGAGTGTGATTTCAATCAGAAAAAAAAAAAATGATGAATGGTTTGACAGTTTCCACCCATATACGCTAAAACATAATATGCTGCTTCTAGTTTCAGCTATTACAGACTTTAACATGCAATGTGACCTTGGTCTGCAAAGCATGTTTGGTTAGCACAAAAACTTAATCATAAGAAGTCATAAGTAGAATCCTTCTTCTTTACTGCCCTTTTTCTGGGACTTGGAAATTTATTGCTTCTGGGACAGGTAGGATATGAACAATGGGCCAAATAGAGTCCAGGGTTATCTCATCTGTGTGAAAACTGCTGCTGAAAATCGATGTGACCTCTGCTACACTGTCATCCCAATTCCCACCCTCTGTGTCCTATTTGTCTTTTGGTAGAAGCTTAGATCTGTGTGCTGTCTCTATGTGTCTCTCTTGGGCCAGATTATCAAAATGAATCATTGCCTGCATACCTCTTATATTTCTATTTATTTTCCTGGTGTTGACTAGGTCTGATGAAATACGATTCTTTTTGCATTTGATCCTCACTGCAGCAAGCAGCACCTAATTTAGCTGTGTCTATCTCTTTAAAGAAGAGTAATACTATTTTGAAACTTCAATCTGCTGTACAGTAGCATTACAAACCATAGACCATGCAACCTGTCTTCATAGTCAATAGTAATTTTCCTTTCGGCCAATTTAATGTTATTACTTTCATCTCCAAATAGCAGAGATTTCTAGAGGTGTTAGAGCAGCTCCAGCTTTGTTCTGCATACTTCATCTATTGCTTTCTTTTCCAAATGCCACTTCTGTTTAGTCTTTTGTCACTCCGTGGCTTCGCTGTTATTTCTGTGCAGCATCGTGTGCGACAACTAATCGGGTTATTTTAAAAACTCTGCCACTGATATATTTAAATACGAGAAGTGCTGTGTCTGAATCAGCACAAACTTTGTGGTCTGAGTTTGTTACCTGAGTTGGGTTTTTTTTAAATGGATCACTTAAATTCCATCCGAGATGTTGGCTCTGAGGACATGTAGAGGTTACTGGCTTTTGTTATTAGTCCTGAAGAGCCATTAGGAAGACGTTCCATTTAATGAACTCACAGAGCAAAGACAAAACACTCCCAAACCAGAGATTTCAAAGAATTCTTGAAAACTGCTAATGCTCCTGGTCTGTTGTCAGGTGAATGTTCTAGACACACGGCACGAAGTGCAGCTCGATGGAGGCTCCTGGAGTGTGTTTCACCAGAAAATAGTGCTGCTGTGGAGACACCCTGGGTTAATTAGTTGTCAGATTCTTTCTAAGTTGTTTACTCCTTGAAAACAGGAGTGGAAGCAGGAGGCCTTTTGAATATGGTGTGGTCTGATTGTAAATCCAGCCTTTAACATGACCAAGACACTCGACAGATGAAACTCTGGGCTGGCTGGGCAGCTGCCCTGAGCGAGTGCTGGCACCAGGAGCTCATGGCCAAGGCAGTGATCGCAGGCTTCACTGAAAGGCAGGAGCTGAGGAGATAATCATCGTGATTTCTGCAAGTGCAGGATTGTGAGATATATATATATATATGTATACATATATAGAGACTGGATTTCCATGGAATATTGCACAGAAGTAATTTTTTAGCATTTCAGAGTAAAAGAAATGTACCACGTTTGGCTTTAGAGACAGCTAGATTTTAATTGTGTAGTTTTCAGCAATTAAAATGAATATGTGGGAAGAAGTACTCACAGGGAACTGAGAGGAGGAGATCCATCTACTGTCCTAAAAGATGCTTTAATTATTCTATTAAAAAATAGGAGTTCATTGGTGTTAGAAGTGATTCCTCACCAAATTGAAGGGATTTTTGAAAATAAAACCCAATTACTACCATTGTTTCTTTGTGGATACACATGTCTGCTGTCTGTGCACCGCTTGATCTGTAACCACACAACGTATTTGAAAGAAGGAGGGAAGGGGAAGCTGCCAGGCCCCAGTTTGCTCCCTGTAGGAGATGCTCCAGGTCCCTGCAGTGCTGGCAGAGCCGGGAGGGGATGGATGGCTCAGTGGAGATTATTTACTGCTGAGCACGGGAAGGGGAAAGGTAAAGGAGTAAAGAGATGGGATACATTCCTTGATTAGAATTTTGCCAAGGTTATAGCAACAAAAAACACACATCACAGAACGGCAAACATGATAGAACGAAGACAGGTCATTCAGGTTTAATGAACTGCGTAATGCTGTTATAATTCTGTAGTGTAATTCTGTAGAATTTGAGATATAATAGTCTGTACCATATTACAGCCGTGTTATAGTCCCAGTGTATTGATTATTGTTCTGTACTATTTTGCAAACTTGCCTTGGCAACAGTCCCAGCTGCCGAGGACTGAAACAATGTTGATTTTATTAACACCCTTCTGTTTTGACTTCCAGATGAACAAAATGGTCGTTTCTAGAAATTACAGTCACCTGTATTTCCACTGCTTTCTGATGTCGCTTTTAAACCTATCTTTACAGAAGAGGTCCAAATTGCCATTCCAATAATGAAACCAACCTTAGACAAAGTCCAACTGGCTGGACAGGCCTTGCCTCCTGGATTTCCGGCGCCATTTCTTTTTGCTGATGGTCTTTCATCAGTAGAAACACTGTTAACCAACATTCAGGTAAATTCTTCTCTGCAGAGGCAGGTTATGTCACGATAGATCACGTGTGTTTCTTTTTCACTCTTAAAAAGTTTTAGAAACCATTTTGTATCTGTGATTTCTCGTCTCTTTTTATTTAATGTCTTGCTTAGGTTTCTGCCTTCTCTGGCATTACCAGTCATGGAAGGGTTTCATACATTGTATATGTGACTTAATAATTGGCAAGAATGGTCGTACTGAAATTCACCATTCTCATTATTCCTGCAGTGCTTGTCTCTGCAGTCTCTGCGGGTCAGCAGAGACGTGGCACAGTGTGTGTAACAAACCACAGCAGCCACAGCTTTACTGAGTGATTCCATGGCACAAAATTCCTCATATATAACTGCAACATTAGCTACTGCCAGTGCCTAGTTGTGCTCCAGGTCTAGAGGTTCCTGCTTCTAATCTTCCTGTTTTCCTAGAGTGTGTAAAAGAAGCAAATGGATGAATTTTGTCACTGCTGAAAGGAAATGATGTTTTCAGATCTTGCACTTGTGTGTGTTTTAGGGCCTGCTGAAAGTGGCTGTGGACAATGCAAGAGTCCAGGAAAAGCAGATACAGCAGGAAAAGAAAGAGTTAAAGATGGAGCTTTGTCGAGAGCGAGAACTTCGAGAGAGCTTGGAAAGGCAGCTCACAGCTGAGCTGCAAAGCAGAGGTGAGTGAATGTAAAATGGAGTTTAGGTATCTATTAAATGTGTAACCCTTTGGCATTTCCAGCTGCAGCTGCCGAGGGCTCCGAGTTGAGTGACATTCAGGCTCCAGTGTAACGCAGCAGTGCACCAGCACTGGTAATGAAAGATTTAATTCCATAAAACCAGCGTGAAGCACGCATTTCTGTAAGCAGACAGAGCAGTGGCTGAGGGATTGTTACCTGTAGGGCAACTGGCCCCAGAGAGTTTTGGCAGGTCCTGAGGAGGGAAGTTGTGCAGTGCCATGGCTTTCAGGTGTATTAACACCACTCTGCCCAGGTATTCCCTGCCCGATTTCTTTGTTTGACAGCTTTAATTTCTTTCTGCTGTTATCCTCCAAGCATTGAGAATCAGTCTTACTGAGAGAAAGATGTGGCTGTAATTCGGGTATTTAGGTGATCTTTGTCATTACTTCCCTCGCCCACATTTCTGCAGCTTCAGTGCTGCTCAGTTTGTCTTGTAGAGAACGTCAGCACAACAAAATAGGCCTATGAAAAATTGTCTGCCCAAGTGCCAGATCTGAAGCAAATATCCCTGGATATTTTCTTGCTTCAGGAGATGGAGGTACAGTCGCACACCCAGATGGGGCCTTCTGAGACAAAACCATGACTGGTTAGAAGCTTTTGATAATAACAGGCAATTAAATTGGTAAATCTGAATTTCTCGCTGTGCTGTTGCAAAGGAGGCAGTATTCTTTTTAAAATTCAGATCTGCATCTGAAGGAAAGGAGCAGCACTTCATGTGCCAAAAGCTGCTTCTAGATTACATCCATGAAATCAGAAAGATAAAACTAGATAAGACCAAAAGTGTAGGTGCCAAGTCCTGTCTTCCTGTGCATTGTGAATGGAAATTAAGTGTGTAGAACTGTCTGCAGTGCCAGGTCTCACTTGGAGGCACCAAAGGGCACTTCTCAGCTGAGGTGTGAAGGGTTGGTAAATATTGAAGTTGGTAAATTGCAGTGGCTGTCCAGAAATGCTGCATCACCCAAGTGTGAGAGGACTGGGTATTTCTGTGAGACAAAGCTCAGCTCCCTGTAGGACAGCGCACTGTGCCCCTCCTGAGTCCCAGTTAAGCCATCAAAAACCTCAGGTCATTCACAGACTTTGATGGCTCCTGACTTGAAAGAGAATTCCACCAATAATCAATGTCCTCAGAATTGTTTGTCTCCCAGGTCATCACCACATGCACATCTTTATTGTTTCAGATATCTCAAGGTAGAACTGCTCCTTTGAATATTGAACATAAACTACTTTTTTTATTGTCTCCATCATCTATTAATTGTGCCTTGACAGCCTATATTACACTGTATTTACATTTACATTACAGCCACAATTCAGAAACGCTTGAAGAAAGAAAAGAAGGCAAAGAGAAAATTGCAGGAAGCTTTGGAATTTGAATCCAAGAGACGAGAACAAGTGGAACAGGCGCTTAAACAGGCCACATCAGGTGACGGTCTCAGGATGTTAAATGGTAATGTCTTAGTTGGCCTTTCACAGTGAGCTTAAAATGATGTTTGATTGAGTGAGGAAAAATAACAAGATGATGCACAGAGAAAATTTCAGAATAAATCCCCACAATTCTTTCCTGAAATAATTAAAAATCTATTTCAGGCCATGTGCTCTGGGTCGTGAATGAAAAAAATAAAGAAGTCTGCAACTAGAGAAACAGACAGAGCAGTTTACACAGAGATGACAAGAAATGCTGAATATATTACAGAGAAATCTGTTACAGTGCCAGCTAAGACAATGTGAAATTTGGTTCCTATAAGGTTCTCTGAACTCTTCTCTCCCAGCAGATTCATTTTTAGAACTGCTGAGCTTCATTTTCAAAGCCGTTTGGCTGAAGTTTGCTCAGCCTCAGGACCTATTAAGTTTGTTAAATATGTATCAGCTTTCAGAGCTGACTGGGTTTTGAACACTTCCCAAATATTCTTGTGAAACAAAAGCAAATCACTTCATCTCCTAAACAGTGATTAAGTTCTGGCTACCAGGAGGATTTGCCTTTCGTGCTTAAGATGGTTCTGGCCAAAGTTTAGAGCTTTGGTTTGAATCTTTAAGACTGAACCTAGCTGAGTTTTAATTAATTTTGGTTTCTGCAGCTAAGGTTTAGTCTGTGCATCCCTAGCCTGGAGTCTCTGCAGAGGCTCAGGAATCAGAGTGACGTTCAGTCTCTGCTGCATTCAGGTGTCCTGTGGCGTGTTAATTTGTGCTGCCTGCTTTGGGCACTGCTAGAGACTGCAGAGTGCAAAAACTGCCTGACTGCTGAGCAAAAATAATGAATTTGGCTTGTGTGGAGTTCTCAGCTGTGAGAGCTGCCCAGGCTGCTCTCCAAAGCCAGGGCAGGCTGTGTGTGTGACCTGCCACCGCAGCGCTCTGCAGGGACCGCGAGCTGGGATTTATCTGGGGCACCCAAGGCATGGAAACTCTGTGAGCACGAGAGCGGCATCTTTCAGAGCATCCTCTCATCTGCTGGTTCATAGCCCTGCATGTCCCTGGAGCCGGGACTGGCTGCTGTTCCTGGAGCGCTGGCAGTGGCCGGGGGGATTCAGGTGTGGATTTACAGCCGCAGTCACACCGTGGTGGGCAACAGTGACCCGGGGACAGTGGGTGGCCAGAGCCAGCAAAAACCTTCTCCAGCACCTCCACTGGATCAGACAAATGCCCAGACTGGATCGCATGGACAGAACCAGCACCTGGAGATGAATATCAGAAAAAACCCAAAATCCTGATGTGCTGTAAGGTCACTCCCCCGGGTGCTGCTGCTGCAGGGAAAGCACCTGCTGCTCAGACACCAGGCAGGAGCACCCAGCAGTCCTGGAAACCACAAATCCAGGGATGCCAAGGTGCCAGCAGTGTGATTAACACACCTTTACATCTGCTAGCGTGGGCCTGGCTGCAGCAGTTTGATTTGCAGGCCCACTCAGGTAGTCATATATATGTTAGTGCCTGCAAGAAGCTGATATTTACATGCTAATCTGATTGCACATGCAAATCAAGTAGCTCATTAGCATCTTAATCCACAATTTAATTGCAGGTACAATTTTACGACAACAAAATGTGAAGGGCTATTCTGAGTATTTTTAATTTAACTCTGACGGTCTGTCTCATTTAACAGATGCTGTTATTAGTTACAGATGACTTTGTCATTTTTTGTATAGACAACATGGACTCTGAAGGGTTTGAAAAGAAAGAACCTTTTCAGATTGATAGATCAGGGCCCTGCGCTTGCCTTCAAACAGGAATCTGAGTAAGGGAAACCCTGCAGAATAGCAGTCACTTGTAATTTCATAAGAAAATAGTTGTATATGTGAAAACACTGCTTTTTTGATCATATGCATTTCTAGAGCTGTATATGCACACACGACACAAATTTCATTTACACATTAATTGCTGAGATGCTGCTCTCCTGTCAGGACTGTGCTTTGCAGGGTTGCCCTGCTTTCACACAGAGCTCAGTTACTGCAGGGTCACCAGCAAAGCATCACCTCTGTGACAGATCCTGACACTCCAGTGAAGGGATCTGTGAAAGCAACAGTGCAATTATTCCCTGTTTGAGACAGTCCAGAACAGGCTTTTGCGCAGAAAAGTTCCCAAGCTGTACACACAGCTCCCTTTCAGGTGTGGGTTTCTCCTTCCTGCAATTTCTGAGTGCTGTATTGTAAGGGAAGCAGATGTTTCTCCAGGATTTGAGGTGCCGTGGATTCAAATCACATCCCCTTCATGCTAATCCTTGCTGGCACAAGGTGGATCATGGCATCTGTTCCCAAAACACCCTGGGGTGTTGGAGCCCCCGCCCCCAACCCAAGGACTGTGCAGACAGAGAGGTATCACCAACAGGAAATTAAATAGGTCCAGAGTGAGTGTCATGAGACTCCTTCTCAACTTGGAAAAAAGAGCACAGTCCTCTTTGGAAAGCTTTTCCCAGAGATCTGAAGTATTTCACATAGTATGACAGCTGTAATTTTGGTTTGGGTGGTAACACATGCTCACACATCCCGAGCTGAGGTTTGAAATGCAATTTGCACAGTTCTTATCTGTAACATGCACTCACACAAACTGAAACACACACCGCAAAACTGTTGCCTGGCACTGGCTGTGTTCTTCAGCTCTGTAATTTGGAGGTATTTGTCTGGGTACAGGAGTCAGTGTAGTGTAATATTATCACAGTTTAATTTTGACTTTTATTTTTCATGTGTCAGATGCCCTCATTCTCCAAGAGGATTTTGCAGACCTTATTGCCACGTGTTGGTTATTATCTGATCGTCAGGCAAATGTGAAGCACGTTAAAAATAATTCACTGTGAGACCAGTAATGTTTGCACATTTTGGGAACAATTTACTACTGAAAATTCTATGAGGACCAAATGTTTTATGCAAGACCATGTTAATGTGGAGAGCACCCTCGTTTGCTATAAATATTTTTCTAAAGATGCCTGAGAGAGGGGCAAAGGGGAATGCATTAATCTTCGGTGTCCCTTCTTTCAGATGCTGGAATCCCAGATATGGAAATAGAACACAACGGAACCCAGCACGACAGTGCAGCAATGCAAGGTGCAGTATGGACCACGGCCCCTCACCTGTGTGCTTGTCATTAAAAATCAAGTGAAATGCAGAATGATTTTAATGCCTGTTTTCCTGCTTTAAGATAAATGTAAATTACAGAACTCCAGTTTGTTTTCCTGTTTGATACAGAAAAACCTTTGTAAGAGCAGTACTCCACAGGATCAGAAATTAACTTTGTTCAAGTGGAAGTGATATTTATCTGAGGTGGTATTCCTATGAAAACTGATTTTTATCTACCAAGATGTATGCCCTTAGTTCAAAAGGGATTTTACATACCGTTTATATTCTTGAAATATTTTACCTCTCGTCCTTACCCACCTATCAAGATCTCAGGTGTTTTCAAAAACTGTAAGAGAAAAAGAAAAGCCATGTTCATGTTCAGCTGTCTGGTGCTGCTTTCGCCCCACTGTTCAGTGCCTGTGTGTGCGTGCAGCACCTCCAAGACTTGTCTGAGTGCTCCCCAAAAAGTACCAAATGCATTCTGGCTGCAGGTCTGGGACGTGAGGAGTTGAGAAGTCCTCCTCTGGGGGAGCTGAGACAGAGTCCCAAGGGATATTCCCATTCCCCTTGGAAGCCTCTTTGAGCCACGCAGAAAATCCACAGTCACCTGGGATAAAATTGAGTCTGAGCGATTTGAACATTGAAATTGTCTGACTTCAGTGAAAGCCCAGCTTGTAGAGCTTTTCTCCCTTCAGTGCTGCCAAATTTGCCATATTTGTTCCAGACCCTTCGGTTCTGTGCTGGCTGCTCTGGCAGCCTGGAGACAGCTGCCTGTTCCCTAGAACTGCTGCTCCTTAGAGCAGTCGCAGCCTTTCTGCTGCGTGCTGTGGTGGTGACGTGCAGCACTGCCCTGTGCTGAGGTGCCTGAAGGCAGTTTGTGCAGGCAGGAGCAGGAAGGGCTGCACTGCACTCAGAGACACAGCCCTCACTTGAGCATCTCTCTTCAGCTGGGGAGGGCTTCACTTACGTACCTCTGGTGTGCATCTGCCGTCCATCTGTCATCCTTACAGGAAAGCTTTCAAATATTGTTACTGCTGTCTCTTCTTGTGCTTTTAAATTCATATGCTCTGTATTACAGAGCAGGAGAATCACAGCTTTATTGTAATGCAGATCTATACATCTGACATATGTGTGTATATATATCTGTGCACATATGATTAGAGCTGCGCTCTAAATACTGCGATTGGAAAATCGCTGCTGCCAGAAATAGTCAAAATATTGGATGAGCACTTGCGACACACGTGTTTAAATTCAACAGGCAAAATGTTCCTAACATTTCTGATCTGTTCATGGGACCTGCTGAGAGGAGTGCTCAGTGCTCTTCCAAACAACTCTGAGAGTCAAAGGGCAGGCTCTAGTAAAGAAAACAAAGGTAATTTCAGCTTTCAGGTGAAGAAGAAACATTACACTTGGCTCAAATGTGTCTTTACATCAAAACTGGTTACAAATACTGTGAGGAAAGTGATGCATAGCCACTTCCAACAACCATTTACTTCCTGGAAGGAATCAAGAAAACTTTCTTACATTACCTGTACTTTATTAATACAGAGGAAAACCTTGTGATGTTACCATTTTTATTTCAGGTTGGGTTTTTTTGTTTGTCGTTTTTTTCTTTCAATCTGATCCCAGCTATGTCATCCCTTTAGTTGTGAGAGGCTTTGGCCCATGAAGTTTTTGTTGAGGTTAAAAGCGTGGCCAGAGGGAGAGCTGGATATTCCCTGTGTTCAGTACCCACAGCTCAGTGAGGGCAGGACATGCCCTGAGCAGCAGCTGCAGCCCTGTCCTTGTCCCTGTCCCTCCAAGGCAGAGCATTCCCTTCCCTTCCCTTCCCTTCCCTTCCCTTCCCTTCCCTTCCCTTCCCTTCCC